>JAXDDX010000019.1:5287500-5690748 GCA_034670405.1 Hoplostethus atlanticus
CGGCGGCGTCAGCCAAGGAGCTGGAGCAGTACCACAGCGAGGCGCAGATCTGGCTGGAGCTCCTGGAGGAGGAAGTGAAACAGGGAGAAAACCTCAAGGAGGAGGACTTCCAGGAGGACAAGGTTTTACACACACACACATAAAAACATACAGACAGATTTGTGTTTGATGTCAATGTGCAAAGGTATTGATATAGTTCTGTTCATCCTTGTGTGTGTGCGTGCGTGTGTGTGTGTGTGTGTGTGTGTGTGTGTGTGTGTGTAGGATTGTGAGGAAGGTGCAGTGAAGGAGTTACTGTTGAAAGGAGAGAATCTACAGAAGAGAGTCCCGGACCAGGACAAGAGAGAGCAGCTCAGACTGAAACACAACCAGCTCAACATCAAGTACAACACCGTCAAGGTAACACACACACACACACACACACACACACACACACACACTACGTACGCACACACATATGATGTAAAGAGATGTGTAACTGCTGTTCCTAATGCTTTAATGAACCTATAACCCAATTTCATCACATTTAATTTTTCATTTGCACGTCCAAAAGGTTTTTTCACGCTGTCTGTTAGCATTAGCAACGTTATGTTAGCACTGTTAGCATCGCTCCCCAGATCACTATTACTCATTCGTACTAGAGCTTATGGAACAATAAGCAATTTTGAGAGAATGGTTTCCTATATGTGTGTGTGTGTATTTGTGTCTGCCTCCATCTGTGTGTGTGTGTGTGTGTGTGTGTGTGTGTGCAGGACCTGCGTGTGCTGAGGAACAGGAAGGCGTTGGCCATCGCTCCCCAGTGGTACCAGTACAGGAGGAAGTCCCATGACCTGCTGGCCTGGCTGGACGACATCCAACGCAGCGTGGACCAGCTGCCTGACCCACCTGAAGGAGAGAGGGTCAAGGTGACCCACACACACACACACACACACACACACACACACACCAAATATACACACACATAGGCAGACATAAGTTTGGATGGACACATATATATTAGAATATACACACACAACATGACACATTTTCTTTCTTTCTTCTTCTTTCTTTCTTTCTTTCTATTCTTTCTTTCTTCTTCTTTCTCCACTTCCACAAACAAAGAGTTACCAGTCTGTTATCCAACCTGGGTCACTGTTTATCTTTTTCTCCTCTCTATCTCTTCACCCAACTATACTTCTCTCCCTTCATCTGTCTCATTCTGCCTTTTTTTTCTCCCATCATTCTGAATTTTGCTTCATCTCTCTCTATTTTGACTTCTTTCAATTACAAGTACCGTGTTTTACCCACACTGAGCCTACTATGGGTATGGATATCAGTAGCAAACATGTTTGGGTATGTTACCGGCACAAACAAACAAAAAAATAATAGATGGGTACAGCACAGTACATGTATACAATGGAAGTACATAATTCTTTCCTTCCTTTGTTTTCTTTTTCTCCTCTTCCTCCTCTTTTGGATTCAATCCATCTAGGAAATGGATTTTCTCAACTCATTTTTTTTGAAAGATTTTTGCCATAAAAAAGAACTGCGGCTTTTATTAGGGCACTGGAATTTGTTTCAGACTGGGATCCAAATTTTAGTCTCATCCTTTGGTGATGAAAACATTTTTATTTTTTTTTATTTCTGGACCAAGATTTGAAACACACTGGTTTAAAGGTGCTCTGTGTAGCATTTTAACATCAATAAATCATTACCTCTACCCTGCATCTTTCACATCCTGTGTCACCGGGTCAGATTTCACAGGGAATCTGTTGAATTGCTTTACGGCACAAAGGGAGATTACGGATTACGCTGTTCTTCCGGTGCTAAACAGAGCTAAAGCTTTCAGAGTTTCTGGCAATGGCAGATGGACTGCATGAAATTCACATCACCATCACATCAAACATTGACAACACAACACATGGGGCCAACAAGGGGAGGGAGGGGGGCGAAGTAGCAACACCTTATTGATGTTTAAAAATGTACACAGGTAGCACCTCTTTCAAATTGCATTTTGAAAATTCCCGGATTTGGAAAAGGTGAGACCCCCGAGACCCCCGGAGTCGACCTGCTCTTCCCCCTTGACTGTATATGTGTGTCTTTCTTATTTCCAGATGATCACTATGACATTTCGCTAAAGCAAGGACGTTGCGCTCGCTCCGGCCTCACCCGTCATTGCCGCAACTTGAATCGCTGAGATTCCACGCTGTCCTGTCTGTCTCAGTATCTGTCTCTCTGTCTCTCCGTCTGTCTGTCCATGCATTCCTCTGCTTCTTTTCACCCCCCTCAAACAATGCTATGATGGCAGAGGGTGTCAGACCCCCAACCCCACCACCTCCTCAATACACACACAGCTTTTGGTCCTCTGTACTTTATCTAAAAGGCCAGTAACTGTATCCCTTCCCGTTGTAAATAAAGTTTCAAGGCAGTGTGCGCCTCCTAATTCTACCACTTCTTTCTTCATTCTATATGAACTGTTTAGATGGATATAATACAGTACATACAATATGGATTCTCTATGTGTATCTTTGGCCAACACTGACAACAGGAAACATGATATGGTGTCCTTTTATTTTATGTATTTGTGTCTTTGTTCGTGTGTGTGTGTGTGTGTGTGTGTGCTGGCGAGTGATGAATGTGTTTCCTTCTTCCTTTCTATTATGTATTAATTGTTCCTTCTGTATGTGTGTGTGTGTGTGAATGTGTATACAAGCACATACACACCTCTCTGTGGGGGCTAGTCGATAGCGAGTGACTTCCTGGTTGATTTCGTCCAATAGGAAATTGGCTCAGAGTTCGACAAGAAGAAGGAGGAGCTTAAGGAGGTGCAGGGCTTAGCCAATCAGCTCTCAGAAGCTGGAGCCGCCACTCTAGTGGAGCCCCGTCAACTCCAGCTCAACACGCGCTGGGTTGAGGTGGAGGGCAAGTTCATACCCTTCAAAAGACAATGTGTGAGTTTCAGTAGGCCTGAACCTTTATATTTACTAACAATAAATACTGTACTAACTAGACAGGTTCATAATACTAACTGTCCAACCTCATAACCTTCAGAAGACAATGTGCGAGTCTCTAAATAGGCCTGGTTTTTAGATGTACTACTAAGAAATACTACACCAAATAAACAGGTACGAGATATCCACGTTCATTCCCTTCAACAGACAGTGTGTGGAGGGAATTGCAGTAGGCCTCACTTTCATAGTTACCATTAATAAGTACGATACTATCCAAGTTCATTCCCTTCAAAACATAATGTGCAAGTTGATCTAAACAGGTTTTTTAGATTTACCAATAGTACGCACAAATTATACTAGTTTATATCCTTCAAAAGAAATACGCTAGTCTAGTCTAGATAGATCTGATGTACTCATAGTAAAAACTATACTAAGTGCATGCAAACTAAAAAACAATATGTTTGTCCAGTGAGGTCTGACTGCATACTTACTAACAATCTTGGTATGACTTTTTTTTGTCAGCCAGCCGCAATGGTTAGTAGATTCAGTATTTCACTAGCCAAAGAAAGACAAAGTAGAAAACAGTGACTAAACTAGAATAGAATATGTACCAGCACCATTCATTAACTATAGGGTATACTAGTAGTAGGCCTTACTTTATATTTATTAGATTTATTAATAATAATAAATAATAAATATCATATTTAATAATAATCAATATTATTTCATACTTTATTTTGCTAGCAATAAATCTTAGGCCAACTATATATATAACTATATACCCCTCAGTTTCTAAATAGATCACATTTTCAATGCTGTTCGCTACCTACTGAATGGTGGTTAGATCAATGAATTGATTTGGTGACATATATATGGTAAACAAATTTATTTAGTAAATGGTCATTAGATTTATCATTTCATATGTTGTAATAAGTTAGGTTTAAATGGATCAGAATTAGATTTTGCCCTTAAAATAAAGTCAGAGTTGCTTTTTTGTTTTTCTTTGCTACATTGTCATTTCCGTGTGCCATCTGTACATGTGAAGCACGCTCACATGTTTGAATCTCATTGGTTGCCCTGTCTGGTTGTCTCACCGCATGGCCCCCGCCCCCCCACCCCCCTGCCAACCAATCACATTATACTCTTGCAGTTCCATGACCAGCCAATCCCTGAAGATGTATGTATGCCCCTGTCACCCAATCACTATAAACCACACCCGCTACACAGTCAGAGGGATCTACTTGGACAAAATAGGCATCTGAATCAGCTGATTTCAAACATGGGAATCCAGTAACACTTTATGTGTGCATTGAGAGGCATCATGAGCACATTATACATTTCTAAAATTTTTAACTTTATTTACCGAAAGAACATTGGCTGAGTAGACTCGGTGTTCATCACTGAATTTCCACACATTAAACGTGGGAGCTGCCCAGGCCGTTGAGCTTGATGCATCTGGGGCTGCAAGGTGGCCCAGTGGTTGAACAGCCCCGTCCTTCAACTGGGACCATATGAGCAAAACGCCCACCTGCTTTAGCAAGACACCGAAACCCTACCAGCTCCAGATGCTGCTCTGTAGCTGACCCTGACCTCTAACCTCCCTGTGGAGGGGCGGGATGGAAAGAGTTTTTCTACAGAGATCAATAAAGTACAACATCATTATTCTTGTTAGTTATAGTTGCTATAGCGATACAGCCGCCTACTGTTTACTCTCATTGTGTTAATATAGGGTTTATTCAATGGATAGTTTTAGCCAATCACTATGATTGGTCAATTCCAACCGTGCTGTTAATTCCCATAAAGCACAGCTGGTCTTTTGCATCAACTTTCACATTAAGAGCGCCCTCTCAGGTATTGCTACATTATAACATGCTCTGGTTATAATGACTATAATGTGTTCATGATGTCTTTATAATGTACTTATGATGCTAATGTGCCAATTGTGAAAAGAAATTTGGATTTGCCAACAGTGCAACCGTGGATCACTGCTGTACGCAGGACAAGCAGTAAAAAAGTCAGACATGTGCAACGGCTACACCTGTATAGTTCACAATGTTTTAAATCATATAAATATATAGAGTCATCTAGAATAAAGAGTTAATCTTGTAGTAGTGAGGAAAGTAGTCCTGATCATGAGAGTTTCTAGTTTGTTCCTGTCTGTCTTCAGCCTTTGTGGCCTCAATTTTCATTGGATTCAAATGGTTTCAGAATTGTAGGGGAAAAAAGAAGTATCGTCTGAAATTTCTGGGAATTGATTCTCTCTCAAATTGTAACATTAAGGGGTTTGAAAAAAAAAATCTGCACGTCCACATTGATTTACTTTATACTTTCCTGGAACAAAATTTGATCCCTGCAGCAAATATCTGCTCACTGGCAAGAGTTACCGATTATCTGCCAGTCTAGACGACAACAAGACCGGGGTTGTTTTTGGACCAAAGTTAAATGGCGGTTCTGTCCAAATTATGGCTCCACCTCATAACCTACTGACCTGGGAAGTCTCATTGCCAAACAATAATAAGCTCAATTCTGCTAATTGGCTGCTGCAATTGCGTTTGTTAGCTTGTTAGCAAATGACAGCTTGTTCCATCAGTTCATCTGTGGAATCATTGGAAACTCTTTATACTTGTTGAAAGGCCCAGCTCTCTCTTGATAGAGGACATGCTATCGTTGATCTGTACGCTAGGGAAGCTACTCAACACACTGCCACTCTCCCATGATATAGTTCAAAAGGGCCCTAGTTTCTAAATTATCTTTTAAAATAAAGATGGATGCTCTCTGCAGAACACATCACTAATAGTGAGCGATAGTATAAAGAGAAACTGGAGGCATTCAAAAACTCTGGTCTCCCGTTTCACTTCAAAACACAAACACAGATGCTGGGGGGGGAAACCTTCTGCCGCTGTCTTGGCTCTTTCATGCTTAAACGGTGCAGTCAGCAGCGCCTTTAGGCTAGCTTACTGCAAAACAAAAAGACACAAAAAAAAAAGGATGCCATCAGACTAACAAGTATGCAGTTATTGAGTGTATCCACTGATGTGTTCTTTTCAGTTTGCTGCATCCCATACCTAGAGGTGCAAGATATGATATGTCAACTTAAAGTATTTTCTCGTTATTTGCTCGTTTGTCAGGCAAATCAACAAACTGGCCTGCTAGCTTAAAGACAGCAGCGATCATTAACTTTACTTAAGCTGCTAATAATGCTGATGTGTGAAATTATTTTCCCATTATGTGTGAGGGCGCCTGATGAAGTGAAATGAACAGACCAGAATGTTATCCCTTTTAATGCTGCTCTGCACTGTGGAGAGGAGGCTTGTACAGGCAGCTCCGTTTACCGCGTTGAGTTAGAGGAGATTCTGCTGGGGAAAGTTCAAACTGCTGTATCGTCGTCATCATCATCATGATATACAACAGGAATTAATACTGTTTGGCAATGAGTCTGAGGTTGACAGATCTGATTTTGATGTTTTGTGGAGCAGATCAGACTTTCTCTTGTCTCTCTATACAAGGAGAAACCACATGGAAGCTGATCTTAAGACAGCTAAAGCTAACATGTCTAAATATAAAAGTGCATTTGAGAATTTGTTTTTTACATGCATGTCTGTTTTATGGAGTTAATTTAATGTTTGTGTGTTCTCTTACCTTCCTTTCTATACTTTGTGTGTGTGCGAACATGTGTGTGTGTGTGTGTGCTTGGGCCCGTATGTGGATATGCTTCCATCCCCATGTTTGTCTGTGCGGGTGTGTGTCCGTGTGTGTATGTACGTGTGTGTGTGTGTGTGTCCAGGATTACCTCACGGAGCTGCAGACGTTGCTGCGTTCGGTGTCTGAGGTGGACTTCAAGCTGAACTCCCCTGAATACTGGCCCGCGGCTTACTACAACCTGCCTCAACAAGAAAACTGCCTTAAGGTCAGCACAGCTTGAGCGTTTCCGTTTTGCTTGAAACATTACTATATAGGCTGAAATTTTAGAACATAAATGAAAAAAAAAAATGGAACCAATATCAAAAACATCATTATTATTGTTATCCCATGAAGGAAAATACTATGCAGCTTTTTTGCTATTTTTCATGTCAAATATGACAAAAGTTATTAAATGAACAGCTATTTTTGTTGAGAATCAGCATGTCTGTTGTTTATGGTTAATGTTTTATAGATTTTAGGAAACTACAGTGGATATAGACGTAAAATATTGTATCCCAACACTGACCAATACAAAATCACCTGAAGAGTGTATCCTCTTGAATCACCTCCCTTTATGTCTCCACCTCCGCCACTTCCGCACGTCCAGGAGGTGAAGGGGAGCGTCGAGACGCTGCGAGGCCCAGTGGAGGGAACCTTGGCCAGGAGAGAGGAGATGGCGTCTGGGGCCCGGCCTCTGGAGGGCCAGAAGATCCAGGAGACCGCCGCGCGCCTGAATACCAACTGGGACAAACTGAACAAGCTCTACCGAGACAGACTGAAGTAAGAGAGGGAAAGAAAAACGAAGGAATGGATGGAAAGGATGAAACTGCTTCCAAACTTAAACGTGTGTGTGTGTGTGTGTGTGTGTCCATCCTTCTAGGCGTTGGGAGGAATCCAACTCTAAGTGGCAGAAGTTTGCTTTTGACCGGAAGGTGCTGGAGGAGTGGCTGGACGACACTGAGAGTACTCTGAGACTGGCCGAGATCGACCCGGCAGCCCACAGACAGCACCTCAGGGTAACTCACACACACACACACATACAGCGGCTTGCGTAAATACAGATACACATAATAACCTCCTTCCAACTTCCTTGGCAACGACACGACCGGGCAACTTTTTCTTCACATATACGTTGCCAGCGTCCACTCGACTTCAGCAGCAGCGTTGGCTTCACAGTGTGATTGCAACCGTTAAAAGGAAAACGCAGTTGACTGTCTGGCTGTGCAGTCGGTCTCCATACAAACGCTTTCCTTTTTTTTAGGCCTTATGTAACAATATTATGTCATCGAATTTGACATTTTCGATGTTACATCAACCAAGCCCGATTATGAAACGGGTTTGACAATAACAACACCCCTTAACCAATGGGCTTTTACCTCACCGGGATCCGGTTACATGTGTGAAGGATCGTCTCACAGGTGATGCAGGTTTAAAGTCGGCTCCGATTTTCTTTTAGTTTCAGTTTCTGCGGTCAACTGATATTCTTCCCTTGCATTTGAAGTAATCTTGCGTGTGCATGTGCATCATCAGACATGTCCAGTCTACTTTGGGCCGCTGTGATCAGCTCTCACTCTCCACCTGCGCAGCGCAGAGACTGTGCATGGGGGACGGGTAGGGGGGGGGTGAAGGTGGCAGCTTCTCATCCGAGACGCCAGCTGGCACCAGTCTCTTATATACACACACACACACACACACTCCACCATTTTGAGCTTGTCAAGTTCCCAATTAGCCTTTAACCTTAAAAAAATGTATTTCAGGCTCAAACCCTTAACTGAAACCCTTCATTTTGTCTGTAGGAATTCTGTGTCACGCCTGTCACTCCTCTGTTTCCAAACACTGCAGCCACACAGGATTTACTTTCTGCATTAACACACACAAATTAAATGAACAATCATTTTCTAATTTTACAGATACCAATGTTTTGTTCTCTAATAACCGCCCCAGTTTCTTCACTGTTTTTAAACAAAGAATTTCTGGAGATATACTAAAAAAAAGAGACAATATGGATAAAAAGTCGTATCTTTCTCAGTAGTACTTGTGTATTGCACGTTTAAGTAAGAAGAAGTTGAATAAAAAAAAGTCCTGGTAACACTTAAATCATGCACCTATAATATATCATCAGAAGATGACTTATAAGATAATGACTTATAAGTCAGTACAATGTGGTTATTAACACACATAAGAGCTCATCATTCCTGATCTCAATCACTACATTTGTTCAGATCACACTGTTTTTTAGACCAGACAGTTTTTTTACTGTAAAGTTAACAAAAATATATAAAATAAGGATATAAATAAGGATTTTTCTTGCTAGAAATATTGAAAATATTCCCCAAATGGCCATGATCGTAATTGGAATGGAGAGAATCAAAGAAAATAATGTGAACAGGAATTCATCCAAACCAAACAATGGATCTCTTTGTGTGTGTGTGCATGCGTGTGTAGGACCTGACGGAGGCCATCCCGCTCCAGGAAGTGGTGTTGGGCAGGGTGAACTCGGCGGGGGAGGACATCGGTCGGCTGAGCGTGCCAGACGACGCCTCGCATCTCCGAACGCAGCTCAAATCGCTCAACGCTCGCTGGGCCAACGTCTGCCAGCAGCTCAATGAGCGCAAGAGGAGGTGTGTGTGTGTGTGTGGGGTTGTAATAAATCCACCTATCGATTTATATACCTACCAATCTGTCTCTACCCATATAACTGTCTGGTACTGCTTTCAATGTCGCAAAACGTACTAGAAATAAAACCTACTTTTTCATTTACAGTTGTTCATTTAGCCCCTTTACCTGAAGCGGACAACATTGCAACATGCATTGGCGTCGCATTTCCAAAAATTTGGACTACACATTTACGTGAGAAATGCCCGCTTGTGTTGTCCCCCTTCCCCCTCCAGGTCTGCAGAGGGGCGTACGGCGGCCGCAGAGCTGCAGGAGGGCATGGGTTCGCTGCTGTGCTGGCTGGACAGGGCGGACGGCGTCCTGGCCATCCCGCTGCAGCCTGCAGAACCGCAGTACATCAGAGACACTCGGGACAGAGTTCAGGTACAGTCCAACACACACCGCACAAGTTACGATGTCTACGTGTGTGTGTGTGCGTGTGTGTCGATTTATGTGCTTTGCTTTGTGTGTGTGTGTGTCAGGCACGAGTGGAGGAGCTTCCCAGTAAGAAGAAGGCAGTGGATGATATGAACTGGAGACACAAACAGATAGCGCTTCCTGCTGACAAACAGAAAGACATCAGGATCATCAACGCTCGCTGGGCGCAGGTCAGCACCACGGACATTGTGACTACTACTAAAACGTTCACAGAGATTTCTACGCAGGCATTTATTTGTAAGCTCGTCTTGGTTTAGGTGTCCAAGGATCTGCCAGTGCGTCAACTGGAGATCGAGAGTCTGCTGAGGGAGCTGGAGAGGCTTCAGGACCAGCTGGGCGACCTGTCAGGCCTGGGCCTCCGGCACCAGGACCAGGCTCGAGCACAGCCCCGAGGACGTCGAGCCCAAGGTAGCACACACACACACACACACACACAGACTTTTGCTTTACAAGTTAAAAAAACACACAAGTATTTTCATCTTTGTTAAATTTAATTTTTTTCTCCGGCCAGCTCGTTGAGGATGTTCAAGTCAGGCGGCCGGTGGTGGAGTCAGTTTTGGAACGAGCCAATCAGCTTTACAAGGACAATCCTCCCAGCCAACCAGAGAAGGTCAGGAAATCAAACAATCTCTCGGGACTGTTACTACTGAAAGGAAACCGACACCAACCTTTTGGCCCATAAGCTCTTCTATACATACACTGTGTGTTCTGTGTTTTCATGCCCTGCATCAAATTCAATTCTGAAACGTTGACTTTTTGGAGATTCAAGGTTTTCACCTTCCAGATGCATGCAGCAAATCACGACTGAATACAAACACATTCTTCTGCGTTAACAGTGTTAGACTTCTGTTTTTCTTGTGAAGAGTCACTTAAATACAAAACTTTTTCCTATTATCCCACCGCTACCTTTGCTTCAAACATTTCATCAAATCCATATTACGTGCTTTATTAATATGTCAAGAGAATGTTATCTCTTTTGAAGATCAAAGCTACAGAAGAGTATTAGACTCAATAAAGTATTAGTGAGTTTTTACAACATGGGGCTTTTATTTTCCGGCGCAACCGCAGTGCAGCCAATATTCACCGGTGCGTTGGCAACTTCGTGAGGCGCAATGACAACGTGTTAAAAATCTGTTGACACTAAATGTTGTTAAAGTTGACTCTGTGTGTGTGTGTGTGTGTGTGTGTGTGTGTGTGTGTGTGTGTGTGTGCTGACAGGTGAAGTATGTCAAGCTAAAAAAGGACTGGACTGTGATCCTGGAGCTGGTGCAGCAGCATAAGGAGAGGACGGCTGCTCTCCTAGTAGCCAAGAAAGCCAGTAAGACCTTTGATTCCCGTGTGTGTATACTATACTGTATATCATTTTATTAACAGGGAGTGTTGTGGATGTAGCTCGGTGTAACTGCTGGGTCTGACGAGGTCTTTACACGTGTATCTGTGTTTTTTTCCCAGAAGAGACGCTGACAGGAAGTTCTCAGCCTGAATCTGCGGCGCTGGCTCAGTTCAACAAGTCCTGGGCGGAGCTCACCGATTGGCTGACTATGCTGGATCACATGGTGCAGAACAAGCGAGTGGTGGTGGCCGACCTGGAGGACATCAACGACAACATCAGCAAGCTCAAGGTCAGGGTTCAAGGTCACCAAAAACGAAACTATTTTATTTCTGTGTTCTCCCTGTGATGGACTTGGCAAACCTGTCCTTCTGCCCAGTGCATGCTGGGATAAGCGTGTATGGAAAATGAATGAATGCGTTTGTCCTGTGTATCATGTGTTATTACCAGGGGTCTCTTCAGGAGCTCGACCAGAGACGGCCCCTGCTGGAGAGGCAGGTCACTGCAGCCCAGAACCTGAAGAACAAGACGAGCAACCAGGAGACCCGCAACGCCATCACTGAGCGGAGTATGTCACACACACACACACACACACACACACACACACACACACACACACACACACACACACACACACACACACACACACACACACACACACACACACACACACACACACACACACACACACACAAATAAATACATGACAAAATATTGATAAACTATTATGTGAAAAATGTTGTGCGCTCTTTGGACACAAGGCTCTTCACCAAGAATGATTGACAAGTGATCTCTGGATCTCGTGGATTACTCATGTTTTTTTTGTTTTTTCTTTCTGTCGCCGTAGTTGACAGGCTTCAGGCCCACTGGGAGGACTCCCAGACCAAACTTTCCGATAGGACGAAGCAGCTCCAGAACATGCTGCAGGACTCCACCGATTGGCTGGAGGCCAAGAAAAGGGTGGATCCTCTCATCAAGCGGGCCAGTGACAGGCTGGAGTCGTTGCTGGAGATCACGTACACGGTGGACGCTTTGAAGAAACAAAACGCTGAGCTCAAGGTAGCAGACGATGTACAGGGTTGGGAAACGACAGATTACGTGGAGGCAGATTCTGTAATCTGGTGACAAAAAATTGGCAAATGGAATCGATTGCTATTACTGACAGAAATACACCAAGACAACATGATAATACTGTCAATCATCTGACAATTAAAAAAAAAAAAAAAAGTCTGAATTCCCAGATGTTTTTTAGGCTATTACTTGTACTGGTGATGACTCTCTCTCTCTCTCTCTCTCTCTCTCTCTCTCTCTCTCTCTCTCTCTCTCCAGGTCTTTGTGAAGTTGGACGAGACCAACGCGCTGGCTGACAAACTGTTGACGCTGTACGCCGATGACGACACCCACAAAGTCAGCCAGGTCAACGGCGACATGAACGGCACCTGGACGCACATCAGCAAGCGGTGAGGACACACACACGCACACATTATACATGAAGTGTCCTTGAGCAAGACAATCAACCCTTACCTGCTCGCTCCTCGTCTTTCCAGTGTGTCGGACAGGGAGGCGGCGTTGGAAGCGGCTCTGAGGCTCCTCCAGCAGTTCTACCTGGACCTGGAGAAGTTCCTCAGCTGGCTGACGGAGGCCGAGACGACCTGCAACGTTTTAATCGACGCCACCAACAAGGAGAGACTGCAGGAGCAGCCCGAGGCCGCCAGGAGCCTGCTGGCACAGTGGCAGGTAAGGAACACACACCTGGTAACGCATGCACACACACACACACACACACACACTTCATCTTGGTACCATGACCATGTGTTGCTGCAAACTGTGTGCAGAGCTTTACAGAAGAATGGAAACCTAACCGAGCTAGCAAAAAAAACAGCATGCATCTGCAGCAGAATGATGCAGCAGTAACACAGTTTCTCATTTGAAATCACTGACCTTTCCACCAGAGAGTAAAAGCATTCAGCACATTACTTGTGATCCTGGCCTGAGCCATTTAGAAGTCCGGTGAACTTTACATTCAGCCAGCATGGAGCGCGCTAACGTGGCGATTGGTCAATCTTGACATCTGTATTCTCACGCTGGGTCCGGGACTTCGTGGAAGTAATAATCCGCAAAATGTTCATATAAATAAATGTCCGTTTGCTACTTTCTATCCCAGATTGATATAACACCATTGTGAACGCTACACCCGGTGCCAGGAAAGATCCTCTGGCACACAGGAAGTGATGCGTTTTATGTTTCCGGCAGCAGCAACAGCGGTTTGTTTGGAATAAATAGAAGAACTGGGTAGTTAGCATGAGCAGCGATAGCCGCCGTGGCTGGACAGACAAAGAAAAGAGCGCCACCTACAGGAACTCAAACTCCATCAACAGAAAATCCAAGGAGAAAGACGTCACAGTGCTGGACACACTGTTTGATTGACAGGTGAAGTTGAGGATTACCACACAAGTAATGTTGTCATGCGGGGACCCAGCAGACATACTGTATATCCACGACTGGCCCCCGGGCATCCGACCCAGAGTTTAAGACGCCTTATATGACTCGCTGCCCCGGCTGCTATGACAGGAATGCGTCGACTTGGCAGCATCGAGCGATCTCATTGGTCAGTCCTTGGCAGGGGCAGACAAAGACGAAATCCCCCGCCCTACTGCATCGTGGGCGTTGAAGAGAAGCCTCTGTTCTGGGAGAGAACATATTTGACCCTTCGGCCCTCGCCCTCAGCCCACGCACACTTTCTGCTGGAACGGCGTGGGCACGTGCACACACACACACACACACACACACACAGACATGTGTACACATGCACAGACATGTACAAGCACACACATGAAGCACAGACACAGATATCTCTCCCGCTGTCTCTCATACATTCATGCATGAACGTACCACTTCCTCTTGAACACACACACACTCTCAACACAACGGTGGTACTGTATGCAGCGTGGAGATAGTCTTCTGTGTCTAATTATAATGGTGGAGGGCAGCATGCGTGCACGGAGAGCACACTCGCTACAATACGGCACGCCGATAAGGTTTAATTGGAAAATGAGCGCGCTCATCGGTTTCTGCACCCTTTCAAGTTCTCCGTGGCCCTTTCCTCTCTTCTCTCTATCTTCGCTTCTCGTCTCTCTCTCTCTCGCCGCCCTCTGTCTTTCTAACTCTCTCTGCCCCGCTCCCTTTTTTCATCAAACTGTGTCTCTCTTCAACTCTCCGCGCGTCTCTCTTCATCTCTAAATCTCTTTCTCTTCCACACACACACACACACACACACACACACACACACACACACACACGCGACGCTTGTACGTAAACACACAGCTGATTTTGAGGGACCCAGAAGGAGCAGAAGATGGCTTTTCTTCTCCTCAACATCTAGCCCAAGGGGATTCCAGGGAGGTCTCGGAAGATGCTGCGCAGGAAGATCTACCGCGTGCAGGTTGGGAAAGAAAAATCGACCCGCTGTTATTTAAGTTTCTTTCAGAATCTAATCTTGGAAAATGTGTCATCAGATCTGACAAATTGTTTCTAAGGGATAAAAGTCAAACTAATTACGGAGTATCGCTGGCGTTATCAGACAATTTACAAAATGTGAGAACACTTTAATCATCTGTAATTATGATGTGTTAAGCAATGGACATGAGGTCGTTTTTTAATACAGCAATTTGGTACAGGTAAATAGAATATGGTGACATTTTCAGGATTAGTTCCTTCGCTAGGAACTCGCCAAGCCGTGGACAAAGGTTTATTGGTATTGGTGAGCAAGTCTTGCTAGCTGGCTGAGCCCATTCACTTTCAGGAAAGGAAAAGGAATAACACCAACGCTCACAAGCCGCTTTAGGTCGACTGAAGGACAAATACAGCAGCTTTTTCCTCAAAATGTACAGAGATGTAAAATGATCAAAATACAACTGAAGACATGAAAGTGTCCCCTTCAAGTTAAGATTGCAGTACGGGGCTGGGATTGGCAGTTTAAGGAGTTTGAGGGATGAAAGGACACACCCTCATACACACACACACAGTTAATATTGAGGCAGCATTTAGTTCACTGCTATCGGAGCTGAAAAAGCTTAATTTAATACTTTTCTATACCTCCTATTTGTTCTATTCTTATCTATATCCTGTTCTTCGCGGCGATGACCCCATTTCCCCTCGGGCATCATTAAACTTTCATCTAATCTAATCTATCTTCGAACTTCAAAAGATGGAACGTTCTCTTACATACATTAATACAGTACATAATATGGATTTGTGGAAACTTTTGAAGCTAAATTAGTTGTAGGAGAAAAGGGGAAAAGTTTTGTCCAAAGTCTTATATCTGATATTTGGATTCATCCAGCTTTTGTCAAAGCTTTTTAAGGACATTTCAAGTCCTTTGGAAAACCTGTCTGATTTGTACATACAAGAGGTTTTGAAGCCGTTTCATGGATGCTAACTTGAAGTCGCGCAAGGACCATAGAGGGCCACGTCGTCCTCCAGTTTTCGTCAGGTGGTAACAGAAAGACAAAGTCGCGAATTAGAGTTACGAGGCCGAGATGGCGGTAGGGTTTCTGAAACCTCGTGTACCTCTGCTGGCGTTGAGCTGAATCCTACCAGAAAGAAGAGACCAAAGACAGACCAGGGTTTTCATCTGGCAGTAATGGAAAATGAACACCTCGCTTTCACCTAAACTGTATTTCCCACCACTTTCCACTCCCACCCTTTTATTGCAAAGGGACAAGCCAAGCGGCCCGACTTCACGCTGGCCTAAAACCTGCGGAAGTCGAGCCAACAGGAACAGTCTTTCTTTCTGTCGCGGTTATGGAGCATGTGGAGCGCGTTGGCGTGTTTTTTTGTCCATGCTGACAGGCCACAGTGAAGACAGGAACATGAAAAACAGCATGTTGGGGAATGTGGTTGGGAATAGCTGATAGGACACAAAATTAGAACAAACATTTGGTACCATTCAAGGATGCTAAGGCCTTGATTGCCAAAGTTATTTTTACAGACCATGTCCATGAACTTTATTTTTTTTTCTCAAAAATGGATATCTGTGCTTCGGAAACTCTTTATTTCAAATTATTACTTAAGTACAGTTTTAGAAAGAAGATAATCCATCACTGGCCATGATTTTGTGCTGTCATATTAGGTTAGGATAGCATATCTACTACAGGAGTGAGACTAACTGACTTCTTCGTCTCCATTACGTGTGACCTTTTGAGTATCTGAGGTGAAAAAAAGTACTTTTCAGAAATATCCTGTTGGAATAACACTCAGCTAAAGGAGGACCCCCGATTTCTAATTCTAATGTAAAGCATTTGGCATTAAATGTTCTTGCAGATGCAGCCATTTTTTAAAAGTTCAGCTTTTTACTGCGTGCATGCTGAACTGCTGCTTTTAAAGAGATCAATGGTGTCTTTTCGACCTTTTCAAAGTTTTCTTTTACTGTGTACTAAGTTGAGCAAAGTTCAGCGAAAGGATTGCCTGCAGGAGAAATACATTAAGGGACTCCATCGCTTTCCATATCATAAATACAACTCCAGGTTACAGGTTGACATTTCAGTGCTGATTGCGTTCCATCCTCAATACATTAACCTCTATGGACTATGGTCTCACATTCTAGTGTGTGTGTGTTTATTCCTACCTGCCTCTTGTGTACACCAATCTGTCTGTGTGTGTGTGTGTGTGTGTGTGTGTGTGTATATCCAGGACCTCCAGGGGGAGATCGACGGCCACACGGAGCTGTACCACACCCTGGATGAGAACGGCCAGAGGATCGTGGCCTCGCTGGGCGATTCGGAGGACGGCGCCCTGCTCCAGCGGCGCCTGGACAACATGGGCCAGCGCTGGAACGACCTGTGCAACAAGACCATCGGCATGAGGTGAGCGGAGGAGAAGAGAAAAGCTGGAATAGCATGGAATTGGGAATCTAGGATTGGGTGACGAAGTGTGTAATACCTATGGCGTGAACTGCGACTCGGTGAAGACAATTTCATATACGATGTCAACGCTGAACTTGTTTGTCTCATTGATCTTGTACAGACAAACTTGCACTTATCTCCGTGACACAGTTGTGGCGCCGCCCTAGTGGCAACCCGTTGCAGCAGATCTCGAAGCTTCCGTGATTCTTGTTGTTTCTTGTTGTTTGGACAACGTGTTTTCCCACTTGGCCCCAACATTCCCTGTATATCTTTGAACCTGGGATCCAATGTAGGATCCCAAGGGCAGAGTGAAAAAGAGAGAAGAGAGCCTAGTGGAAACAATCTGAAGACAATAGAATAGAGAAAGAGAAGTTTCAACAGAGTACATGAAGAAAAACAACTAACTCACCAATACCAAATTGTTTCTAGGGCCCACCTGGACTCAGAGATGGCCCCTTGGAAGAGGCTGCACATGTCCCTCCAGGAGCTCCTGAACTGGCTGAGGATCAAAGGTCTACAGCTGGAGAAGGAGCCGCCTGTAGGGGGCGACGTCCCTGCCGTCCAGACACAGCTGGACACACATAGGGTAGGACACACACACACACACATAAATGCTTCAAAATTGTGATGCAATTTGTTCAGTTTCTGCAGTATGTTGCATGAACTGATAAACATGACAAGTCCACTGTGTGTGTGTGTGTGTGTGTGTGTGTGTGTGTGCGCGCATCACAGGGCTTCAGGAGGGAGCTGAGGGCGAAGGAGCCGGCGGTGAACAGGGCACTGGATGATGTCAGAGTCTTTCTGTCTGAACTACCTAGAGACACACCATCACCTGAAAAGAGAGGTCTCACACACACACACACACACACACACACACACACACACACACACACAGAAAGAGAGAGAGAGAGCTTCCAAAATTGGTTGAAGATGAATTTCAAAAACTGGACACGATGCTTAAGCGATCCTTCAGTTTTTGGGTGAAATGTAGCTTTAGGCTCGGCCCGCTTTGGAAACGACTCGCTTTGATGTTTTTTTTGCGCGCCTGGGTGGATTACGAGCGTGCGCCAATTAAAAGCCATTGTAAGCAGCGAGAGTAAGCACTTTCTTCTTTTTTTTTGCTTGTTTTATTGGGTTTTTAGGTTAGGTTATTATTATGTTATCTCAAATACAACCTAGATACATTCCCAAAAAGAAACGTGTTGTTTTCAACGCGCCGTGTCCCTGAAAATACAGGAAGTACCTCGTTCACATGAAGCAAGAGGTAACTGTCTCCAGTCTAGACGTATAGGTCCTTCTTTTCTCTCTGCTGTCACATAATGACCTCTGGACCCTAGTGACAGATACGTATACGCACACACACACACACACACACACACACACACACACACACACAGGCAAGCACACACTGACCTTTCTGCAGTCCTCTCTGCACCATGGCAACAGCCCGGTCACCAGGTCGGTAGAAAACAGCTGAACTTTTGTTGTAGCCTATTAAACTCATTGAACTCCACATGTTTTCTGCTGTCAGCTCACACACACACACACACACACACTCAGAGACTAGAGAGAGAGAAAAGAGCGAACTCCCGCAGTTGAGCGCTGTTGACTTCAAAAACAGCGCCAAGAGAAACAAGCACTTACTTCCTCTTAGCGAGTTACGCTGTCTCGGCGATTTGACCTTGGAATTGTCTAAGTACTTAAAAGCAGAACTTGCAGAGTGCTTTTGACAATATGACATTTTGCACGTTTTCAATTTCTGTTACCCCCGTTGCTGGAAAAACCTTTCTCTTCCAAACAACTTGAGTGGTTTGGCATATAAGAGAGACAATCGCTCCCATGCAAATCTTCATTGTTTAATGGTGGGGGGGGGCAGCTTCCTTTCGCTGAACACCACAGCAGGATCTCGGCAATCAGAAGAAAAAGGAAAATATGGCAAAAGACTGAAAGATGCTGCGCTGACTTAAAAGCTTAAAAGTGAAAGTATTTTGCAGTGTTGAAAATGTCATTCACTCAACCTCGGTTACACTACTGTCAGCGAGTTGTTCCCAAAAAGAGACGCTTGTTAGACCGTCGGACCGAAAAAACACAGGACAACGGGAGCGCAGGACGAGTGCTTCCTGTAAAAGCGATGAAATATCACTCGAGAGTTTCGCCTCACGAGGAGACCTGCTCTCGCGCCAAGATGTTAAGTGGGATTAAAGGTATTCTGCAAAGCTGTTTTCACTGCAAAAGACAAGAAAATCATTCCTTTTTAATTCAACAGTAAGGTAGTGTAGAGATAATGTTACTGCAGAGAGGACTCGTGGCTGAGTTTGGACAAAGAGTACATCTGAGGAAGTTGAAATAAGATGAATTACATTGCATTTTATCTGTTTTTATTGAATTGTCCTATCTCCAAATAGTTTTTCGGTTCCATTTTTTCCAATTAAGAAAAAAAAAAACCCTCCTGTCTTCCTCCCCCTCCCCTCCTCCTCCTCCTCCTCCCTCTCCAGACATCAGTCCGGAGGAGCGCGCCCAGAACGTCGGGCGAGTCCTGCGCAAGGAGGCCGACGACGTCACGGCCGGGTGGGAGCGGCTCAACGGCCGACTCGGCCGACTGGCAGAGGAGGCTGGAGCTGGCTCTGGATAGGCTGATGGAGCTCCAGGAGGCAGAGGACCTGCTGGACGGACAGCTGAGGCAGGCGGAGATGGTGAAGGAGGCGTGGGAACCCGTGGGAGACCTGTTGATCGACTCGCTGCCGGAGCACATTGACAGAGTCAAGGTCAGGCTAGTGATGCTCACTTAAAGGTGTAGCGTTATTAAACATCAATATATCATTTTGATGCCTTGGTATAGCAAATGTGACCATGTGGGAGATAAGTAGCCTATTAGTGCTAGTGTTTCTCAATTAAGACTACATTTCCCATAAAGCCTGTTGCTTCTTGTCGCACTACTTGTACTTGTACTTGTTCCCCGTCCCCCACCCTGGCATCCCCCCCATGTGCTTTTGTTTTCTCTTTGTCTTTACTGAAGAGGATGCACATGTTGGAGGTGATTTTTTTTTTTCCATCGGCCTTTCAGTAGCTCCACCGCTTTATCTCTGCGTTGGTAGAACAGCGCCCTCTTCCTGTTTTGTGCGGCAAAGCAAGCCAGCAGATTTCCCCCCCCCCAATACCTGACCTGGTGCACACAACGCAAAATGCAGTGTAGAGGCTGCCAGTCTTACGGTCAACTGTCTCATTTGTTGACAGTAATTGTACTAATGTCTCAAAATGAATGTGGTGATGATGATTTATTGATGTTAAAATGCTACACATTGCACATTGAAAGTCATGTGTAATACAGTGATGGCAATGGTAGAAGTACCGTCACCTGTCATGCATTAGTACTACAGTGGAAGTACCCCATCCTGCATCCATTTGTGTTACACTGATAGCCATGGCAGATCCCTGAACCCGTGTCAATTCTTTAGGGGTGGAGCAACAGTGCAGCATGCAGCATCATAACAGTGGGCCTTACATGGGTGCCTCTGTTTCTAGCTGTAATAACTGTTATAGTCACTGAGCTAATGTGAGAAGCGAGGGCTACTAACAACCTGTCGCTCTCTCTTCCCCATCTGTCCTCTCTCCACTGTGTACAATATAACAAAAAAATAAATGCTATTAGGATTCATTTGTGTGTGTGTGTGTGTGTGTGTGCACGTGCGTGTTTCGCAGGAGTTCCAGGAAGAGATTGCGCCGATCAAAGATGACGTTACTCACATGAACCAGTTGGCGTCCACTTTCGGCCCGCCCGACATCCAGCTGACGCCTAGCAACCTGGAGCGCATCGAAGACCTCAACACGCGCTGGAGGCTGCTGCAGGTACACACACATAGACACACACGTGTTTGTCAAAACAGATGGACGTAAACGCATGCGAGGACAGATGGACGCGTGCACGCACACACACGTCAGAAATCCCATTAGATACATAGAAACGCTTCTTGTATCAAATTGTATCAAATTGCCAGTAGTCAAGGCTCAAGTCCTAGGACGTCACAGGCACAAGTCTCTGACTCGCCTCCGGACCCTGTGGCTGGGCGTGGCGTTTGATCGCCGCCTAGCGATCATAAAAAGAAATTCCTGTCACACATCCAGTTTATTTAATAGACAACATTGTCCGACTCCTGTGAGGAGATATTGGATGTACGTAAATATTTACAGGTATTTTAGTAACAAAAGCACCCCGAGAACTTGCATGATGCGATTTACAGAAAATATTCACATCAATACACGAACGCGTTAGCAGGTGCAAACTTGACATATGACAATCTTTTTCGTCAACATGTCTTTCTAGTACAACTCCAAGCGATCGCAACTTCTTGAATCTGCCGTTGCGACCTCTCAGATGCCGCCTTGTGCATCTCAAATGTTGAATCCGTGCGTTCTGTTGCGAAGCGTTCGGTGTAAAAGTGATTTGTAGACCTGTGGCTTCCAGACGCTGCAAGCACAGAGCTAAGGGACACATTATGATGGTTTTATAAGAGTATCTACACTTTTCTTATGTTATCATCTAAATCTGGTCTGACCCTGGTGTGAGCCGGGGTACACAACGCCGAGAGCTTCTCTTCAGTATTATGAGATTATAGTGATCTCAGCTTTCTTAATATCTTCATGTGCTTATGATGCCTTACAAGCAACACGTCAAGTATAATGTTACTGAAAGACTTTTCAGGTTAGTGCACACTCCATCGAGAGTGGAGGTGTCTCTATCTGTGTGTGTGTGTTTGTGCACGACTCGATGGAAAAGCTGTTGGAAGAACAAAAAGCACACACACACACACACACCATGTGTCTGTGATCAGAGAGAGAGCGCAGGGTGTGCTTCTATCAATCTCAATACACACTGTGGCAGCCATGCTGGAAGTCAGACAGTGACGGTTACCAAGGGTGACAGATTGAGCCAATCAGCTGCCAGGAGGACCGACTAATGCCGAGGCTTCCTGGTTGGAGATGGGCGCCATGGTGACACCGCGGTGACGGGACCAGACGGCTGGTCTCTCTGAAGTTAGCGCCTGACCAGATGCTTACACACACACACAGAATGAGATGCAGAGCATTAATAGATAGATAGATATGAGTGTGTGTGTGTGTGTGTGTGTGTGTGTGTGTGTGTGTGTGTGTGACAGAGAGAGAGACGTGTGTGTCTGCATGCGTGACTGAGTGTGTGTGGACGTGTGTGTGTGTGTGTGTGTGTGTGTGTGTGTGTCGGCAGTACCTAAACGTTCAGGTCACAGGAGGTTCACAGTGTGGGCCAAAAAGGTCACGGCGCACTTTGGGTAATTATTACAAATACCCCCTCAACAACCTCACTCTTGTTTGTACGACTCTAATTAGGTTACCGTGGATACGGGGGAAAACAACTCAGGCAGAAATGGAGTGGGTGAGGTGGACTCAAAGGTAATTTCAGCGTTTGGCTTCATGTCACATCGGAGCGCAAAAAAAACAAACAACAAAGATCGAAAAAACACATCTCCGTCGTCATCTGTTCTCATACCACGAGTCACACACACACACACCGACACACACACATCTATCATTTATATCACCATCATACATTCTGTCTTCCTCTCTGATTCTATCTATCTATCTATCTATCTATCTATCTATCTATCTATCTGTCTGTCTTTCAAACACACACACACACACACACACACTGGGTGGTTAATTAGCCGGTCTGTTCACTCAGGGTAGATGATAACTCATTCACGTCATTCAGGCCAGAGATTTCTATCCAAAGAAGTTGAGATGCCTTGCGGCCACTTTAAACTTCCGATGAGTCACTTTTTACTTCTCGGAACTGAAATCTGTCCCCTAATCGATGTCTGCCAAAAACCCTGCACGCCGGCTGGAGTTGCATTTGTTGCCTGGGAACATTAGATCATTGAACGTTGTGTCAGGAGGCATCGGTGGTTATAGCCACACAGGGGGGGCTCCTCCGGGGACTCGCAGGGTGCAGCTAATTGGCTACTGTTGGTACCAGACTCTCTTGACGCCTGCTAGCATCCACCGGCTTTCCATCCCACGTACTTTTATCCAACTTCTGATGTAGCAAATTAGAAAAGGCTGAATGGAAGCAGCACATTTTTTGATAAATACCGAGGTAGGCGTGGCATCATCAGGCCGGCGGATTGAAACACTACCCTGACTCTTCCCCTTAGCCTTGCCTATTTGTCGTCAATTATGTGTCTGAGCTCTTGTTTATTGGCTCTTGTTCATTTGATACACTTATTTGTCTTAGCTCTTGTTTATTTGATTCTCTTATTTGTCTCATTTGTTTAAGATACAGTAGGTTGCTAACTTATTGCACTCTTACCTTAACACTAGTTATGCTCTTAGTTGCTTGTTTAGGAAGGAAATGCACTTACGATTTCTGGTGACTAGTAGTTTTCTTGCCTACCTATGTTGAATGCACTCATTGTAAGTCGCTTTGGATAAAAGCGTCTGCTAAATGACTGTAATGTAATGTAATGTAATTGCTCAGTCTCGCTTGCGCGGCGCTTCAAAAGTGGCTTTGGATGCTCTGAAGTGTTTGTCTGTAAATATCTGTCCACCGCGACCTCCCAGAAATGTCACACCTGCTGTAACTCTCACGTGTACGGTGTCCATCGTGGTATGTATGGCCATCAGTTGGTTGTTTTACAATATTGCCAAGTGCCTTTCTCAGTTTTCATCTTCGGACTGCATGAAATGTGGCATGCATTTGCTGACACTAAAGAAGAAAACCTTTATTTTCTGTTCGGGGAGCCTATTTATTCTGCAACCCAGTTGGTGGAAAACACACGTTTTACTTGTTGCAACATCCCAAAAGTTAGCTTAGAATACACTTGGCAGCTGGAAGGAAACACATTTATTGCAAAGTGATCACTCTGTTACCATTTCACTGTTTGTTGTTGAAGGAGACAACCGAGTGTGTTAGTCGATGTAGCTGGCACCATGTCCGAGTAGAAAATCGATGTTTAGATTTGGATCAACGACAACTTAAAAGTATGCGAATCTGTGAGCAGGTTTAGCCCCGCCTCTCTGTGTGTACCTAATGAAGCCTTGCTGATTTGGCACCACTCTCTCTGAACTGATTCAAACTCATAGGAGACGGCATCCTCTCAAATGCATCCACTACAAATGACCTCTTTCATGCCTCGGTCTCTATTCTCCTCCCTTCCCCTCTGTGTGTCTGTTGCTTTCGCCTCCTCTCTCGGCCTGCTCTGACATAGTACATCATGTGCCGCCTTTCATAGATGTTCATGCAAAGACACACACACATACACACACACACAATCATCCCCAGTGTATTCTCATTATCACAATGGAAAGCTGTCTCTCTGCTTCTCTGTCTTGTTTCTCTCTTTTCTGCCACTTCTCCATCTATCTATCACCTGATATCTATAACTATATCTCTCTTTTTCTATCTCTTGTTCTCTCTTTTGCTATATCTCTCCTTCTGTCTCAGTTAAATGCATTTCTTTCGTCTCTCTCTACCAGATGTCCATTAAAGACCATCTGAAGCAACTGACCGATGCTCACAGGGACTTTGGCCTACTCCACGGTGAGTCTCACACACACACACACACACACAAATGTGACTGTCGACAGCACACAAGATACTCATGAAGTGAGACATGGTTGTGTGTGTGAGACAGGGAGAGGTGTATATATATATATTTAACGTGTGTGTATCTGTGTGTGTGTATGATACAGAAAGCAAGACACACACATCCACACTCTGTGACAGCAGCTCACTCAGTGAGGGTGACTCAGTAAAGGGTGTGTGTGTGTGTGTGTGTGTGTGTGTGTGTGTGTGTGTGTGTGTGTGTAAGCAACACACCACTTGACTGTCAACAACTCACTAAGTGACTCACAATAAGTGATAAAAGAGAGACAGAGTGTGTGTGTGTGTGTGTGTGTGTGTGTGTGTGTGTGTGTAAAGGCAGCATGACTCATCTGTCTGTTCATGTAACCTATGTTGCCCTTTTGATCTGTTCAACTTTTTTAATCACTGAATTCCAATACAACCCCAACCCTTGACCCGATACGACCAAGGCTCTCATCCATATCAGAGTCAGATGTGCAAGTCCAACATTGATCATGAATTGCAGCAGAAAGATGGTCTGGGAGATATCTCCAGCAGAAAAGGTCTTTAAAGGAAAACACTTTAACACTGTTGGAAAACAGTAGCTGTTTTCCATGCATTCGATGCATCTGATGCATTTCTGGATCCGTTTTGTTGTTTTGGCGGTGTATTTTTCTTATTCGTCACATCCAACGCAGCTACAATGTGTTTGATCGCGGAAAATGTGTCGCCGATCTAAAGCATCGATGTCGAACGTCAGGTTTTGGTGTCAGCCAATCAGAATCAAAGAGCAAGAAGGGCTTCTTTCTAGACCGACGTTCAACAATCATACAGGGAGAAATCCATCGTAGAAGAGGAGAGAGACCAATTCCTCCACTGACAGCAGCTCCAACACATGTAATAGTGTGTGTAAGTATGTGAGGATGTGTGTCCACCGGCCTCTCTTTCTAGTGCTGGCTTCTTTTTCTCATTATTTCCCACCGGATAGAAGCATCGCTGCTTATTTCCGACTGAGAGCTGAGCGTGGTGTTAGAGCTTCAACTTTGACATAGTTCAACTTTTAGCCAAAGAGCTCTACGCTTCAAGCAGGACAGAAGGTGACAGAAGGTGCAAAAAGTGTATCTTTAAAATAATTTAGTTCCTCAAATCATCATAAATAATAATTGTGATCACAATATAAAGGAAATATTAACACTTTGGCCAAAAGACAACTGCAGCAAACACGACCAGCGCTTCTCCTCAGCATCGGTTTTGTGCTACTTGCTGAAAACGAGGAATATAGAGTTTTTCTGCTCAGCTGATCTGCAGAGCTGTAAAGGTAGAGGTGAAGTAATAAAAACGACATATGACAAGAAGAAAATGACAATTTGTGCCGGTGAATAAAACAAGATGAACGCAAATGTCTTATAAGACTGTCTTCCGTCCACAAAAACAACTAAACAAATACAAAATCAAGCGAAGGCAGAAATGCTCCGCGGGCTGTCGGGCTCATCAGCTGGGCGACGGTGGCTGGCTAATGGAGCTATCATACACTTGAACCTCGATGATGGAGGTGGCGTTAGGGTAATGATGATGATGTTGATGAGAATGTGTTGTGTTAATATAGTTTGTGTAACGGTAATTGTCCCATGATGCATCTTTCTGTTTTGAACTGCAGCAAACGTTGCCCACGGGGGGGGGGCAATAACATCTATACAGTGGGTAGTGTGAGAGAAGGAAATCTGATTGGTCACACAGATGCATTCCAACTGTGCTGATATATCCCATAACGCACAGCTAGCCGTGCTTTAATGGTTGCTATGCCAACTCTTGATTTCTCTTGGTTTTTTTTGTTATGTTTGTTACTGTGGTAGAAAACACTTGAGGGCAACCATTTACTATCATTTCCTCTGTGTGACTCCTACATTTTAGTTTTGTTTCTGAAGGAACTGCTAACGTTTAGTCGGTGTTGTTTCGACTTGACGAATGGCCTTGTGTCTCTATGAAACCTCACTCCCTGCTCTTTCTTCAGAGATCAGTGTACCCTATACTGTGTGTGGATCGCTCCTGAGCGCTCAGCTATCGAAAATAAATACACTCAAGTAAAACACGACTTGACTCTGAACTCTTAATCATGAGTTAACGATTTTAACAGTTACTTTGAGGAAAACTCTTCAGTCAGTACACAACCGTTGTATAAACGCCATAATACCTTGAGGATGTTGCTTCCTGTGACAGTGATGCAATAGGTATGAGGGGTAAATCGTAACCTCTCAGGTATTTTTGCTATATTATCAATCAATCCATCAATGAATACATTTTTCAGTCCATGAAACCCTATTTCTTCCAAATCTGAAGACTAAAATAATTTCTACACGTGTACTTGGTCATTGTAGGCATGTGTAAAGCTTTTGTTAGATCTACAGGATGTTGTTCCTAGCAATTAAATTTGAGTGTTGAAGGTTTAATAGCCTGAAAGCAGTTTAAACAGTTTGTGTGACCCTTGTTTCTCCGCCTCAACAGGATCTGTGGAGAGCCCCTTCGAGCAAGGCATCTCCCCTAACAATGTGCCCTACTACATCAAGTAAGTGCACTTCAGAAGCCCCGCCTCTGGGCCAGTAGCCCTAGCAGGGCTATTTCACTTCCATTTCCATGCATTCCCTTTAACCATCTTCCAAAATCTGGCTAGTGATGTTGATTTTACACTAGTCTGGACTGACAAGACTTAGCTGCTGGCTCATGGGCTGGTAAAATGTATGTACTTGAAAGCAACACCATTCCTTAACCAGGCCTTCAACAAACAAAGAGTGTGCTTTGCATTGCCAGTAAAAAAGACAACAACCAACCTGAGCCAAACCTTTGTTTGACATGATTTAAAATGTTTGAAAAGTTCCCTTGGTGTGTTTGTGTTAACTCATCAAGTTGAAAAGGGGAGAAATTTCTTTAACGTTTGTGGAACATTTTCATTTTTTAATCACACAGCAGCTCAGGAGCGCAGAGGCAGTCAACCCCTTAACAGCTGCCCTGCATCTGCTATCACCACCAGCAGTCAGTACAGATAACAGTTCGACGAACGGTCCTGGATTCAGAATCGAGTCATATTTCCTGACTCTACTTTGTTGTGTTCGTAGATGTGTTAGAAGAATGATTTTCAGAATAGGTGGTGGTGACTACGATGTCCCAGAGTGGCCAGTATTAGTGGTTGACCATTCATAAGCTCCTATAAAGGTTCATCTGCTAAAAAGTGAAAATGTTCTTCCAAAGTATTTCAAATTGGAGTTGGATCCACGGCTCCTCGGTGCTTACCTAATTGAAACCGGATTGATAGTTTGGCCCAGGTCAAGTTAGCTGTGCTATTTAGCCCTAACTTAGACTGTTTGCTTGCCTGGTGTGGCTCATCTAATACTATCTAATATCTAACAATTCACTCATTCATTGCCGGACCCTCTGGACCCTGTAAGAGCAGATCACCCTCAGAGCAGAGCCCTGACTCACTGAGTCACTGAGTCAATCTACGTATCCATTGAAAAGGCTGGCAGCGGCTGCCACACACACACACACACACACACACACACACACACACGCAGCAGCACATTATGAAATATGACCATGTTGAGGCAAAGTTGCAAAGTTTCTTTACTTTTTGCACTCGGCTGAGTGTTCACCTTTAGTGTAGGGAGACTTGGGTTTGATTCCTGGGAAGGGAAGTTTTTTTAAATTTTTTTTTTTTTTTTACCCACATTACTTTTTAAGATTCAAGTCCATTGCTATATGTTGTGAGGGGCCCGCACTAACTAGGCACAGAAAAAGTAAATGAGGCCAATTATTTTATATTTTTATGAAACTCTAAAAATATAAATAAATAGATGCATGATTTTTTTTTTCTCTTAGTTACAACAATATTGCGCTGGTGAAGCAGTTTTTTTAAAATCATAGAAGTAGGCTATTCATAAAGTTCGCTTTTGCCCCTTTCACGATACAGGAAAGTAATCAACCAATAAACTGACAGTCATTTTCAAGGTACCGGTCCAGGGTCCGGGACATTCATTCGCTCACTCACCTGTTTGTCCGTTGTTCACTAACTTTAATCCATCCATCCCTGCATTGTGTTACAGAACCGAAGCAGATCATCACAGATTTTTAAGGCAGTGTTTTCTCAAAACCTGGTTTGAGACTGATAACGGGTAGTGACTGGGTAGCAGTACGTACGCGAGACCAAGGCGAGAGACTTTAAAAAAGGATTTGCCACCCATGGGAAAACATTCCTCCCCTTGAGGCGGTCGTATTGGACGGTTGAAAAGTTTAGCTTGGCTTTCCCTGTGGCCGGTAGCTCTACGGCACGCAGCGTACAATAATGATAGTAATAATGTGATGCTTTATTGATCCCTGCGGGGAAATTCTCTTGTCACTTCCCTCTCCCTTCCACGGGGAGATCAGAGGTCACAGTCGACTACAGATCAGCACCACCTTGAGCTGGTTGGGCTTCAGTGTCTTGCTCAAGGGCATCTCAGCAGGGCAGATGCTTTTTTTCAGACAACCCAACCCTTGATTTTCAATGTGACAAATGTCTGGCAAAGAAATTTGAAATGTCACCATATCTGTTTAACGTGATCAGCGCAATGGAGGGAGCTGAAGTCAAACATTTTTCTAACAGTTTCAAAACAACCTGCATGGATTGGTCGCATCTGATACAGATTCATTCTGTAATGTCAATGTCTATGGGGATGTGTGCTAGCATGGCGAATGCTATTAGACCTGATGTGGCTAACAAGCTAGCCGTCCACCTCACCTCCTTTATGCCACCGGCCAGAATAACCCCTGTCTGTGATTGGTCAACCTCACTTCCTGCTTCTCCTCCAATCAGAGAGTGCATTGCCTTGGTAACCGGCGTCTGGCAGCTTGGTATGTTTGAGTTAACGTGACAGGGAGTGAAAGAGAAAGAGAGAGAGAGGTTGTGTGTCACTGACATTGCATGTGTGGTTTAGCTAAATGGTGTTGGTTACTTGGTTACTACATTACACTTGTGATTTTGTATGGAAGCAACTCAAATCACATTCAAGAGAGAGAGAGAGAGAGTGTGTAATGTAATGAGTGTGTAAGTAATTACATTGAGGGAGAGCAAGATGCAGAATGAATCTACATGTGTGTGTCTGAGAGGGACAGAAAGTGATGAAGAGAAGTGAGAGAGACAGAGATGGAAAGTGAGAAAGAGTGTGTGGGAGAGGGAGAGAGATGGAGGGAGGGAAAGAGAAGTGACAGATTTTCCTCTCCACATGCAGAGAGAAACCTGGACCTGACCAGATGACCCAGACCCTGTGAGTGACAGCTGACCACACACACAAACACACACATCTAGCTTATACAAATAGATCTCTCACACACACACACACACACACACACATATTGGACACATGTGGCCCACACACACACAGTACATAAACATATCACACATGCACACACAAACATACAGGAAAACACACGGCATGTAATCTACAAGCACACACATGCAAACGCACACTTCATGTAGCCTAGGTGCGTGCACACACACACACACACACACACACACGCATGCACACTGCATGTAACCTACACACTCGACACATGCTACGTGTCGCTTTCAAGACACACACACACACACACTGGATGTAGCCTACACACACTTAAGCACACACATAAACACACACACATTGACAAACGTGTGCACACACACTCATACACATTTGGGACACAGAGCTACAACAAACTGCTGCTTGTGCATGATCAGTTGTCTGGTTCTGGAGAGGATTTCCTCAAACATGTGATGTCCAACTTGTCTTGTCTGCGAGGGTGTGTTTGATTTGTCTCACTGAGAAGCTGCCCTATGGGTGGAGCCTCCTAATCCATAACCTCCTACACAAACAGAGTCAGGTGCAGACGTCCATGGGCTTAAATCAAGCAGACAGAACTCAGACCTTGTTTGATGTGTTGAATCCGTCCCTCCCGTCCTCCTCCTCCCTCTCTCGGTCTCTCATTGTCTCTCTCTCTCCGTCTTTCTTTGCCAAACACACACACACACACACACACACACACACACACACACACACACGCTGCTTTCGCACATGCAGTGCACCCATGAACTTATCTAGACGTTACTCGGAGAGGTTGTATGTGTGAACGCAAATGTCCAAATCAGTTGGTCTGGAAGTCAGTGTGTGTGGAAGGGCAACTCCGGTTAAAGTGTGAACCTGATTCTCTGGAAAATATCCGAGGTGTATGTCTGAAAGAGGCCACACACACACACACACACACACAGGTGTAATGACACACTGTTGAGATGGGATAAAATAACAGTTCAGAGTCGTCTGTAAATTACAGGCTGTTTTCTCGCTGGTGCAACACAGCCGACATTTCTCAAGCCTTGAATGCTGATCCTCAACCCCCCTCTCTCGCTCTCTCTTTCTGTTTTTCCATAGCTTCTCTCCTGAGTGCCTCCAAAAGCAAAGCGCCTTTCTCTCTCTCTCCCCCCTGTCTCTCACTCCCTCTGCTTTCCTATCTCTCTCCCTCTCTCTCTTTCCCTGCCTCTCTTTTTCTCTTTCTCCTTAGCTTTGAATCTGGAATCTGTGTGCCTTGAAAAGCAAAGAGCCTTCTCTCTCTCTCTCTCTCTCTCTCTCTCTCTCGTCAGGGAGGTGAAAAACCTCCTTGGATGGTGTCGAGGCTCCTTTGCTTTCAGAAACAGAGGGATGGGGGGAAGGGAGGCAGAGGCAGAGAGCTGTAGCTCCTCCTCTTCTAGCTGAGCTGTGTCAAGCTACACAGAGACAGACGCGATAAGACCGGTAGTAGGGAGACTTTACCTTCAAAATAAAAGGGTTAACTTTGACATACTTCCGAGTTGCCCGGTATATGTTCTGTTATTTAGTTTTTCTTTGTGTATTTTGGGGAGATATGTTTGAATATAACGTCTTCCATAGCCATTGGAGTTCCCGTGTTCCTATTCTTTAGCCAGTTGGAACAACCGCAGCTATTGGTTAAAACGGACATCCTTCCAAGATGTCTGGTATATGTATTGTGATTGTGTTTTTGGTGCATTTTTGGCATCTTGTATAGGCCTAGATGGCTAGGGATGTATGCTGTGAAAGGGACATTCTGGGGGAAAAAAACAACCAAGTAAACATTTTGAAGTTGAATAGATCTTGATATGATGGCCTGCACCAACATTGAAAATCCCTGTAAATATATTGGATATAAACGTTGAGATGTCAGTAGTTGTCCATACTGTTCAAACTGTTGAACAGTTTCCAAAGCTGTTTCAATATGATGATATGTTAGTTAGTTAAATCTAGGTTGGCTCGAGTCGTTCTCTGATGATTTTCGGTATGCTTTGTGAAGAAGGGCTATATAAATAAATTTGACTTGATGTTGAACTTGGCCACTTCCTGCACATCCCCATCTGTCAAGTGCTTGCTGGGAACAATTGTATTTTCATGTACCATAGATTCCTCTTTGAATGTCTTCATTTTAACTTTGGTACTTTGCAGCGCATGTTCGCCATTGAGGCTTTTATTTTTAAAACGTTGACCGGAAGTTGCATCTCTTCGATTGCGGTTGGTCTGACACTGAAATCTCGCTGGCCAGTCAGCCTCTGCAAACCACTGCTGCTGCTTGCAGAAAGGAACATACAAGCACACACACACCGACACACATACGGTAATCTCGGACGGTTTTCTCCGGCGGTAGAGGACGCTTGGTCGGGCCGCGGAGGGGGTCGGGTTATTGCCTCGGTTCTATCCGGGAATCGGTTCACTTCCACCCGACTCGGAGGGCTCTCATCGGCCGGCGATGCGGGAGCAGCTTCGAAAGTGAGTGTTTCGCTGATGATAAATAATGGTGATGGTAATTGTGCTGGTCGTGATGCAGTAAACCTATCCATATAGACAACACATTGGCTGTGGGTTTTCATGGCAAGCAGAGAGGGGGTGAGCTCGAGGAGAGAATCCCCCCTTATACTGCAGAAAACACATTTCACGTATACTTGCGAATATGTTTAGAGAAGTGTTTCAAAATAGACCCAAAAACAGCCCAAAATGTATTGGAAATATGTTTTGGGGACTGGTAGATACATTTTCTCCCTGCCTTTGCGCCGTTGACAACCCATATCTGCAAGTCTTTCCACAATACATCTCGAATGAATGTCACCTAGCATGCACAAATACATTTGTGGCCAATTTTGATACATTTATTTATTGTATCTAAGCAAATTCTGAACGACCGCTTAAAATGTATTCCACGCAGTGTGAGAAAAGACGGATAGCGCAAGAAAAGGGCAACAGGACGCATTTTTTTCCTGAATAAAGGAGAAAGAGGCTGCTGTTAGGTAGCCATTACACCCAAACCGCCTCCTCCTGCACAGCGGTTGTTGGCCGCGGTCGCTGCCCGGGGAACCAGGCGAGGTGTGCGGCCAGCGAGCCTCCCCGAACCCCCCTCCCGTCCCCTCCGGATACCCGGACGGTGCATTTTCTTTTTTTTACGGCCCTCTCTTTCTTTCTTTACATCTGCTCTTTGTCGTGGCCAGTTGCTGCCGTGTCGAAAAAGGAGGCAATGAACGCTTAAGCAAACAGGAAAACGGAGTTATGCGTTCCTTTGGATGCATGTTTGATTTTGGCCCGACAGGAATTTATGTTGTGTTGCATTGGCCGAGGCTCTCCTAAAGAGAAGCAGCCCTACCTAGCAGTAATGTATTACATAGAACAGCCCCTATGTTGCATTCCTTCACACACACACACACACACACACACACACACGGAGGTGCAAACACAGTCACCTCCGTGTCAGCAAAGCAGCCCGTGTCTGAATGCTCCTCAGTGGGGTTTTTTTTTGCACGACCTCTGTGTGTGTATGTGTGTGCACGCGCGCGGAGGTGTGTGCACCGGGCAGGGCGATTTGATGTGCTGCGTTGGGCTATTTTCGTCCGGGCAATAACGCCAAGTCTCGTTTTTCTGAGCAAACGGCGGGTTGTAGGTTTATAGGTTTTGTTCATCAGCGATCCAGATCGACCCATTTTTATCCCACTTACCAGAATAGAACGGACTGTTGTTGGAATGCACGGATAGTACATACATCTCTATGCATATACACTTTTGTGTGCGTGTGTGTGTGCGCGCAAGGAATTGTTGAAATGAGAACAGAGGATGCGGGTTAGCTGGTGCAGATTTTTGGCACCAATGTGATTGCGGGTTTGTGAGTGTGCGTGCGCGTGCGTGCATTGACTAAATACAGCTGACGGATAAAAGTCACTGATTCACCTCCAGTTGCAGGATAATGGTGCCGATGTGCTCAGGCATGTTTGTTGTCCCTGGTGTGTGTGTGTGTGTGCGCGTGCAGTAACTTGATACTGTTCGTAGATCATTATCAATGAAAAAGCTCTATTTCAATGGAATCAATGTTTTTAGGGATGAATTGCTTTAGAGTTACTGATGGAATTAACTGATTTTCCCTTCTTGTCAGACTGGATGAACTATAAGGTCTGACTCTGTCATACATGCAGCCTTTTCCATACACGTCACACAACCTTTCCTGTTCAGGGGCCACACGTGAATAAGAACCAGAGGCAAATTGCCATGTCAACACCTTGTAATATGGTTAGTGTGAACATAATATGAGAACAAACCCAATACATTTAATGGAACAAAGGTAACCTTGGATACTCTTACACTGTTATATGTCATCGATACGTGATGATGTATTCCAGGAGTTATTTTGTGGAAGTGTTGTAATTTACCTTTTATCTTGTACAGAATATCCGAATGCCCCCTATTTTTCACGTGTAGCTGGAGAGAGCACTAGCACTAGCTGTCATTACCAGTAGAGACAAAGTAGGAGTTGCCACCCTTACTCAAAACGCAGCTGTGTTGCATTCTGGTCTATTGAGGCTACTGTTGGTGGAGAAACTGGCATCTCTTCCTCTTCTATGATGGATTTCTCCCTGTGTGATTGTTGAACGTCGGTAGACAATGGTGAGTCTACAAAGAAGCCCTTGCTCTTTGATTCTGAGGGGCTGACGCCAAAACCTGACATTTACCGTTGATGTTGTTTCAAAAGATGGATTTTCTCATATTAAATTTGATTGTAGCTGTGCTGGAAACATCTCGTGTTAAAAACTTTTAGGGTGGATTTTTTCCTTTAATGGATCAAGCAAAAAATGCCAACTATCCGATGTTTTGTATTAGTTGGCCAAGATGTCTTTAAAACAGACTGATCCTGTAATAAGCAAGCTCCTCTGCATCTTAGGATGAGGATAAAAAACTGGTCAGCAGCTGTCAGAGACGTTAAAAGATGAGATTATGACTAAATAACTAGCCTCCTTAGCCCACAGGGGATAATTAGCACACCAAACCCCCTTCGCTTAAAGCAAAATGTTTAAAAATGTATGATCGCCATGACAAAACAAGAGAAAAGCTGGCACTAGTTTCATCTCTGCCAGGCTTTCTGGGGGAGCAGTTGTACGTGTGAGCAAGCCAGACCCACCACATTTGCCAGAAAAGTTAATCCGGCAAAGTTCCATATTCCATGTATTAAAATGGCTCATGTTTCTGTACAGTCTAATAATCTGTTAATAGTACTAATCTATTCTTATTCCAAGTAAAGTACTCTTATATAAACACCTCTGATGGTCTCAATCAGACCAGAATCTGTAGCTTGTGTGTATAAAAAAAGCTTAACAAATGAAACATTTTGTCGTCTCTTCAGTCAGGCTGGGTAGATAACCCAAAGTCAGCCTGCAAGTCGACATGCTAACTGATGATGGCGGTGATGACACTAGATCACAGCGTTCCCAGGCTTTATCAGGGGCTTAGTTGGTAAAATTGCCAGTGAGTTCATGATGGAGTAGTTGCTCGAGTGCTATCTAAAATTAGTCACATTTCACCAGCGATTCTCCACCTGTTTGTTCTGCAACCTCTAAAGGTGCCAAAAGATAATCTCCTTATCTTGCAATTTCACATTGATTATCACAGCAAGCAGAGGCTCCAAATATTACTCATTTAACAAGAAAACATTCCCCAAAGGTCATGAACTAAAATACATTAGAAATGAATTTGTTCCATTTCACTTGAATAATGTCTTTTGTTTAAAATGTCAAGGTTGAGAGCCAGTGCATTATATGTATACAGTTCTAGCCAAGATTATTAGCACCCTTGCACTTTCTGCAGATAATGTACAATATCTTAATTGAAATTGTACTTTTGGTCTTCACACATTGATCTTTTTTATCTAACAGCACTGGAACAAAGAATACAAATACAAAAGAAATCTTGACTGTGGCCACAATTATTGGCACCCTTTCCAATACTTCGCTGCACAGCCTTTGGCAGCGTTTCTTGTAACCATCAATAAGCTTCCTGCACCTTTTCCGCTGGCAGTTTCTCCCACTCTTACACTGCAACCCGCTCCAGTTCTTCAGTGTTTGAAGGATCCTTTTGACCAACTGCACATTTCAGGTCTCGTCATTGGTTCTCAGTAGGGTTGAGATCAGGACTCATCGCTGGCCACTCCAGAACAGGCCACTGTTTCTCTTGAACCATTCCTGGGTGCTTTTGGATGTGTGTTTTGGGTCATTGTCCTGCTGGATGACCCATGACCTTCAGCTTAAACAAGGTGCTGATCTGCATTGCATTTCGTTGATCCACAGAACATTTTCCCAGGAGGATTTAGGCAAAGATCAATCAGGCCCTCTTGTGTTTCTCTTCAGCAGTGGGGCTGACCATGAAGCCCTTCAGGGTCCAGTGTATGGTACGGGCTGAAACCATGACGACAGACCTCTCCAGGTCAGCCTTGAGATCTTTGGATGTGCAAGGTGTTTTTTCAATTCTTGACAGCATTTGACAGCATCTGAAATCAATTTTCCTCTTACCACCACGCCTTGGGAGATTCTTAACAATACCATGAGCAGCAAACTTCTTTATAACGTTGGGAACTGTGGAAACGGGAATACAAAGGTCTCTAGAGATTAGAACCTTAGAGCCTTTTGAACGCCGATGTTTGGTGATAATAGTTTTTCTGACATCTTCAGCTCTTTGCTTCACCATTTTCACAGACGACCAGGGAAGAGTATATACTTGTCACATTACATAAGATGTATAGTTGGGTACAGTGCTCGAAGGACAAGTGGACGGGTGGTTGTACGATGACTAAAGACTCACATTGTATAAGTTCACATTGTATAAAGACCAAAAAAAAATTCAGTGCAACGGCTTCAGTCCATGTCGAGGATTGAGTGAAATAGCGCTTAACCTTCAGCAGAAAATACCCACAGTTGTCATTCTAGAGCTGCACAATTTATCATATAGACCCTTATATCACAGTTTTAGTTTCCACAGTCAGTAATTGTAGAATCCAGGGATATTGATGTTTAGTTGTTTAGTTTAATATCATTTCATTTAGAACATCAGATTCCAAAAGTTGAACAAAGTTATTGTTCTCCCAAAATCATCAAGACTAATAATCATTATTAGTAATCGGCATGACAATATCTTAAAATAATCCTAATAATCCCTCCATGTTTTTGTCAGGATTTCTGCCATTCATTCACAGTAGGGGAATCTGAGCTCCTTCTGTTGTTCAGATCACATCCCCGAAGGCCGTCGTCGGGACCCGTTTAGATGCCTGGTGCGCAGGAAACCTACTGTCGGGGCTTATTCAGCATGATAGGCAGAGAAAGCCATCGCCATAGCCCATAAACCTCCTTTAATCATTCATCCAAGAGCCATAATTGACTGCAGTGAGAAGTGACACTCGTGTCTCTGTGCGGATCCATTATTTAAAACGCCTATCTGTCACTCCCTCAGTAAGCTATTCAGCGGCCCGTTATCTGCAATATGTAGTATTGTGTGTGTGTGTGTGTGTGTGTGTGTGCTTGGGCGTGTGTGCAAGATTGTCTGTCAGAGTGACTCTAGTTCAATCCAACTTGGACGTTTTTTTGCAGCAGAGGAGACGGGCATACATTTTCAGAATAACAGACCTTGAGAAGACCAATAAACAACTGGTGACACCAACTAGCATAGAAGCCAGTATCCAGTTTTGATGTACCATCAAGAATAAGACTACACTCCTTTCCCCTCTAGTTCATTTTCTTGTACCTTTTTGATCTTGGCTGTGTTTTTCTATTACGAGATTGACTTTGTCCACTGTAGATGCACGTGCACGCTGGGAAAGCCTGGGTAGGGGGGGATGTGAACGAGGATCGCTCTCTCCCCTCCTATCTCGTCCCTCCCACAACTTCAATCAAATTGCCCTCGAGCAAGGCACTGAAGCTCTATCTGCTCCACTGGAGCTGCTCAGTGTGCAGCAGCTTATTTTCGGACAGTTTACGATGCATTATCAACAGTTTGGCTTGTCCCAGGGCCGTGATCCATCTTCTAGGGAGACCGTGTCAGCTTTCAAACGGCACAAAAAAAAGTCAAAAATGGAGATTCTGGGTTCCTGCGGGCCACCGTTGATACATTATTCTGTTGTTGTGTGTTTTTGTTCATTAATCCCATTGGGTGGACAAGTTGGTTTAGATGTCTGAGGTTTGGATAAAAGATGTTCTCCTCTATGGGAAGTGGTAGGCCCACAATATATCCGACATGTGCCTCCAGCAATAGTGTTTTTATTAAGTTGATTTCTCTGTGTGTATGTGGGGCTGTGTCTAGCGGGCCTGGTGCTAAAAAAATAATAATAATAATAAAAAAGCTGGCATAGCCTCCTCATTTCCAAACAAATAGCCTGTTGCCTATAGGCGGCCAAAGACACTGTGGGTGGCAAAGGTAGATGTGATACTGTTAATGTGAAATTCCCTTTTTTGGTTGCCGTCCCTCCACAGGGAAGTCAAGAGTGCAGGGTCTGCTACAGAAAAACACCCCGGGAGGCTGGTAGGGATTCAGGGTCTTTGCTCGAGGACACTTCAGCAGGGTGGATGCTTGCCAACGTGGGGGCTTGAACCCAGGTCATCTGGTTGAAGAGCGACCTGGGCCTCGTCTTCACAAAACACTGCTCAGCACAAGCACGAGGATATTCATCACTACCTCGTTTGTTTTGGCTTGCAGGGTGAAATGGATTCTAGATCAGAGAAACAAGTGTTGATTTATTTGGTTTGAGACTTACCATCCTTGTCCACCTCAAGTGTGTAATGTTCAATACAGCAACATGAATGTTCGGGGCATCTAGAGGAGTTGAAGGGGTTTTAAGGGATTTCAAATCATTCCAAAGCATTCTCAAATATCTATTGATTTACAGACCGCAGTGAAAACCTTTTGGAGGGAGGGAGGACAAGTACGCCTAGCTAATGGATAAAAGGGTATAGAGATGAATCACTGATGAAATGCCCTTTAACCCTACTCAGAAAAGCTGAACATTAGTGCACTAAGGTGGCGGTTCTTTGACTTTTAAACTTCTGGACCCAACAGATTTCATCAGGTTCTCTTGCCTTGCAGCCATGGCTCATTAAAACAGTCTCACGGAGACCCGTCGGCTCGTGACTGGATGGGTTCTCGATCCGCCGGTTGTGTTTTATAGTTCCCGCGTTCTTTTTTTTTGCCTTTTTTCCTTATTGCTACCGTTGGCTAATGAACAGCTCCTGTGGAGTAGCTGAGAGTTAACTGCCTTGCTCAACATCTTGGCAGTACTTCTTGAAAGTGATTGAGAGGAGGACATTCTCATTCACTTCCCAGAGTTCCTCAAGCCCACTTCGCCCCCCCCCCCCCCCCCCCCGTGCTGCCGCAGCCCCACATTGCCATGCTATGCAGTACTTTGGCTAAAAGTATCTGAATACTGTATTTACGAGGCACCGAGGTTGTTATAAGCGTTTGTCCAAGCGGTTTGAAGTACCGCGCCGATGACAAGCTGAGTGACTGAGCTGCTGTTTGCACAGACTCTGAGCTTAGAGGGTTTTTAAGTAGCTCTTCACTATGGGACCCCTATCCTCATTATCTCAAGTGGGAGAGGCAGGAGAGAGAGAGAGAGAAACAAGGACATGCAGGAAAAGACAGCATGCGGATTAGTATTTATGGGTGCGTTTTCAGGCAAAGATTAACTGCAGGTATGGGGTGTTTGTGGCCAACTCAACATTTTTTGCTCTTAACAAGGAATGCGTATACCGACATGCCTCAGGCCAGAATTACACACAAAAGAAAAAAGTGTTTTTGTCTCAGGAGGAACGCTCACCGCTGTTTTTTTGAGCAGTTTTAGTATTTCGCCTGTAACGTTTTTTTTTTGTGCTCTGCAAAATGTTATGGGTACCTTGTTCGCCTCCCTGCAACAGTCACGCCTACCGTGTTTGATGATGATCCCAGCTGTGTGAAGAAATGTCACTATTCTTGGTTTTAGGAGGTCTCAAAGTGTCTTCATGTCGATTAGGAAAATTGAAGACATTGGAAACTATATAGACTTGAAGTGTTTCATTCATTTTAAGAGTTCTTAAACGTATTCCTGGTGAGAAATCAACCCAATGACCCAGGCCTTTACTCCGACTTCATTTATTCTTTTCATTTTCACGTTCATTTCAGTGGCAATGGGTCTTATGCTTCATTCTGGCATTGAAAAGGTCTTTTAAAGTCTTCGATTTAACTTGATAATGAAAGGGTCGCAGACACCCTGATTGAAACACAGGAGGTCCTACTCACAAATAGGAAGTCGATCTCATCCATTTGGGGATTGCAGGAAGCAAAAAATGGCTCATTTACGAACCATCTGACGGATAATGAAGTGCGAGGCGCTTGGGGGGGGGGGTGTGAAACGTTTTGTGAAACAGATTTTGCTGTTCTTTGTCTCCCGCGAAGGACTTTTTCAAATATTTGGTGTGCTCCAAACAAAAATAATGAATTGCCTTGCTTGGTGAGACACGTGGCTTCCATTCGCTCTGGGTAAACACGCAGCTGGCACATCACCATCACGTTTTACCGTCTGAAGCCGTTTCGGAATGGTATTTATTTTGGCACGGAGCGTTTTCGACATTTAGTTTCGTCAAAACTAACTCATTAATCCAACCGGAGTTAGCTGTCCAAACTTGCTCTTCCGTGTCAGCGTAATAATTGTTCGTGCGGCGGCCAAGTGGACCCGGCGACCAGGAAAGGCCAGTGCATTTTTTTCAATTCGTAGTTTTGGTTCCACTTTGTGTAAGTGGTGTTTTATTGTCTTTTTCTCAGACAGCGTTGCAATTCAAAGTGACAGTTTTGAAGATGCCAGGAAACGCAAACGAGAGCTCAGTTCGTCACATTTGGCTCTCGGTGAAACAATACGGGGAGGAGTTTATGGGAGGTAATCAGTGGGAGGGCACGGTGCATTGGTGAGTATTGGCTTAATGCACAACAGCAGCGACCGATAACAGTATTTGAGGTAGTGGTAAAAATAGGACCTTATTCAAGCATCTTTTCACCGTACATAGTATTTATTTATGGTGAAGATGGAATAACAGCAGAACGTACCTATGCTGTATCAACGCTACTTTGGAAGCTTGGAAGTCGAAACCTTAACAAAAAAAAAATCAGGATAACAGAATAATGGAAATAATTTATTTTGGTGTGTTTCTACTAGGTCTAGTATTTTATTTTGAAATGTGTTGGGTCTCTCATCTCGTGGGACTACAGTATGTTTAGGTATGTTCAAATTGTTAACAGAATTGCCAAGTTCAACGGGTCACAAGGAATTTAACTAAACAGGTTCCCACATTGCAGTGTTTAGGGCGTAAATCTCTTCTTTAAACACACACACACACACACAGCCTCCCTTATTCACTTGAAGACCTGCACCCGATCTGTTTCTCTTCGACACACACACACACACTTGTTTGACTACTGAGTCTCCTGTGAATGGCGAGCAGCAGTCACGAGGAGAGTGTGTGTGAGGGGAGAATGACACAGCAACAGCGACCATCTATCTCTCAACCCCCCTCCCCATCACACAGGGCTGAGATACAGAGAGGAAGGAGTCCGTGTCTGGTTTTGTGGAGCAGGCCACACACCACAGAGGGTTATTTTCTAAGATTATGGAAAGGAGGGGGGGAAAAAAACAAAACAACAGGATTAAAGGCCTGGTGTAGGATTTCAAGAAGCCGATCTAATTCAGCAGGAACCGAGAGTTCATTTCAGTTCAACCCAAAAGCATGTCCCGCCTCCTTTAGGTATAGGAAGACTTTGTCAGCATCGATTGGGTTTTTGTTTGGTTTAGTGCCGCACCGAACTCCTGCCCACACAAATCCTGTCATCACCTTGCTAGGGCCGAAGGAACAGAAAACACATAACTTTTCCATCCATGATATTTTTAGTGATTTTTTTTTTTGTTGATAAAATCATAATTTGACTAGCACTACTTGACTAGCATCACTGATAACTTTCCAAATTATAAATATATTAAAGTTGTTTTTAAAAAAGCTTGACATCTTTTAAGCATCCTACATATGATTCAAACTCATGAAAACAAGATTGTTTTTATATGGCAATTGAATCAGTTGCGTCTTTCGTGACACAATTTTCTGTCAAAGTCCTAACGGAGTCTGTCTGGACATATGTAGGGGGAACTCTACCGATCCAATTTAATCTACATTTTACATTTTGGGCATTTAGCGGACAGTCTTTATCCGGAGTGTCTTACGGGGAGAGCAACAGTAGAAGAAGCTTCAACTCCTGCGTCAGAGTTGAATCCCATCTGATTTTGTGACAGCTGGGATGTGCGTTGTTAAAGAAAGATCCTTTTTGGCAGAGAAACCGATCAGCATCATGCAACAAGACGATGGGAAGCTGCTCCACCTCTGTGACGGCAGTAATTTAGTTTGCTGTGGTGCAAATGAACACTTCCGCTGTGTGTGTTTAGTGTACATGTGGTGTTGCTGCCATGTAGGCCAGGTCGCTTTTCTTTTTTCTACTCAGTAAGACACTTTGGTTAAATAAAAGTGAAATGGAGAGCTAATGAACCGCGTGTCTCTTGTCAACACCCCCGAGGCAGTAATAACCCAGGGTAGTGACTTCGGCCTGCTGTGGGTGTGTGTTTGACCCGTGTGTGTGTGTGTGTGTGTGTGTGTTTGTCCTCTTCCAGCCACCAGACCCAGACAACATGCTGGGACCATCCCAAGATGGCCGAGCTCTACCAGTCTCTGGGTAAGACGCTCGTACTGTCTCTCTACTGTCTCTCAGTCTGTACAATGTACAATAAGATAGAAACGGTATTTAATGTGAATTCCAAACTAGTCTTCGTCTTCCCCTCTCTCCCTTTTCCCTCTCTTACTCTTTCTCTGTTTCGTCCTTCCCCAGCCGACCTGAACAACGTTCGTTTCTCGGCCTACCGGACAGCCATGAAGCTCAGACGCCTGCAGAAGGCTCTGTGTCGTAAGTACTCCGTCTATATATAGGATAATGTATAGGTACATCTCTCTCTATGTGTCATGGAGGGGTTTCTCTCTCTATGTGTCAAGTTCACTCCTCTCTCTCTCTCTGTTGCCCCTCTTATTGCGCTCCAACCCTCCTACACTCCTCTCATCGTTCTTTTCCTGTATCATTCACCATCTCTCTCTCTCTCTGTCGTGTTGCTCTTCCTCTCCTCTTCTTCTTCTGCTGCTCTTCACTTCCTCTGTGATGCATTCTCTCTTTCTGCCCTTTTCCTCTCTTTCCTTCTGCCATATTTGCTGTCATCTCCCACTGTGTGTGTGTGTGTGTGTTTACTCATCCCTCCTTGTCTCTCTCCAGTAGATCTGTTGAGTTGAGTGCACTAGCCGCCTACAAAGCGTGTGTGAATGAGTGATATGTATTAAAGTGTATAGCTGGCTGCATCCTCACAGCATTGAAGCACTATTTATATTTATTGAGTCATTCTAAAAATAAAAAGTGTAGTTTTGGTGATTAACCTGAGTGAAATATGGGCTTGTCTTTCTTTTCTCTTCCTGCTTTCTCCCTTTCTCTCCTTTTCACTTACTTTATTGACAGTTTATCAGAAACGATACAGAGAAAGGGACAGTTAATACACTCAAACCCTATTGAGATGAGTTATTTGGTTTGAAAACATCAGTATCATCAGTATCTGGAATAATTGGATAGTGGTGTGTGTGTGTGTGTGTGTGTGTGTGTGTGTGTGTGTCTTAATAACTTAACCCACCCCTCTCGCTCCCTGCAGTGGACCTGCTGGGCATGCCGATGGCCTGCGAGGTGTTTGAGCAGCACGGTCTGAAGCAGAACGAGCAGCTGCTGGACATCTCTCAGCTGGTCACCAGTCTGACCAGCCTGTACCAGCGGCTGGAGCAGACGCACACGCACCTGGTCAACGTCCCGCTCTGCGTGGACATGTGCCTCAACTGGCTGCTCAACGTCTACGACACGTAGGTGTCCCCGGGTTCACTGTCTGTACATTTGACCATTTTCATGCAACTTTTAAAAATGATTTATTATTGCGATTCCAGGTTTTCCTCCAGAACGTTATTCTAGAAAATAGGTAGAAAAAAGTCAATAGAAGAATAAAGAACATTTGCCCCGTAGCGTAGATAGTAAATTTCCTGATTATTGAAGTAGCAAGCCACAGCAAGACCTGGGACATTCAGATTACTGCATGACTGATATTTGCCATTGTCTATGTTGAAATGCAGCATTTCAACATAGACAATGGCAAATATCAGTCATGGAAATTGCATTTCTGTGTACAATGGAATAGTCATGGGGTGCAGCAGAAATGTTTAGAAACCCAGAGAAATGTGATCCACGGTGTGGCTTTCACCAGCCAACAGTTGTTTAAGTGTAAAGCCTGATCTACACAGGACACGACTCAGCCACGTTTTTCAGTCATGCGTCTCTCGCAGCGGAAACGCTTTCAGGTTAACCAACGCTGCTGTCCACACCGGCTCCCTACCGGCTTATTTATTTATGTATTTATTTTATTTAACCCCCATAGACATTAAATAATTAACCTCAGTGAACGCGCAGCAGAAACCACCGTGGACACGAACTCAGTACTACTCGGCCTTTACGCGCTGCTGACGTGGCGCAGCCTGTGTTGACTTTGCTTTAGCTGGAAACGCCACCAGACACCTAACATGTTGGTCTTCTGTTGGTTGCTAGCGGTCGCAGCGGAAAGATCCGAACTCTGTCCTTCAAAACTGGAGTCATCTCACTCTGCAAGGCCCACCTGGAGGATAAATACAGATGTAAGCAACACACACACACACACATTACTAATGTATCTGTCTCTGCTGATGAAAACACCTCAGAACTACAGTTGGGATCATAGTGTGATTCTCTCTCTTCCCTCCTTCCTGTCCACCTCCCTCCATCCCATCTCCCCCCCTTTCCAGTCTTGTTCAGGGAGGTTGCAAGTGTGACGGGTTTCTGTGACCAGCGTCGTCTGGGCCTCCTCCTCCACGACTCCATCCAGATCCCCAGGCAGCTGGGGGAGGTGGCCTCCTTCGGCGGCTCCAACATCGAGCCCTCCGTCCGCAGCTGCTTCCAGTTTGTACGTGACATGGTCTCTCTCTCTCTCTCTCTCTCTCTCTCACTCACTCAAGTCTATCAGGCTTGGGTAGTGTGAGAAATAATAAAAGGACCATAACAGGACAGTCTGAGTGGTGCAATGTGAGCATCCTAGTGTTTAACGTCAAGTCAAATCAACTTTATTTATAGAGCTTTACTACACGGGAAACAGAGGATGAAAACATTGATCAAAAATGGATAACTAAAACAAGATAGAACAAGTGCATCACAAATAAATAAATCAAATCAATTAAAATAAATGGTGTGTGTTTGTGTACAGAAGCTACAGGCAAGAACAGAAATAGTAACTGAATGACAGTTGTGAAGATATCTTGGTGGGATGGAAATTTTGATGGACGGGGTCTCTTCAGTTGATCATAGATAATCTTATATTGCAATTTTATGTTTCCACAATTAATAATTGTGTAATTTGTGTTTTCTAAATGTTCTGTTCCACTGAAAGTGCCAGTGTGGTATATTACACAGGACAAATCACAACATTTTGAATGTGCAACGGGCACCTATGTGACCAAAATAAAAGTTAACATGGAGAAGCAGGCAGCTCCAAACCTTACATCTTAAAACGTACCGACAAGCAAAGTGGAAAAGAACAGACCGACTCAACGTTGGAGAGGGAAAATCCTTCTCTTGAGTCTGAGCCTGTACAGATAGACAGATTCAACGTTGGCCTCAGGGTTGTATCTGTACCCCAAAGTAATAAAGTAGTAACTATCTTTATATTTCAAATTTGTAAATAAGAGCCACAATAAGAGTTGGACAGTAAAAGTGAAAACAAGATTTTCTAGCTGCTGCTACTAAATACTGTTTATTTCTCCATAACATTTATTTTCTGTAATATTAATAATCGCAATCACAATATTGTACCGCAAAAACAGGCAGGAGCCAATCCGGCGTGCCCTTCATTTCTCTCTGCTGTGCTTTTCGGAGGATGCCCATTGTAATCTCACTCGATTATCCTTTATCCTCCAAAAGATAATCCAGCGTTTTCGCCTTCAAAGTCCCTACTTCTGTGAACTCACCAACAATTTCATTTTTTTATTTTATTTTCAAACATTTCCTGAAAGTAAAACCATTGTCATACGAGGGACAACAGGACTAAGCGCTGACTCCCAGCTGTGTATCTCACACAGAGCTTCTAACACAATGGCCGGTGGTGTATGACAGTAAAACATGATTTTTGTGTGTATTTTGAAACGTTTATTTACAGGATTGTACCTTGAAGCAGCACAGACCTTTTTCACACAGGATATGAAAGTTGAGAAATCTTACTCTACATGTATAAATCATCTTCTTCAAGAGTCTGTGTGACTATACCTAATACTTCTATGGCCAGATAAATTGTGGATCGGGGCTTTCCACCACTGTTCTAGACAACAGTGTCTCTCTCTGTGATTTTGGAGCGAGAATGAAGGCTTCTTTGTAGGTGATTTGATGATTTGAGTGGGCTGAGGCTTAGTACACGTGCACACGCAAACACACACAAATACACAGAGAGACACACACACACACAGGCGCCAGGTGGACTATCTAATCTCATCTGTACTACACTGAAGATCGTTTAGCTTCGCCCCAGCTGTTTCCTCCGGGGAGAGTGTGTGTGTGTGTGTGTGTGTGTGTGTGTGTGTGTGTGTGTGTGTGTGTGTGTGATTGAGATAGAGGGAGGTCACTTCCATGGAAACTTCCCAGAGTCCCTGCTGATGGGAATGTGATGCATGTAGCCTATTTTTTCATGAGAAATACATCCATACTGTCACTGCTGACTGTTGAGGGGGAGACATGGGGTGAATCTAGATGTAGGGGGACATAGATGTATAGGGGAATATAATGACTTTAGCAGGTTAGCATGTCAGCAACCATTTCGTAAGAGTAGGTGTCACTTTTTACAAATGTCGGATGTCTTATTTTGAAACCGTGCTTCCTGTAACTCTCTTCCCAGGCCAACAACAAGCCGGAGCTGGAGGCAGCCATGTTCCTGGACTGGATGCGCCTGGAGCCCCAGTCCATGGTCTGGTTACCCGTCCTGCACCGCGTGGCCGCCGCCGAGACCGCCAAGCACCAGGCCAAGTGCAACATCTGCAAGGAGTGTCCCATCATAGGATTCAGGTAGGCTCGCCCCCTCACACACGCCTCCGTGTAATTGGACTGCTAGCGGTGTTGCGGGGATTGATCGTGATGATTGATTTTCTTTCAGTCTCCATGCTCTTGCGGCTCCCAGCCCACGTACGCTTACAGGACAGAGCCATACATCACCTGGTAGCTGCAGCTGGTCTCTAACAAATATATATGGCTAAACTCAGGTCTTACAAAGTACATTGGGTTTTGTCCAGATAAAGCGTGGAGTCTTTTATAAACTGTCTAACCTAAAGAGCAGAAATAGGTTATTTTGCTGTAAAGTACACTTGTCATCTCCTGATATACAGAAGAATAAAACATCAAATTCATTCCATTGATATTTATTTTCATTTTAGCCCAATTTTCATAACATCCAGACATATTTTGTCATCTTTTGGTGTACCACTAAACTTGTTTTTAATATCTTGAGCGAGAGCATTCTCCCCTCCTTCTTATTTCTTCTTTATTTTAACATTAGCAGAGGAGAAAGTTCTGGTGGGATTTTCAAACTTCTCTGACATCAGAAGAAAAAAAATGAGAAACTGAAGAGGGAAATACAATGGCTCACTAGTTCTCCGTTTAGCTCAGCAAGCTTTTTCATTTTCAACACAGCTAGCTGTTCTTTACTGGGTTGTACAACCGGTAGTTTTGGCCAAGCAATCTGGCCTTGGCTTTATTGCTAATTGCCCCAAAAAAACAAAAAGAAAATGTATTTATTGGTACGTTGTGGTAACGCAGTACTTAGTCAGCAGTATTTCTTGCTTTCTATTCTTATGTCTTTTACTAGGAAGGAAATGTTTCGGACCGCCCAAAAGCTTCGGCAACCGTTGCATAAAAGCCGCGATACCCTTGAGAGTGATTGATAGGTGCTTCGGTGCTTAGTCGCGTCGCGCCGCTTACTTAGCTGCATCGCCGTCGTACCCGTAATCACAGTGAAGAATGCCCTCTCTGGTATTATTGCTGCAGTAAAGCACGTTTGCTGCGCCCGTTTGATCAATTAGATTGCCTGGGTGGCGCCGGTGTGTGTATAATACTGTCACCAGCGGCGTCGGGGTCCAGCTGTGGAAGTGGGCGCGAAGCGATTTGTAGTCTTAATCTACTTGAACGCCACCGGTAGGGTAGTAAACCGCGTGGCTCGCCGACTCATGACCATAATGATTAAAGCCGCAGTCGTTATGTTTGTAACCTCCCGACACCGAAAGCAGCGGTGAAAACCCTAAGAGCCTCTTTCTCTTTTAGTCTGGAGGTGCCGGCGACGCCTCCCTTTACGGGGGTCCCGGCCCCACCAACAACCTCCATTGTTGGTGGGCCCCTTTTCACGACAAGAGCGCTAATAAATGTTAGTGAAGAGCCCCGGGGCGAGAAAATACATTTCTCATTTGGGTACCGGGCTGAAAGAATTTTAACAACCCGTACCCTGGAGAAAACAGTGCCTGTAAATTTTCCATTTTATTGTTTCCCCTCTCTCTCTCTCTCTCTCTCTCCCCCTTTTTGTCCCTCCCTCCCTCCACTCTCCCACCTCAACTCTCTCTTCCTCCCTCGCTCCTTCTCGCTTGCCCGCCCCTACTCCCTGTCTCTCTCTTCGTCTCCCTCTCTCTTCCATCCTCTCCTTTTCCTTCGCTTGTCTTTTCTCTCTTCCCCTCCCTCTCCTTCTCTTAATCTCCACTCCCTCTCTCCATCCTCCTTGCTCTTCCCATCTCCACCTCCCTCCACGCTCTTATTCTTTTATACTTTTTATCTCACTCTCTCTCTGTTCTCTCTTTCATCTCCCTCTCTCTCTTTTTCTCTCTCTCCCTCCGTCTCTCTCTCGTCTCTCAGATATCGGAGTCTGAAACATTTCAACTACGACATTTGCCAAAGCTGCTTCTTCTCCGGTCGAGTCGCCAAGGGACATAAGATGCAGTATCCCATGGTCGAATACTGCACTCCGGTATGTGTGTGTGTGTGTGTGTGTGTGTGTGTGTGTGTGAAATATGTGTGTATTTGTATGCCGTGGTGTAGTTTAAGTTGAGGGTGTGGCTTTGCTCCTGAGGGGAGGAGGAGGATGTTGTCATACATTCTGGACATCTATGCATCCATTACATTAGATGGTGGTCGTCAACTGATTTTTCTCCACAGCGAGCCTTACTGCGGTGGAGAACCAGACCGTTACGTTATGTATCTCGGTTAACACACCGAGAATACTTTTTTTTTTTTTTAAGTCATGGAAAAGTCAGGATATTTGACATCAGGGAAACCTTGAGTGTATGTTTTCAAATGGTTAAAACGGCGTTAAACTGGGTTCGTTCTCCAGGGCAGAAACACAGTTGGGAGCTCCTGGCTGAGAGTTAGGAATCTGTTTTCCTGGTTCCTTCTAGCAGTGTGACGGCACGCTCCTCTTTATCCTCAGACCTGACAATGAGGGCATTAGCGTCACTCACTGAAGAGAGAGAGAGAGAGAGAGTGTGTGTGTGTGTGTGTGTGTGTGTGTGTGTGTGTGTGTGTGTGTGTCCCACACCCATCCAGTGAACAAAGCTGTCTTTGTGCCCCTTTTTTCTCCCTCCCTCACTGTCTCTTTTTCCTCTGTCTGTTTGTCTTCTCTTCTTTCTCTGTCTGTCCTCTTCCCTTTCTCTATCTTTGCCTTTTTCTTTCATTACCCTCTCTCTCCCCATTTCTCTTTATCTCCTCTCTACCTCCATTTCTCTCAAACTCTTTTCTCACCCCCCCCCCCCCCCCCCCCCTCTCTCTCTCTCTCTCTCTAGACGACATCAGGAGAGGATGTTAGGGACTTTGCCAAGGTGCTGAAGAACAAGTTCAGGACCAAGCGCTACTTTGCCAAACACCCTCGCATGGGCTACCTGCCTGTCCAGACCATCCTGGAGGGCGACAACATGGAGACGTGAGTCACACACACACACACACATGCACGCAAGGGCAAGCGAAACAAATAAGACAGACTTTATTACAAAGTGTGAGAGACACTCCCAGTAGAGTGACCTGAATTAGAGGACACACGTACAAGCCTCATGCAACCTTATGAGACATGCATAGACACACACAGGTTGGATCCCGCGTCTCCTTCTTTCCTGTAATGTTTGTTTGCAGTTGCACTGCATACACAGCATATTTAGTTCATATAGCCACATCAAGTATGTTTGATGCTTTACACGCATACACTCAAGACATGCACACACACACACACTCACACACTTTTGCATAGAATGAATGTCCAACTGTGAAATGTGTGTGTATCCCTCTACAGTGGAACAGCTTACACACACATTCTTTATATTCTGTTTTTGTATTGGATATATCTTGAAGTCACTTTCTCACTTAAATACATACATGAGCATGCCAGCACACACACACACACACACACACACACACACACACACACACACAAACCAGGCAGGTCAGTCAATAATCAGTTCTTATTGGTTGTTGTATGTGTGCGTGTCTGTGTGTTCACTATTACCGATACTGTCTTGTCCATGTCAGTCCCCCCCACTTCCCATCATGCTTTGCGGTGTAGTCTCCTCCCACTTCCCGTGTCATCATCTCACGTTTTTTTGTCTTGCAGTCCTGTCACTCTGATCAACTTCTGGCCCGTAGACCATGCGTGAGTACCTCGCTTGCACACACACATACACACACACACACACATTCCTAGTCCTACATAGAAAAATTCTCTCAGATACAAAATACAGACATGTACACAAACTCTCTCTCTCTCTCGCTCTTACACACACGCAGACACACACACACTCACTCCCACGCATTTGGTTGTTCACACTCTCATTGCGTTCTGTCAATTTGTTCGTAAGTGCAGTGGGTTTGGATCTCTCTGTCTCCTGCTGCTCCTTGACCCCCACACTGCCCTGCAGATCTGTTATTTAGGACAGGATTTAAACACCATACCACAAAGCCACCTATGGCGCTAATCCAAGCCATAACTATAAAGCTGGATAATCAACAGGTAGCCGGTCATTATTGCAGAATAAGCCCAAAGACATAAATCATTTGACACAAATTATTGATTGAAATGTATTTTTATTACAAGCTAAATTAATTTACAAGCTTCCGACAAAAGAATTGTTCTGCAACCATACAAACACCTTAACTGACATCTGTGGCTACATGGTAGCAGAACAATAATCATGAAAAATGATTGGCGTTCAGCCTCTAACCAGCAATGAAAAGTTTCAGGCTGAATTTAAAAAATCTGGTTAGCCGAGTGTTTGATGGATGGATGGATGGATGGATGACATGGATAGATAGATGGATAGATACTTTATTGATCCCCGGTGGGAAATTCCTGTCTGCAGTAACCAAGTAGTAAGTAGTCCAACTCTTTGCAGGGTTGGTGTTTAGTCACAGTTCAATCGCTCTTCAACCCAGAAAATAGATTTTAGAGAGTTACATTTCACAAAGGCATTAAACCGAAACCTGGTTGCTTACAAATGCTATCCATTTTCTTTTCAAATTTCTACTGTAGTGTTTGCTCAGCTTTATTCTACAAAAAGATGAAACCGTGGTAACAATATGACATGCTATGATTTTGGATGCATAGTTTAAAGGGATCATTTCACGTTTCATCAGTGGCATAGTATGCAAAGACTTGTGCAGGCATCGTAAATAGTGCAAGATCGTGCAAACAACACTTAGTAACCGAAGTAGAAACCAAACTGTAATCGGAGTAACCTGACGCACAAAGATTTGAAGTGTTGAGGCGTCCTTGTAAAGCCGAAGGTTCAGGATTTTAGAGTTGCGTCCTGTAATTTCTGGAGAGCTAGAACACCCATGTGGAAAGTCTTTGAGATCCTTAGGGGGCTTGTTTTATTGAGCAATCGGAGAGACTTCTAAAACTCACCAACATTTCCTTTAAGCCGCATGGTTAGTGCTGTGAAAACACCGGTCTTCCCTTTGAAAACGCCCTGGCAGACCAGGTGTGAGGATCTTAGTTTCACTGCCACCAGCGGACCAGACGTTTCATCTCTGCCTCGCGCTTGCCGCCACCCTCATAGCTCTGACTGTGTATTCACGTGGCTTGTGCATGTGCGCGTTGAGATGAATACAGAGTGCCTTCACGAATTCTCTCCCCATCTTGTCTTTCCGTTCGCAGGCCCGGATCGTCCCCCCAGCTCTCGCACGACGACACGCACACTCGGATTGAGCACTACGCCAGCCGGTGAGACTCCGCCAAACAATCTGCAGAGACGTTCACAGGGGACTAGTAGTAGCGTAGACTCACAGTGTTGTGAACAGGACATGGGAAGTAAACCTGCTTCATGCTCTGCTTTTTAAGAGTTCTCTGCTGCTGTCTTTGGGTGGTGTAGCTAATGGAGTCTCAACAGAGCCCCAGCAGAAACCAAAAGCCTTCAAATAAAATAAATACTTCATAAGAAAATGTTAAACTACACACTCTCTGTGTTGGGAGGACCCTATTTCCCCACTTGGTTCATATAGCCGTTGATCCAGATAACACTTTGCTGGAGCGTTGAAAATCACCAAATTTGCAAATGGTTGGATTGAACTGAGGCAGATAGCGTGGATTTCTATTGGTATGTTTTCATGAAAAGAAAAGGAGGAAATAGAATTTTGCTTTCCATGTTCACAACACTTTGAGTCTACTTTAGCAGCGTGGGCCAAGAAACGACGAGTGGCGCTACCATACAGTCAGTACTGACTGCTCGGACAGTGACCTCAAGTTAGCTAAAGTTAGCCTGTTTTTCACTTGTGTCATGGTTGACATGGTTTATTATAGAGGCTTTAATCAATCGCTGACAGTTCTTTAGCGTCTCATACTTTTAATGTGAAATCCATATCACATCACGGATGAGTTAACCGCAAAAAGTGACTTCCTTTAGGTCAGTATTCCAGTACTTAGGGAATTGGCTGCATAGATCAGTGCTTTAAGTGATTGATGCACTATTGTTGCCAATTTAGAGCTGGAAAGGTGCCTGGCTCTTAGATTTAGACCCCCAAGTAATGGGGTACCTTGACAAATTTAATTTAAGTGTGTGGGGTTTTTTTCTTCACCGAGCATTTGTCATTTTACGGGAAAGGAAAGTTTCAACATCTGTCCTTCAGCTTTCCTCAAAAGGCGTATTAGCATCGCGAGGATTTCTCATTGAAGCGAACCGCTCGCTAACGGGCTTGCAGCTCACAATGCCATCGGTTTGAATGCAGAATGCTAAAGGTACGTTCGGGTTAATTCAGGCGGCACTGAAGAAGCTTTTGTCCCGCAAGTGCCCGATGAAGAATAGCAGTAGACTAAACTGTAAATGTCAAGGTGTCCCTTTTGGAGAGAAAGTAAACATGTACACTCTCACGCTAAAGTAATTCATTGACTTTTTTGGTGACGAAGCGTTATGCAACGAAAGGACCTGTACCCGTTTCACCTGTGCGTCCAGTATTTGGTCTGCTACGGTACATATAGTAATCAATAATGTTCTGCCATGAAACTGCCACCAATATTGTTGTCGTACAACATCAGATCAATCAAAGAGCTTCTTGGCCAAAGAGTTTGTGTATTCCTTTTAATTCGCGGCGATCCTAACTACACAGATAAATACCATCGCCGAGGGACAAGGAGCAGTCAACTCAATCAATCGGTCAATCAATCAGTCGGTCATCTAATCAGTCAGCCGCGGCGCTCGGCATTCCTCGGCATTCCTCGGCGGAGTCGGCGTGAGGTCTGAGCCACGGGCCGAGCGTTTGATCCCTGGGAGAGAATGTTTGACACCAGTCACTGTTGCCTCGGGCTAACACACACACACTGACATAGACTCAGATACACATACACACATGCGAACGGACATGCAACACACATGCTGAGTCTCACACACACACACACACACACCCCTACGGCCCATCTCACACCTAGATCTGTTGGATTCTGGATACTATCTACCAGGTTAAAGCAGTGCGGTAGGGTGAAGAAGTAACATAATTAAGCCTGGAGTGAGCCGCCGGCTCCCAGGCCAGGAGTTTATCTCTTGTTTCGGTGGCATGAAGTAGCTTATGAGTACAAATACACCAGCCTGGGCAGATGCCAGTCTGTCGCCGAGGCTTACCCCCAATCCATCTGTTTTAATGCTCGGTGCCAGGCAGAGAGATATTGCCTTTGTGGTGGTGTTTTTTTTTTCTTTCTCTTATCGGCCGGAGATCACACCGCAAAACTATCTGACGCTCTAACCACCAGGCTACTGATCCAGTAGTGATCGCGATAAGGGAAAAAGCTTTTGGCATTTTGCTCGCAACTATTTTATTATCATAGATCTGTGGGAGAAACACTGCCAGGGGCTTATTTTACAGGCCCAGTCTTAATGGCCAGACTCTGGTTTCTTAAGATATGAGCCCCAACGCAGGTCACGGTCCACTTGCTTATGGAGCCCACAGAAAAAGAGCAGTCGTATGTTTCGATGAGCCCGGGTCCCTAATGCAGTCCGTTTGGGTCCTGGACTGAACATTTTTATGAATACCCCTTGCCCTAGAGAATATATGTACTGCAGGATTAAAGGTGGATACAGAGTTTGTGTATGTTTTTCCTGATTTATCTGGTGTCCGGGGACGTGGACGACTTATTGGCTGGTGCTGTAGAAATGTATCCAACCCATACCCTCAAACAAAGACTGTGTCCTATTCACTGTCACTGGAGCAGCTCCAGGATCTGTCTGCATTGTTGCATGGCTTTCAGAGGGTAGCGTAGCGATACCGTAGTCAATGGGGTTAGAGCGCGGCGCTAACGGCCGCCAAGGTCAGGGGTTCAAAGACACATGATACGACTTCTTCACCTTCACCAGTCTAGATAAAACTGTCCTGGGTAATGTATAGTAATTCTGTTTTAATGATGGTGGATTTTCCCTCTGTAATCTGGTTACTAGACTACTATTACTAGACTGACTGCTCTGTTTCTTCCCCCCTCTGCAGGTTAGCAGAAATGGAGAATCGTAATGGCTCTTATCTGAATGACAGTATCTCACCCAATGAGAGCATGTGAGGACCTTTTTGTTTTTTTTTGTTCTAACCTCACTGATTGGCCTGCTGTGTGCATTGTCCCCGCCTCCCCACGGTTTTCCCCTCTTACCTCCACTGGCTGCTTGTTTTAATATTGTCATCGAGTGTGTTTTACATGCACACGGTATTCTAGTTAAGGTGTTATTCCTGGTAAGCTGTTTGCATCATCATATCCCACTCACAAATATACCCAATATTACCATGTAATATCACTATATCCCACAAGTCATAGTCTTGTCACCGAGGATCCAAGCTAATCTGGGTCATTGTGATTGGGATATGATGTTTATATGCAGCAACCTTAACAAAATACTAGTATCCTGAATGATGAGTATTGGTGTGCATGTAAACAGATGTATTATTTACAGTGTTTATCACTCTTCCCACTTCTTCCCTTTATTTAATGAAATAATTCAAGCATATCTCTATAAGCATACATGTTCTTCTATTTAAACTGTTCATTATGGCCTTGCATTTGCTTCCCCCTGATGTACTTTCTAGCATTTGTTGTATGCAATATCCACAAAGGAATTCATTTAAAGAAAAACATGTTTTTTCCCATTGAACAAATCCATAAAACAGGAAGTCTTGCACAGTACTGAGAGAGAGAGAGAGGAGAGGGGGGGAACAAATACAGATTTGCAGCTCTTTGGCATGTTGTAACTAGTCAGATACAAATCGAAACCAAACAAAGCAAAATGAATATCTTGCCCTACATAGACGTTACTCTTCTCCATTTCTCTAACCAGAGAAACCACACCTGTGGTTTCTTTCACAAGTGCACTGGATAGCGCTGTTGTCTCCCGAAGCTCCTATAACTCACTTTTTTCACGGCTGAAAAAGCCTTCAGACGTACGAATCCGGGAACGCATCAATCCAGTTTAAACCTGTTTGAGTGCGCCAACTCTAGTGTCACCTTTTTGATGAATGTACACAACATTCAGAATTGATGTATAGAGATCTTGAGATGTGCCCGTTACCACTTTGCACCATTTTACAGTCTGGTGACAGCACAAACAGTCAGATATGTACGTGTCAAAATAGCGAAACACCATGACAGGGTAACAAAAAAAGCATAATAGATGTTTATGTTTGGCCCGCTGCCAGCCTCAAAATACACATTCTGGATGTGAATCTACCAGGGTGGAAAGCAGTGTGTATGTTTCCCCACTGAGCCCTGCCTCTCTCTGTGTATCTACCGACTAACAAGACAGCAAACACAGATCGCATAGACGCTTTCTGCTGTGTTATCCTCCTCTCCATCGGTGCACTTTAGTGGGCGCCATCAAATTTGACCATGCTACTGGAGAGGATCAGAATCGCTTTACGTATAACGGCCGCACAAGGAATTTGACCTGTTGAACTGGTGACACATGACAAGCCATTTGCACGGCACATGACAAAACGTAACAGGACCTCACACACAGCATGACAGTAGGATAAACAAAATACAACTGCCGTGTTGAACCAGGGCTGAGCGGGTAAAACACACCAGCAGGCTGCACACTAGTCCCGTAACATTTTACTTTGAAGGCTGCTTGTGGTTTAGTGTGTTTTCAAATGGAGGATGTATCTCACTTGGAATGGACCTCACAGTATTCTGAAGGGATGTTTGCCAGGCCTAATTAAAATCCTCCCAAATACCGCGGGCCATGCTTGTGATTGGTCAGTCAAGTCGGCGGAGCGTGGCCAACTGAATTATCCCCGAATTCGGCATTCCAACGAAGCTTCAGGACAACTGCGCTTGAAAGAACAGAGCAACTCTCCTCCTCTCTCTGCCTCTGCTGTGTTTTACATTACTTGTCAGACTCTTCTGCTATGCTGCAACGTTGGGTCAATATTGCTCTCACTCACTATTTTTTTCCCTTGTTCTCTCTGTGTGTGTGTGTGTGTGTGTGTGTGTGTGTGTGTGTGTGTGTGCGTGCAGCGACGACGAGCACATGTTGATCCAGCACTACTGCCAGTCTCTGAACCAAGGTTCTCCTCTCAGCCAGCCCCGCAGCCCCGCCCAGATCCTCATCTCCATGGAAACGGAGGAGAAGGGAGAGCTGGAGAGGGTCCTCAATGACCTGGAGCAGGAGAACAGGTCAGATAACACACACACACACACACATTTCTATTATTATACTTGTGAGGATCTTCCACTTGCTACACTCGCAAAGTTGGTCTCATAATTCTGACAGGCTTTGAAGAGGCCTGAAGCCTTAAATTTTACTTGTTAAAACTTGCAGGCATCCTAAAAACACAGAGAACTCTTTAGGCAGCAGAAACTCTTTATTAGTATGATATAGACGCTCTATGTTTAATATTTTTATTTTATTGTTTTACCCCCTCGGCTATCCATAAAGTTCATCTCATCTCTTTAAGTACTGGGAGCTTGACGTTTTTCTACCGGTGCCAACAGCAATAAATTCACCCAGTCACCATCCCCGTCCCCTCCGCAGGAAGCTGCAATCAGAGTACGACCGTCTGAAGAAGGCCCACGACCGGAAGGGCCTCTCCCCGCTGCCGTCGCCCCCGGAGATGCTCCCGGTGTCGCCGCAGAGCCCCCGCGACGCCGAGCTCATCGCCGAGGCCAAACTGCTACGGCAGCACAAAGGCCGTCTGGAGGCTCGCATGCAGATACTGGAGGATCACAACAAACAGCTGGAGTCCCAACTGCACAGGCTGAGGCAGCTACTGGAGCAGGTACACACACACACACACACACACACACACACACACACACAGGCTGAGACAGATACTGGAGCAGGTACACACTGATACACACATTCAATCAGAAATAACTAGAAATTCATTCTGTAGTCTTCACAGATCTTCATTTGGTTAGCGAACCAAATTTAAAAATCTATTTTGTGGGGGTGTTTTTTAGAAGCTGTGTCGACTTATTGTTGTTGTCTGTGTCTGCAGTCAACCAACTGTGAAATGGTAAAAACCGATAACTTTGTGAGCTGTAAATGGGGCGGCTATAGCCTAGAGGGTAGCGAAGCTGCTTCCAATCCCCTCGACCGGCTGGGAGAATCTGTCTGGGGATGAGAAACCAAAGTGTCCTTCACCGAGGCACATAGAGCAACACCCACCCTCGGATTACTCCTCCACTTATATATCATCAATCTGTGATGTTCAACACATTCCAGGGGTGATTTCGTGATGTAATTCTACTACAGTGATTAGTGATTTTCCTACATTTCCCAGAATGCCCTTTCAACACCCCCCAGGGAACAGGAGTGAACGTGTAGCTGGAGAGCGATAGTGATAGTCTAGTAAGAGGAAGAGAGCGAGAGTTTTTCCAGTCAAGAAAAAGTGACATCTTATATGTTTTAAGTGTTTTAATTTACCCCTCGATTGCTCCAGTGACCAACAGCAGAACATTCCTCGGGTAAATGAAGGTTAAGGAAGACACTGGATGGACTGTATTGATCTACGGTTCCAGCCATCGCAGCTATAAAGCCTCCTGACCACATACAGCAGGGTTTCCTCCACATTGTGTGGTTGGCGTGGCCAATAATAGCTGCTACTGACTATCTGGCCAGCTCCTTCTTCTCACACACACACAGTTCAAACTATGTGGCATGTCTACTTCACTTTGAAACGTGTGTCTGTGTGTGTGTGTGTGTGTCTCAGACGGACTCCAAGGTGAACGGTACAGCCCTGTCCTCTCCCTCCACCTCCTCTCAGCGCTCCGACTCCTCCCTCCCGCTGCTCCGCGTGGCCGCCAGCCAGACTACTGATACAATGGGTGAGAACACACACACACCCCCACACACACACGCACAATTAAATCCTTTAATTTGCTTTCATCTTTTTAAAAGCATGCACGATGATATAAATAGCAACCTAAGCAGAGGTGTAGATGATTTCACGGTTTGGCAGAGACTATTAACAGCACACACACAGCTACACAGGCTGAGACAGCTACAGCTACACACCAATACACACACTTATACACACACACACACACTCGTTGACGTGACTCCTTACCCTTCCTGTTTCAGGTGATGATGAGCTATCCAGCCCTTCCCAAGATGCGTCTGGGCTAGAGGAAGTGATGGAGCAGCTCAACAACTCCTTCCCTCATAGCCAGGGTACAGAGGAGAACACACACACACACACACAAATGCTCACCACACAAAACACACACCTTACACAGTGAGATGTTATACAAACACACACCATCGTGCATCTACATAATAAAAACAGATGTTCACCATTTTTACAACAAAAAAAAAGCAACTTATACTCTTAGAAAATTGATTTCAGGCTTCAGAATAAAAGTCCTAAAACGATATAAATCATTTTGGACATAAAGGTAGTATGTTTTAAGTAGAATTTTTACCACACATAAAGCTGCTTGTCATAAGAGCCTCTAATGGCAGCTGGAGCCTCAACGTTAGAGAAGTGGGCCTCTGTCCTGAAAGTTGCTGGTTCAGAAATGTCAAGTCCTCCCTTGAGCGAGGCACTAAAACTACACCATGGACCTGTCCATTGACAAAAAGCAGAAGGCCTTGCGTTACCCACCTTTCAAACATACACATCTTTCTTCCTCTCTGTCTGTTAACGGTGCAAGGCTGATTTTTCCTCTTCTTTTTTTCCTGTCTTCCTCCTTTCCCTTTCTCCTTTTCCCCATGAGCCAGGAGGGAGAAGGGGACACCCATGAGAGGTCAGTGGCTCATCTTTCTCTCTCTCTGTCCACTTTCTCTGTCTTTTCCTCCTATTTCCATTCCATAAATACTGTGCTCTGCTTGTACTGGGCCTACTGTGGTGGTAACAGCATCCCAGCACATCCTAGTGTGTGTCTGCTTGCCTGTGTGTGTGTGTACATAGGTGTGTGTGTGTGTGTGTGTGTGCGTGTGTGTGTGTGTGTGTACATAGGTGTGTGTGTGCGTGCGTCTAACCCTCTCTCCCCTCTCTCCAGGTCCCAGCGTGGGCAGTTTGTTCCACATGGCCGATGACCTGGGCCGCGCCATGGAGTCGCTGGTCAGCGTGATGACAGACGAGCAGAGCGCCGAATAGCACGAGGCCCTGCCCTTCTGACCCCCACCTCCCCGCCCCCCTCCCCCTCCAACGCCCCGCCCACCAATCCCCAAAGCTCCGCCCCCTGCCCCCCCCCTTCTCCACCTACGTACCTATCGCATGCTTTTATAGTCAAACAACTGGATTGGAAACACAGTTTACAAAGAGAATATATAACGTCTATTTTTGTGAAGGATCACGGTTACAGCAACGACAAAACAAAAACAAATCAAAAAAATATATAACTTGTAGATTTCAGTAGTTTCTTAAAAAGTCCTGAAGTTGTTTTATTATTAACAGAGGCTGGTTTTTAAACTTCTATGCAATTGTATAAAAAAAAGGAAGGGGGGGGGGGGCGGGACAAAGAAAGACGAGATACAAATAAGTGTGTTCGACGTGACGTATATTTGCCATTTCTTTGTAATCGGGAAAAAACAACCAACACATTTCAGACATTTGTATCAAAAAAAGAATGATTGTAATCATAAGGGTGCTTTCTAAGAGGAAATGTCTTTCTATAACAGAGTATACTACTGTCAAGGCAATGCAGGCATCCTGGATCTTTGCAGTATGTTGTGAGATTGTGTGTGTGATTTTGTGTGTGTGTGTGTGTGTGTGTGTGTGTGTGTGTGTGTGGTGGTGCCTAATTTCCATGTTACATTACAGCTTTTTTTGCTTTGGCTGACAAACCTCGTGTTCTATTTGAATCATTCATTTATCTATTCATCCGTCCGTCCATCTATCTATCAATCAATCTTCCCTATTAGTAATAATCTATAAGGCTGCAGTTTTTAACCCTGTATTTGTTTTAACGGTCATAAGCAGGACATTGGAAAAGGCCCGATTCAGAACTGGCGTCAACGCCACCTGTTGCTGGTGATTTATTTTTAGTTTTTTCCTCATCCACTTCACCAGATAACCAGATATCATTCAGATGCCCTTTTCTAAAAATCAAACAGGATGGTGAAATACTGAAAACAAGACAATATCCCAGCAGCCGTTGTGGCCGCTGGATGAAAAGGTGAATAAGTCAACATACAAAGATGTTTTGTTTGTTGCTTATATTGCCACTTTTTCATCTTCTGGCTGAGGCATGATTTAAAATGAATATCTGTACTGCAGTCACACCCCCTCAACATAGTTTGATAGCAAGGGGATTTATTTTAATTTTATTTATTTTAAAATATGAATTCAGTACGATACTTTATGAGATTGGTACCTCTGTTCCTCTGGGAGAGAAGGGAACAAGACTCAAGAGCAACCTGAAGAGCAGTTTCTGAAAGCGCTGTAGCGAGTAGGGTTCAACCGATATGGGTTTTTGAAAGCCGATGCCGATATTTTTGTATTGAAGCTGCTGATAGTCTATATTTTATTCATAGTCAGTATCTTCACATTTTCAAGCCTGAAAGTACAAGGATTCAGTGATTCCTCCAGAATTTTCTTCTTGGCGGGATGGAAAAAAGCCTCTGAAACAGCATTTATTTTTATTCTAATGGTTAAAAAGAAGATTTAACAAAGCCAGTCACATGTCATTCATCCCCCAGTTCTGCATCGGGCCTTTAGAAGTTCAACTCATCAATGTGACCTTGCACTCGTTCAGAAAAGTAGAAAACGAAGAAAAGAAGAAAACGTCTTGCTCGTTTCTTCAGTTTATGGGACGTCAGTAGGAACCGTCTGGACCCGTTGTCGGGGCCCACTGAGAACATCCAGTACATAACACATCAGTTACCAATCCCTGTCAAGAGTACTGTAAGAGGGGCTTGAAGAAGTTAAAGAATGTGATTTTAATTTGACTCGGAGCACTACAGTGTTACAAGGCTGCTAGCTTCAACTTTGACATTATGAGTTCTTCATTTTGAACAACATGACGATTTTTGTGGGAAATGTTTGATTTCTAGAAAGCCCAGTGATGCAAGGTCTACCTCGTTTAAATTGTCAAAGCTCCCATTTTGAGGCGATTACTCGACTGTCAACCCCGCGGTCCTCACAAATTGTTTTACTGCTCTTTTTATTAATCGATTATCGCGCGTCTGAGTGACGTCAGACATCCTAATTGTTCCGTTCTGTCCACTCAGAGGTTCTGCTGTAGGAGCCTCAAATCTGAATGTTCAGATGCATACACTGCATTTCTCATGTCTCTGTCAGAGATTTTATATAACCAAGTCTAAAAAAAACACAAATCTGAATCAGTGTGCACTACTGTCATACCTGGGACATACTAGATACTTGTTTTCTGTGTGTGGAGGATGCGTTCATTCTAGCGGTGTGTTACATTTTGCGTTTGTCTTTTGGTTTCAAGGTATTTTGTTTTGTGCTGTGTGAGGTGTTCTGATATTAGCGCGTGTGACTAAACACAACCCATCATTATTTAACGTGTAACCACTCTGGGGAGGTACTCGCCGCGATGAGCGTATAGTTGCATCGCGGCGTGATACACACACACACTGTGTGTTCTTGCAGCATGATCGGAGAGATTTTGTTTTGATCCATACACTGAATTTGATTGATTTTTAATTTCTAACTTTTGTGTTTCATTTCTCCCATCATTTTTTTCCAATAATGCGTCGATACTTCACAACATATCAGATTCCACCAAATATATGCCTTACTACTGTATTATAAAATGCTTTACTGTATATCAATAAAGCACGCAGTTATGTTGAGTTGACTTGCCTCCTTGATTGCTTGCTGGATTTGCTTTCGTGATGATTTTTTTCCCATCAGAATTAGAAGAACTTGAATTGCTTGCGTGAAATTGGTGCAGAGACCTTGATCATTTGCAGTAGAGAATGGAGAGCAGCAGACGTACAGTACTTCAGCTGTGTGCATTTGAATGGTGTGTTGTACAATTCAACTTTTATTTTGACAAGGAGAGCACACTGAGAGCAAACTCGTCTCCAGATGTGCCCAGTGTGCAGAGTAAACAAAGACAATACACACATCTGTAAAATGCAAAATCATTAAAAGATGTAAAACATTTTTTTTTTTAAATCAGTATGGCACAATGCTTTTTAAAATGATTTATTTTAAAAATGAGGAAGAAAACTTTTGTATTCCCCAAGAAACATACCAGCGAATCACACAAGTCTAAAAAAGAAATGCTTCTAAATGCTTTCAACATTACTTCAGTGCTCGTGACGTTGTTCCGTCTTGTGAGTACAATTTCATTTTTGAGATTTTTTAAAATGAAGATTCTGCTTGTAGGACTTGTGAAAATACACATTAGTTAACAGAGACTATTCTTTTCCTTTTCTTTAAAAGCACGGTGCTCCGACAATTTGGTGATGAAAGAACAGTCCAGAGCCGCTCAGACAAGAAACCTTCTCCCGAGAGGAAACCGATGTCCTTGCGAGGGAGCTGCGGAATCGCCACGAGCTAATATACAACCTAGTTAGCTAATCGGTATGAAAACTTTTTAAGAAAACTTTGAAAGTTTGTTCTCCGCGTGTCATGGGTCATGGCGCATCGTTGCCAAAGGCTGTGCCAGAAAACGGTGCCAATAATAATGGCCGCGTTTGAATTTTAAAGCCATAAAAGATAGTTTTTCTATTTTGTTTTCTTACTGTTCGATCATGTGCTGTTAAATAAAACCGATATTGAAAGATAGAGAAATGATTTCAGAAGATGTCCTGTCTTGTTGGAATGAAAATGTTGAATTTTATTTGTTCCTGCTTGAGGGATTTATGTGAAAAGTCAAATTGGCCGACAGATCATCCACAAAATGGGTTGGTAAAATATTGAAATGGGATCTGTTCACACACACACACACTCGCACAAATCCCATAATCCTTCACACCGAAATTGCACCTGCGCCGCTTGTGCAGTCAAGTGCACCCGACGAAAAATGCTACTTCACCTGCACAAGTTAATGACAAAATATTAAATTTGTAAGATGTCAAAAATAGTTTAAGTTAATCCAAGCATAGTAAAACAAGCACACACACACACATCTCATAGTTCTCTTATACGGGGTTACGGTTAGAAAGATATTCACTTCAATACCCAGAAATCCTGTAAGGTGAGGTCAGTGAACTGCCCACAGCATGCTCGTGTTCACCGACCCGGCCAGTCTGTGATGCTTCATACCAAAGGAAACCTTAGGCGGCAAAACGGTCTGATGTTGGTGAGTCCAGCTTTCTCTGGACGGCGCCTCAACGCTGTTCAGGAGCGAGTTTGTATTCCAAGGTTTGGCCCAACTCTCCGCGGACAGATCCCTCTGAGAGTGCGTCTGAAGGACCTCATCCTGTAGGCGTAAAGGAGCGGGTTGAGGGCCGAGTTGGCATGGGAAAGCAAAACGGCCACCAGGGTGAGTGACATGGGCACGGGGCATTGCGGGCAGAGCAGCAGGACGCAGTTGATGCAATGGATGGGCATCCAGCACACCATGAAGAGAAACAGGACCAGGAAGAGGGAGGTGGCCGTGCGGAGCTCCTGACGGGTGCGCACGGCGGGTTTGTCCGTCGGTCCTGGACGGGTGTCAGACGACCCAGAGCTGGAGCTACTAGAGCCAGCTGACCCGATCATGATCCCTGGCTCTGTAAAAACAGTGTTGGTTGTCTCATTTCCAGTCGCAGTCCCAACAGACTCAACCCCTTCCCCAGTCCCACTTGAAGCTCCTGTCCCGGTCCCATCTCTGGTACCGTCACCACACCAAGCCTCAGGACTGTTCGCCAACACAGTGTCGGTCTTACATTTTCTGCCCTTGGCTTCACTACCAGTTCCTCCCCCTGTCCCCATGTCAGTCCCCCCTGCTACGGTCCCCCCGGTGGCTTCACCCTGGGCCGCAATGTCCTCCGTCCCAGTCACAGCCCCGGTCCCAGCTCGCCCATCCTCCGGCCCGGCCACGGCTGCGGGTCCTCTGGCCACAGCGATGCGTCTGAGCTGGCGGCGAACGGTGAGGAAGATGTGGGCGTAGATGATGAACATGGCCACCAGGGGCAGCAGGAGGAAGCCGAAGAAGTTGAAGTAGACCATGTAGGTCATATCCACCATACAGGTGAAGATACAGTACCTGGGATGACAGGAAGAGGCACTGTCATGTTTTTCCTTCTGTTTATCATCACCCATCATCCATCCATGCCATTCCTCCATCTTCTTCCCATTCATTCATTCATTCACTCTATAATCCATCCATCCACTCCCACTCTCTCTCTGCTCCACCCACCCCGTCTCACCCGGGTGGCTGTCGGTGCCAGTCCATGAGAGGCACGGAGCCGGAGATCAGGGCCAGGGTCCAGGTGGTCAGCAGGGCCAGCCGGCCGTTCCTGGGGCTCATGATGCGCCGGTACTGGAAGGGCAGCAGGATCGCCACGTAGCGCTCCGCCGCCACCGCTAACAGGCTCAGGATGGAGCTCTGAGAGAGAGAGGAGAAGGCTTAGAAACACACAGCATCAAGGAACATGAGACTGGTAATGGTGTTAGCGGCTCCCAGAGGAACTTTAAAGGGGCTACGTTTAGCATTTAACAAATAAGATGATTAGTAAAAAAGGATTTGGGTTCTCAGATGGAGATCCTCGGGAAATTATAAGGGGTGTATGTTCCCGACCCATTTTGTGTCCCGTTGGCCGTAGCTCGGGGGGAAAACCAGGGAAGCTCTTCCCTACCTGCGTCAGCATCATCAGGATGCTCAGCAGCAGGAGGCACAGCGGCAGGTCGTCGTGAGGACGACCCAGGTCTGTCAGCACAGCACAGGGAATGGCCACCAGGCCCACCAGGATGTCTGCTACCGCCAATGATACCTTGACACACACACATTTGTATCATTTTGATAAGAAATATATACCCATTGTCAAATTAAAAGTATCTTATTAAGACTTTTCAGTAAGGGAAGGGACAGAATTGACTATTTGTGCTGGATCAAGGCCATGACCTCCCCCACTCCTCACCAGGAAGTAGTTAGTGACAGTGCGAAGCTTCCTGTTCCGGGCCACGGCCACACAAACCAGCAGGTTGCCGATGACAGCCAGCAGCGCGATGAAGAACTCGGTGGCGATGTAGATCCCGCTAAGACTGGGCTGGAATCCATAAGGCATGGACGCCAGACAGCCACCAGGAGTTACATTCATGACGACAGAGAGATGGGGTTTCCACAGTCATGGAAAACCTGGAAAAGAGTTGGAAATTGTGTTTTCCAGGCCTGGGCTAGTGATGGAAAAATATTAACGCCACAGTTTCTTAGTCTTTTTAAAATCCCCCAGAATCTGAAAACCAGGGGCCTTTTAGCTTTGATAGAGCCTCGTTCTGGAGGAAGAGAGAGAAAAGCAATATTGTGCGTTAGCTGGGCACGTCTTCTACTTTGCCCTCTGCCACTGAGAGAGAGAGAGAGAGAGAGAGAGGGAGAGAGAGACAGGAAACGGAGAGAGGTGACAATTACGCAGGTTGAATTCAAACGATCTCAATGGCTGTGATGAAGCTGTTAACGTGGCCTTTGTGCTGACCAGCTGAGCGGTGAAAAATTGTTCCCGATAAGGTGCAAAAACAAAGGCACATGCGTGTACAAAAACACAAGCGTGCCGAGCCGGCTGAACAGTGTTTACTCTCGCTGATAGGGATTCAAACATGTTGCCCGGTTGCACAAATGCAAATAGGCTCAGCGTGTGAACCGGAGGGACGACTACGCAAAAACTCACTCCATGATACACGATATGACCAAAAGTCAGTGGACACCCCTACTAGTTATTGAGTTCAGGTGTTTTTCAGGGTTTAGTTCCAGTGAAGGGTAATCTTAATGCTACAGGATACCAAGACATTTTAGCCAATTGGGCTCTTCCAACTTTGTGGCAACAGTTTGGGGAAGGCCCTTTGCTGTTCCAGCATGACTGAGCCTCTGTGCACAAAGCGAGGTCCATAAAGACATGGTTAGACCAGTTTGGTGTGGAGGAACTGGATTGGCCTGCACAGAGCCCTGACCTCAACCCCATTGAACACCTTTGGGAAGAATTAGAACCGATTGCGAGCCAGGCCTTCTTGTCCAACATCACTGCCTGACCTCACAAATGTTATTTTGGCTGAATGGGTACAAATACCCACAGACACACTCCAAAAGCTGTGGAAAGCCTTCCCAGAAGAGTGGCGGCTGGGTCCAACTCCATATTAATGCCTATGGTTTTAGAATGGGATGTCCAGCAAGCTCATATAGGTGATGGTCAGGTGTCCACTGACCTTTGGCCATATAGTGTACCTCAACAGCATCAGTTTGAAATCAAGGAGATCTTGTCTTTTTGCCGGAGCAAAACACACACATCTAGAATACAGAGCACAGAACAAAAGTAGAGTCTGCACATGGCAAGTTGCTCCCAAGGTGTATGAATTTATTAATACCTAACGGTGTGATGTTTCAAGCTCCCTGGGAGGAAACCTGCAGTGTGCAGATTTGACTTTTGTTCTCTGGAATTCTGGCATTGTCAAACTATAAAACTATGAAAAAGGACAAAAGAGAACAAAACTAATAAAAGGAAGAAGAAGGATGTCTGTGTTGTCCCTGTTGTCCTTGTCCTAAGCCTCCGTGCCAATGTCAACCGAGACAAATTCCTGTACACTCACTGTGCTTGGTGAATAAAGCAATTTGAGGTTTTGATTGTGATGCCTACTCACCTGAACTAAGCTTCTGGTCCGGTCATCAGGCGGTGAGAGGGGTCCAGACTACGATGCTAATAGATGAGAGGCGCCAGAGCACACTGATCTGCAGGGGAAACCACCTCCAACTCCACACACACACCCTCTCCCTCTCTCTCTCTCTCTCTCTCTCTCTCTCTCTCTCTCTCTCCTGACAGATAAAAACAGACAATGCAATGACCTCAACAGCATACTGTCAACATACACGCAAAGGCTTGGTGAATAAATGAATGAATGAATAGCCTGCTATTAAAACACATGTCGTAATAAGCTGTAGGAGACATACACACTTAAAATGATGAGAAAAGTCTAAGAAACGTGAAATACTTGAAGTGCAATGCTTTATTCACAAGGATTGAGTTCAACTCAATTCTTGTGAATAAAGCATATATATACTGTTATAAAAGCTCACTCAGATGGAAAAAAACTATTTTAGGAATGCTGTTGACAAAAAAACTAGAATAGGCTGCAACTTTCTATTTGAGCCCATCGTAGTTATATAGTTTTGTTATAACCTGAACCTAAACCAAGTATGAGTTCATTTAATTTATCATAACGGGTAAATTACTTGCTTTCAGTTTCCTACTTCAGTACTTCCTGAATTAATAGTGTCTTCAGTATATCGATAGATAGATACATTACATTGCTGGTGGTTTTTGCTTGATCTTTGCTCTCCAATATAATGATGAAGTTATTATGGTCTCACTCAGGCTAAAGTATGACAATTACATGTACGTTCTTGTTTTTCACCACTAGATGTCACCAAAACTACCTTGTCTTTTATTTTGATTGCGCCAACCCGGAAGTTTTCGCAGATCACGTGACTGACTGTTCAACGTGCTCAAGACGGTTGTTTATACCGAGCTCTTTTGAAAGTCACTGTTGCTGTCACTACTTAACATGTAATGTTGTCATCCCTTTAAGGCTGATGCTTGCAAATTTAGGCTGTTAGAAACGTGCTCTAGCGCGATGTGACGCTTTTAATTCGGTTTCATTGCGTGAAAGCCGCACTAACGGTCACCAAGCCTCAGTTTAACGTTATAAAGGACGGACAGATAGAGAGATGTCGGGGTTCAGTGCTGAGCTGATAGACTATCTTGAGGGCAGAATTACATTTGAGGAGTTTGACAAGAGGAGAGAGGAGCGGGAAGCCAAGGTAAGTGACAAGGTTGAATGTACACAAAGTTGTGCTAAATTGGTAGCTAGCTGGCTAAACTAGCAAACCACGCTTACTGTTCAGAACTAGGCTAGCATCATCTTTTAATTCACCTCTTAAAACTTTTTATAGGCTTAATAGTTTATAGACTTTGATGTTTGCTTTTGTTTCATTATATTAAATCACTTTGTAAACTGTTTTTTCAAAACATTTCCTTCTCCTTCCTCAGCAGGCTCAGCAGGATGAGGAGGAGGATGCTCAGCCCAGTACCTCCAGCCAAGCCCTGGCGAAAATCGGTAAAACTGCGGTCGTCACACATAACCGACTAGTAGTTTCTTACGATGCACTCACACGTTGGACTGACACCTCGTTCTCTTTGCCCCCTATGAAGCTGAAGTTGGTTCTGTCTATCAGTGCTTTCCCTTCATGTGACATTGGTGGCTCAAAGTGTTTTTGTCTTCTCTTCTCCTCCTCCTTCTTCTCTCAGAGGAGGGGGTCAGCCCAGTGGTCCAGCAGGCCTTTGCCTCCATGCTGGAAGAAAAAGCAGAACAAGCATCTTCAGAAGAGGAGGAGGAGGAAGAGGAAGAGGAGGATAGTTTGAGCTACGTCGATGACAAAGACGACAAGGATTACATGGTGGAGGAGGAGAAGGCGGACGATGGGGAGAGGAAACCAGGAAGGAGAGAGAGGGGGAAGAAGGACAAAGAGCAGCAGGAGGCGGAGAACCCAACGGTAGGGGACGTGTTCGCCCTGGAGATGGAGCTGAACCGAGAGAACAAGAAGATGATGAAGGTGAGGAGGAGGAGGAGGAGGATGTGGGTGTGGGTGTGGGTGTGGGGCTATGCTTCCATGTGTGCGTAAGTTTCTCAGTGTTTTTTGTGTGCATGTTTCTGACTTTTGTGTGTGTGTGTGTGTGTGTGTGTGTGTGTGTGTGTGAGACCAGGAGCGTCGTAATCGCAGTAAGCTGCCCAGGGCTCTGAGAGGCCTGATGGGAGAAGCCAACATCCGCTATGCCAGAGGAGAGAAAGAAGACGCCATCTTGATGTGTATGGAGATTATAAGACAAGGTACGGAACTGTGTGTGTGTGTGTGTGTGTGTGTGTGTGTGTGTCAAGTTCTTGAATTTTATGATTATGGCAATATCCATCTTTGTTTCACACATTTTTCAGGCCAGTTGAATGTTTCTCTGATGTGAGTCAATGAAAACCCTTCCTTCTTCTCCTCCTCCTCCTCCTCTTCTCCCTCTCTCCTCCCCCTCCCCTCCTCTAGCTCCCCTGGCCTACGAGCCTTTCTCCACGCTGGCTATGATCTACGAGGACGACGAAGATGTGGAGAAAGCTCTGCAGTTTGGCCTGATCGCCGCCCACCTCAACCCCTCCGACTGCGAAGAGTGGATCAAACTGGCAGAAATGTCCCTGGAGCAAGGCAACGTGCGGCAGGCCATCATCTGCTACACCAAGGGTACGTACGTCTCAAAGCGTTAAAGAGTTGGAGTAGTAGCAGTTCTTCCTCGTTGACGTCCGATCCCTCCCGCCTCCTCCGCAGCCATCAAGTACGACCCCACCAACATGCGCTACCTGTGGGAGCGCTCCAGCCTCTACATGCGCCTGGGCGAACACAAGCAGTGCATGGACGGCTACCGCAGGATCCTGGCCCTGCTGCCGCTGGAGGACGGGGAGCACTTCATGCAGCTTTCCAAAGACATGGCCAAGTGAGGACGGAGGAGAGAGACAGACAGACAGACAGACAGACAGACAGACAGAGAGAACATGAACCGCAGACTATAGAGACACGTACACACAAGCGTTTTATTCAGCATCAAATGGTATCAGATGTTGGATTATTACATGTTGTCTGCATCTTTCTGTGTGTGTCTGTGTGTGTGTGTGTGTGTGTGTGTGTGTGTGTGTGTGTGTGTGTGTGTGTGTGTGTGTGTGTGTGGTGTGTGCCTCCCCTATAGGAGTTACTACGAGAGTAATGACCTGCCCTCGGCGCTGGGCGTGGTGGAGAAGGCTCTGGCGCGACACCCCAGCCTGGTCAGCGATGACTTGATCAACATGGCTGCCGAGCTCTACATCGCCAACCACCAGCACAACAAGGCCCTGCAGGTACAGTGTGTGTGTGTGTGTGTGTGGGGGAGAATGAAGCATAGTAGGATTTCTTTGGGAGTGGGTTTTTATGTGTGTGTTTGTATATGTGCACGTATGTGTGTTTGCAGGCTGTTTTGTCTTAAGACATGCGTGTGTGTGTGTTTTCCCTAGATCCTGGTCCAGTTTTCCGGTGTAGTTCTGGCGAGGGCTGAACCCAAAGCCGACGCCACACTGCCTACAGAGGAGCTGAAAGAGGAGGAGAAGACGACCAGGGAGGAGGAGGAGGAGGAGAAGAAAGACAAGGAGGACACTGAGTCGAAGACGGAGGAGGACAAGGCACCAGAGGAGCTCGGTGAGTGGCGTTTTTAAATACTGACTGCATGGTGGTCTTTGTTTCTTCAATACCAATCACACTGATTTAACAAAAATTCTGATATGGGAAAAAGTGTAAATGGAATCTTATTTTATACTATTTTATAGTCTCCAAGTTATAACCTGGCCTGGAGGCAGGATCGATACCTTCATTCTGTGTGTGTGCGTGTGTGTGCGCGTGTGCGTGTGCGTGTGTGTCTGCAGGTGAAATCAAAGAGGTGCACGTACCCGACAGCGTCCCGGTGGACATCAAGGCCAAGCTTATGGTCTGCCTCATACACCAGCACGTCTACAAGCCCCTGGAGGTAAACCGGGCTGATTTGTCACATGTCGTTCACCTTCCGCTCCTTCTCATCTCCCCCTGTCTCTGTACTGTTTGATCAAGCTGATATGGCAACTCATCCCACCCCGGACCCCTCCAATTTTCCTCTCCGCCCATAGGTGCTGCTGACGGAGTTGATGGAGCAGAGTCCCGAAGAGATCGGTGACCTGTATCTGGATGTAGCCGAGGCCTTCCTGGAGGAGGGCGAGTACCAGTCCGCTCTACCTCTGCTGTCGGCCTTGGTCACGTCCAACAAGTACAACCTGGCCGTCGTCTGGCTCAGACACGCAGGTAACGCAAAGAGAAAGAAGGAAAAAATAACCTGGAGATTTTACCTCAGTCAGATCGAGAAACACAAGACGGTCACCACCATTATGACCATATGCACTTCCTCCCTCCGTCCCTCTGTCAGAGTGTCTGAAGGCGCTGGGCCACATGGAGGTGGCAGCAGACAGCTACAGCAAGGTGGTGGAGATGGCGCCCCAGCACCTGGAGGCCCGGCTCTCCCTGTCCACCCTGCAGCAGCAGCTCGGCCGGCCGCTCTGCGCCCTGAAGGCCCTGGAGCCCATGTACGACGCCGACACGCTGGCGCAGGACTCCGCAGCCGCACGAAAGGCAAGGGCACGGGCGTGTGTGTGTGTGTGTGTACGTTGGCTGCTTGTGTGTGTATATTTGTGTTTGTGTGGGTTAGCGGTGAGTCAACAGGACCTTTGTCTTTCTAACTGGCTTAATAAAGCTTAAAAAGTCTTAAATTTGACCTGATGAACTTACAGTCACCCTGATTAGTGCTGCACAATTAATTGCCTGAGTTGAGCTCTACCTTCTGTATGCTTTTAAAAGAGAGGCCAGAAATAATGGAATGTGTGTGTGTGTGTGTGTGTGTGTGTGTGTGTGTGTGTGTGTGTGTGTGTGTGTGTGTGTGTGTGTGTGTGTGTGTGTGTGTGTGTGTGTGTGTGTGTGTGTGTGTGTGTGTGTGTGTGTAGGAGTTAAAGCTGCTGCTGCATCGTTCCACACTGTTGAAGACCCAGGGCCGAGTACAGGACTACCTCGATGCTGAGATCAGTATGATCTCCATGCTGCTTAAGGTACACACACACACACACATCCACATCCTCTTTCCTGAGGATGGATGTTTTTTCATCCAGGAGGATTTAGTAGCCAGGTGAGATTTAATAACAACAAACACGGGCAGTTACACAAACACACACATATGTACACACATAGTTTTGGATTTGGAGTTTGTTTGTTGTTTGTCTCCCTATTTGTGTTATATTGACATTTACAAAAGTTTTGTGTGCGTGTTCTAGGTGGCCATGCAGCGTGCCAAGGTGAGTGTGCGCTCTGTGATCGTGTCCGGGGAGCGTCACCTGAGGCTGGTCAAGGTCAAAGACATGCAGTCGGACATCGCTGACCAGGAAGCTGCCTACCAGGACATCAATGGTGTGTGTGTGTACTGTACTATACTGCACATGCTCACCCTAAATAGTACAAGGGATAGTTACATCAGAGCCTGTGTATTAAAATACTGTGTATTACCCCAGGTAAAACCAACGTGTTGTCCCGAGAGGACTGGTGGCAGCAGCTGGTGAGCTGTGTGCGGACGCTGTGCGAGGTGCATCGCTACGAGGAGGCCGAGCTGCTGGTCGACTCCTCCATGGAGTTCTTCTCCTTCTACGAGAACAAACCCAAGAGGAAGGAGCTGGAGTTCTTCGGCCTGTCTGCCACCTTCCTCGACAACAACTACCGCAAGGCCTACGACTACATCAGGTAAGACCGAGGGAAATAGTCCCCAGCGGGCCACCATAGGCGATTAACGGGACTCTATGACTGGGCAATTATTTCCACTGCATTCTGGGTGAGAAACGGCAAAAAGGGGAAAAACGGCACCATCCTCTTCGTTAAGGCTTGCCTCCAGTTTCCAGCAGTAGGAAAGAAGTTAAAATAAATATTAGTTGTACAAATTGAGCGTTTATTTGCCAATCTGCACATAAAGGAAGTACCTAGGAGGTGGAGTATGAGAGAGCAGCAACCTACGACCACATCGGGTAGAGAGATGAAGAGGTAAAGGCAGATGGAGAGAGAACTAGAGAGAATAGAGAATATGTTACTTAAAGGTTGTTATCTTCCATGACGTATTGAACTTGAACATTATTGTAATACCTTGTCTCTCTCTCTCTCTCTCTCTCTCTCTCTCTCCTCAAGATTGATGCTGATGGACAATGTCGAACGCCCTCAGCTTTGGAACGTTTTCAATCAGGTGTGTGTTTGTGTGTTTGGGAATCAAGAAAGAGCAAAACGGTTAGCAGATTTTGCTCTGGACGGGTGTCGGGGTCATATTGTTGTTGTTCATTCCACCTATTTTTTTTTGTCTCTCGTTATTTTCTTAAATGATGTCAAAATGTGTCCCAGGTGACGTATAACTCCCAGCACCAACGTCATCATCGCTTCTGCCTGCGGCTGATGTTGAAAAACCCCGATAACCACGCCTTGTGTGTCCTCTGCGGACACAATGCCATGGTGTCTGGAAGCTTCAAGCACGCTCTGGGTAAGCACACACACACACGCACACAAAACAGCATACACAGATTAAAATATTTTCACACACACATTTATAGATTAGTCAGATATGGATTATACACACACACACAGGCAAGCAGAGACTGCATGCAAGCACATATTGGATTTAGCCGACACGAATGTATCTCTCTCTGTCTTTCTCTCTCACACACATACACAGTAACACATCAGTCTCTCAACGCCATCCTGGCATGGCATCAGCAAGATGCATGATAGTGGATTGTAGAGATGGGGGACCCAGGCACAAACCTAGGTAGACTAAGGAGCTGTCATCAAATTCTTACGCCATCCATACATGAGGGTTGTCTTTAGTTGGGGGGAAATAATTAAAAAAAAAACTTTTGTAAAAGTGCCTTGTGGTTGTTGTATGTTCTGCACGGGGCTAACAAGCTAGCCTTCCTCCTCCTCTGTTGTCTGTAGGCCAGTATGTCCAGGCCTTCAGGACTCAGCCCAGCAACCCTCTCTACAGCCTGTGTGTGGGCCTCACCTTCTTCCACATGGCATCACAGAAGTTTGTAGCTAAACGACATCCACTGCTGCTGCAGGTGTGTGTGTGTGTGTGTGTGTGTGTGTATATGTGTGTGCAGGACGATGCCCGCAGTTGAAACACTGTCACAGCTGGCTTTATAGTTCTCTACCTCAGTTCGGTTCTCTTACGTGTGTGTGTGTGTGTGTGTCGCAGGGTTTCTCGTTCCTGTGGCGGTACGTGGAGTTGCGCGGAGAGTGTCAGGAGAGCATGTACAACCTGGGCAGAGCGCTGCACCAGATGGGCCTCGTCCACCTGGCCATCCACTACTACCAGAAAGCACTGATGCTGCCCGTACACCCTCTGGAGGTACGTACACACACACACACACACACACACACACAGCCCGGCTGGTGTGATCCCTGTGGGCCTCCCTCCTCCAAGACTAGCCCCCATCACGTCCTCAAGTCCCAGCACATAAGTCAACTGTCCTGACGCACACATGAGCACCACATAAACAACTGCTTTCCTCTCTTTAGAGTCGTACCCAAACATTAAAGAACAGCACACACTCATCATCAACCAGACAATAAGCTCTCCTTTGCCGCCGTGCGTAAACTAACATTATGAAACCTGTCATCAAACAATAACCGAGGTCCAAATAATAACCACTTCCCTTTGTGTCCTTAATACTTGGCCATGAACAACCTTGTGTTCTCTCTCATTTTGTTTTCTTCTTTGGGGACCTGACGTTTGATGATTTGAGGCAAATTTATCTTAACTTAAGCTAGCTGGTAAAACTAAATAGAGTTGGCGTTGCCCTGTCCAAACCATTTTTCAAAATAGGTAAAAATGAATTATTGATCTGTCACCTTTTAGTGGAAAGATTGAAAATGAGATGTTATCCTGGTTCTATATGTGTAAAAATGTCTCTCTTGGCTCCCTCTTTCTCCCCTCTTTCTCCCCCCCCCCCATCTTTCCAGGGTATAGCTGATGATCAGGTGGATCTGAGGAAAGAAATCACCTTCAACCTCTCCCTCATCTACCAAGCCAGTGGGAACATGGAGATGGCCCGCCAGCTCATCAACAAACACTGCATTATCTAAACACACACACACACACACACACACACACACACACACACACACACACACACACACACACACACACACAGTCGTCATAATCACCAGTGTTTCCTTTGGATTGTTTTGTACATATGTGTCTGTGTGTGGGGGGTTAATAATATTGGTTTTGAGACCTGGAATCATTCCAGGTTCATTTCCAGTGTATTGCAGTTTACGAGTGTCTCTTATTCTGAAATGTATATCATGAATTTTGTTACATGTTTATTGTATTTATATTTGTCTAGTTTTGAGGGCAATTCTCCAGCCACCGCAGCTAAATGGATTTAAAGGAAACACTGTTTTTTTTGTATTGTCATCATTTAAACAAACACACACACACACACACACCGTTATCACTGTCGCTTGGGCAAAGTATTGGAGGATATTGTTTGAAACAGATCTTTTTCCAATACTGGTTTGTTTCAATACAGTCCTGTGTTGAATGAAAGCATATTTCATAAAGTGTTGTAGTAAATTATTTTCTTTATTATTATTATTATTATTTATAAATGCTGTTTAATTCTTAAATAGAATCAGACTTTGTAGACTATTTCCCATTACAAACTGCCCATATCCTGTTGTAAAAATGTAACATTTTAAAGCTTTTTGATACATTTCAATACCAATGGCTTGTCATCATCATCTCCACTACCAATATCGCTCATATTGTAAAGGTTTTATTTTTGTTAATGAAATGATATTTTAAGGCTATTTTGTGTATATTTTTTCATCTTAAAATAAATAACAGAGAAGAGAGAAGTTTGTTTTCTGTCGTGATCATCATGGTGATGTGACAGAAAGATGGATAGATGGACTACTTGCTTTCTTTTGTTGTTACAATGATTAAGGCGGTGGGATTATTTGCCAAATCCCTCCCACTCTCCCGTTTCGACCGTCTGCTACCAAACATCTTTCCTCCCGGGTCACTGCACTTTCATCTAGGCCAGCGTTTTCATGCCACGGACCCCCAAATAGACACGTTAGGCCCCACAGACCCCCCCAACCCCCTCTTTGATGAGACTTTGTCCCAGGGAGTCCCATATGGCGAGATATGTCTTCTGGTTGATTTAGCGTTGAGCTGTGTCTACATTGTACATCCTTATACGTTGTTTAACTGAGATACTTTCTAGTGAATAACAGTGGATTTAAACTGTTGTTCATTCTGCCGGGGACCTCCTTGAACCCCTTCAAGGACCCCCGGAGGTCCCAGGACCTCACTCTGGGAACCACCGATCTAGGCTACAGAAAGGGGGGTTAATCCGTATTTTGATGCTGAGGACGGCGCATACGGACGCTCGCATCAGACATGGTTTTAGAAAAGTTAATCGATGTAGCGTGACAGGATTTTTTTAATGCCAACAGGATGTTCTTGTCAGAAAAGGTTTTCTGTCCCAACAGCAGCATGCCCGGGCTTTGGAAAACGGGGATGAAGTGGCCGTAGCAGCGGAAACGGGGAGGCGGATGTGAAGTCGCGCAGGCAAATAAATAAGATATGAACGCGTCTTTCCACCCAGCCTGGCAACATCACGGATAAATACACGCACCCCGATGCTGCAGCGAGCGAGCGAGAGGAGAGACCGGAGACCATGATTTTAAAACGGGAATAACGCGGAGCAGCTTTTCGTCGTCAACGTCAAGCTCTCGCCTTGACGGGAGGCTGGAGCATCGCCGAGAGGGAGCGGCGCTGGTGCCCCGGCTTTGGAACGCCGGATCCCGGGCTGGAAGCGGGTGAAGCGTCGGTGGGGCCCGGCCCGTAAGGGGGGAGCCTGTCGTCCATGATCAGCGGCTTGTGCGAGGGGCTTTGACATCCAGGAGAGGCTGCGAAACGGGAATAACGGCGTTTTGAATCGCCGTAGCAAAATCTGGACGTCTCGGTTTTGGACGGTAAGTGAGGTGCACTTATGTAACGTCAGACTGGCATTTGGTTTATTGTTTTTATTCTAGGAGGAGGGAGGGGGGGGGGGTGCTTTGATGTGGCAGCGTGATTTGTAGCCATCAAGCTGTTTCTGGTATTTTTTTCTTTCCACTCCAAATATCCCTTCACATGATTTGGTGAGAAATAACATCTCCGAGGCTCTGTGTTTGTTTCTGTAAGTAAGGGCTGTCACCGACCGGGTTGTTTTTGTTAGATGACAAAGTGATGCTTTGATGTGCCTCACTATTGGCAACAACAGTGGCAAAAAAAAGGCCTTATAAGCTACAACAAGGCAAGAATAAATTATTTGTCTGGCAGCATCACTTGACAAAGACCCATGTCTACTGGTGCAAGGAAATGAACCACCTCACTATATATTGGAGAGATCAAGCACCAGTAATTTGAGTCCACACACACACGCACTGTTGCAGTATGTGAGTATCATTTAATATGCTCACCCACACACAATCAGATCATTCCCAGAGACCAGAGTAGGATATGGCAGGAGTCTGGAGCTCATCTCCTCACATTTCCTCCCTAATAGCCTCCACTAGGATCTGGCCCTCATTGCAATCTGTTTATAATGGGGGCCACAGTGTAGGCGGAGGTATTCTGTGTGTTTATAATGACTTTCAGTTAAACACAAGATTGATGGACGGGTCATCGTGATGCTTGGTGCTTAACAAGGATGTTCTCTAGGATGGACCCAGTACCACCAGTTTTCCCCTGCTGGTGCAGATTCATCATTAAATTCACCGGTGAGAAGAACCAATCTGATGTATTACTTTTAGTCGTACAAATTCAGCTCGGGGTCAAGTGGTTCAAAATGACACAGCGTAATATCCGCTCATCCTTCAATTTGTGAAAAATCAATCAATCAGTAGGATTTTTATTTTTTTTGTGTGATACATGCAGGGAAAAATATCTACTCACTACGCCACCCTGCTGCCTCTTGGCTTCATGCTCAGATACTAGAAGACATGTAACCTGTTTTAACCTAGTGGTAGATTTTTATTAGGCTTTCCAAACTTTCTCTTCAACAAAACCAGCTGCTTATTTTCTGATCAGTAAATTAAAACCTTCATTAGACAAAAAACACATTTTTTTGTGTAGAAACATACACAAAAAGCTAAAATAGTTATTACATGTAGATAAAAACACTGAACACAGCTGGGCTACACCAAAACGGCCACTAGAGCAAAAAAAAAGCCTGATAAAAACAAAGCAAAATAAAAGTTAAAACTGCAATAGTTGTCATTTCTCTGTGAAAATGCACCCGTGTCGTCAGTCTGAATCACTGGGGGGATGGAGTGTCCCATCCCTCCTCATTGAGACCATGTAGATTCGCCCTATTTGCCCAAAATACATTCTGGTCCTGGGTATGGTCACTTCTCCACCCACGGAAAGTGACGCATTGAAACCTTTAGATGGGGAAATGCAAACTGTCTGGACTCAGCAACGTTGGATCTTTTTCCTCTCTCATCCCTCTGGTGTAAATTAATAATGGACTGGCTGGGTCAGTGAACAGTTTACTGACGACATGCTATGATTTCTGGGTGTTGAAGTTCAAATGTTGCAACCGTATGTCTTGCTGCCATTTGGAGCCTGGTGCAGATGAACCTAAACCAAGGTTCCCACAGACTTTTAAAATCCACCAAAGTTTATGGGTTTGAGAAGAATCAAATGGGGCCTTTTAAAAGCTTTTGAAAATGAATGGATGGCGTCTCTCCATCCTGAGGAAAACCCTGTGATGGATATTTCAGTTCACGATGAGCAAAACTAGGCTTCTACGATGTCTAATTCTGACCTTGAAATGAATTGAGAAGTCCTTGAATTTGATGTCCAGGTGAGTGTTGGACCCCTTGTGAGTGTGTGCTCAGACAAATAACCCCAAACCAATTACTTTTTTCTGTGAGCACATACTGTACGGACTGTCCTCAGTTGGTGGAGAACCCTGATCTCTGTCACATCGGGTAGGTCGATTTGATCTTCACAAGGTTAGAAGTGCAAGAATGCACACACACACTGACACAGAGGAATGTGATGGGTGTGTGTTGGGGACAGGAAGCTGTCGCCTCTGACGGGACCGCCTCATTGTTCTCCAATCACGCTACGGCTATTTCTGGACTGTGTGTGTGTGTGTGTGTGTAATCACTTAGTGTCCTATCAGACGTTTTTTTTTTTCTTTGTGTTGAGCAACATTCAAGCAGGCCAGCAGGAGTTGAAGAGGCCACTCTTAACACCTCAGACATGGTCCTTCGTCCAAGTTGCCTGAAGAGCTTGGCTTCTGAACTCCAGATACAAGTGTCTCACATCGTCGCTCACGTTGAAAAACTCTTGAGTAAGCGCTCACAAACCGTCAGTAACGACAGCGGAGAGAAATTTTGGGGGTTGGGAAAAAAATTCAACCTAAGGAACCACGTAAACGGTGAGCAGTGGCGGCTCCCGGTGGCAGCGACAGGTAACTACGGACTAAAGCAGGGCTCGTGTTTACCGACCCGGCCGGCCTGTGATCAATTTATACCAAAGGAAACCAAAGAGACGAGAGAGAGAGAGGCAAAACATCTAACGCTGGTGAGTCCAGCTTTCTGTGGACGGGGGCGGAATTTCACTCTTGAGTTTTGATTTGTCACTTCCTGTCCATACCCGACACCAGAATTTAATTTGTGAGACTTGGGTGAATCTACGGGGTCTCGACTAGAGGGGATACATCTCTCGCCTAGTGCAGCTTTAAAGCTCCTCCCTTCGTTTCTCCTGCAGTTGAACACAAGAATATCAGCAGTATTGATTTCAGTGTTTTAGAGTCACAGGGTCTAAATGCTCCTTTCCACCCCACCAATAGATTTTTTTAGGTGTGTGTGTGTGTGTGTGTGTTCTCTTCGGGTAGGAGGTCTTTGATTCAAAATACTATCGCCATACCAAAGAGAGGTTTGGTTGTGTGTTGTGTGCACTATAGCCTACATTGTGTGTGTGTGTGTGTGTGTGTGTGTGTGTGTGTGTGTGTGTGTGTGTGTGTGTGTGTGTGTGTGTGTGTGTGTGTGTGTGTGTGTGTGTGTGTGTGTGTGTGTGTGTGTGTGTGTGTGTGTGTGTGTGTGTGTGTGTAGTACCACCAGCTCCGTCTGATAGTATACTGATGTTAGTCCCTGGTTCAGTTTTCACCGTGGTGTGTGTGTGTGTGTGTGTGTGTATATTTAGTCACAAAGTCTCACCACTTATAAATAACCTGCAGACTTGAAGCTGGCGCAGGAGAAATGATGGCACTTCTCTCACGCAGCTCCACGTTGAGTGTTGAGTGACCCGAAACCGGCACAGGGCAGGGGATGTTTCATAGATTATCAAAACTGGTATATGACATTATGGGGGTTAATACATTGTTTTGTCTGAGTCTGTTCAATTGCTCCTCTGACAGTAGCCTCAATAGACCAGAATGCAATGCAGCCACAAGACGTGTTGTGTTGGAGTAGGAGTAGTACTAGTGTTGGAGTTGGAGTTGCTGCTCTCTTGTCTTGCTGTTACTTTGCTATCACTATCGTTATTGCTCTCTCCACTTAACACTTAGTATATGGAACAGGGTCACGCCTGTCAACTATGGGGATGTCAAATGGCATTCTGGGAAATGTAGGAAATCACTAACTGAAGTAGGAGTAGACGAGGCAGGTTGAGAGAAAGTGGGTACACCAAAAAAAGTAAATTACACTTGATCGCAATATAACTCCTGCATTGTATTGAACATGCCGCTGGAAGCCATTAAACAATAAAACACACACGCAACACACACACACACACGTACACGCACACACACACCACTCTGCTTGCAAGCCCAGCACCTCACCTAAAACATTATAGCTAATGATCTCATACCCCTAAACCCCAATCAGATGGTCACACACACACACACACACACACACACACACACACACACACACACACACACACACACACACACACACACACACACACACACACACACACACACACACACACACACACAGACGGAGTCCTGGAGACGCCAGGGTAGTGGGGCAGTGATGAGTCAGCTCTCGATCCCATCATCTACTCAGTCCATCAACCCTCTCACTGTCTCGTGTGTGTGTGTGTGTGTGTGTGTGTGCAGATATGTTTAGTGTGTGTGTGTGTGTGTGTGCACTGATAGCATGGCGCCAGTGGCACCTCGGCAGCTCGCTCTCCACCCAGAGCTAACTCCCCCTCCAGCCTGTGCAGATCCACGGCGCTGCTGGAGCGGAAACACAACATGACATTTTGCAAAAGGGAACTCGTGAATCCACACAAACATAGGAGGCCGGTGTGGAAAATCACACGGCGGAGGTTTTTCCTCAGATGTCTTTTCACAACCCTGTGGTTAGGTAGTTATGATAACATGTGAGCTATGAGAAACTCTTTAGTGTCCCTTCAAATTAGAAACCGCTTCCTTCATAGCTGTAATTGAATGTGTGTTGCTATAAGGCATTATGAGCTGTGTTGATAACCTCACTCATGCAGCATGATTCAGAATGATGCAACCCATATGAAACACAGCAATCAAAGTAATGCAACTTATTTTATCCCACATTGAAGGATATTAGATTGGGATAAAATAAAAAATGATCTTTGTCCAGCGACCCCCAGACCAACCTGTAGAGTTCATTGAAAGTAGTGGAATCAGTTTGGTGCTCAACGTTACTGAAACAAGTTCAGTCCCGTATAATGTGGAATGTACCATTCGGCCGTAATCCTTTGCTGAACCTTGTGACCACTGGAGAACTCAAAGGTCAAAGGTCATGTCATTGAATACGTGCGAGATAGAGAGAAGAAAGAGATACGAGGAACATGACGGTGAGAGAGGGAGAGGAAGATGACGCTTGGTTACGGGGTCAGCTTTTAATAGCGGAGCCTCTAAACTTGGGAGTCAGAAAGTGCAGCGCATGCAGGCAGGCGAGAGCATTTCTTGAATTAAGCTGAGTTGCATTGGAAGTAAGTCACATGATCAAAGTGCACTGTCAGAATCTGTCATAATTAAAAAGATATTAAGACTGAATACAATGTAAAATGTTATTTTTACATCAGTGCTCAGCGCTTATTGCTGTACCGCACTTCCCAGAGATCACCTGTCAATCAAACAGTGACGTCTTTTTCCTTGGATTTTCTGTTGCTGTAGGCGGCACTGCTCATGCTAACGCTGCTCATGCTATGGCTGCTCATGCTATGGTTGCTCATGCTAACGCTGCTCATGCTAACGCTGCTCATACTATGGCTGCTCATGCTAACGTTGCTCATGCTATCACTGCTCATGCTATCGCTGCTCATGCTAACTAAACAGTTCCTCTTCTGTTGATTCCAAACACACTGCTGTTGTTGTTGTTGTTGGAAACATAAACCGCATCACTTCCTCGGAGGATTTTTTTCCCCAGGAAAGACTTACCAGACACCAAATGTTAAAGCTTTCACAAACTGGCTGTCAGTTGAATCATTGTTGAATCGTCTGTTCTGGCGTTAAAAAAAACCACAATGGTGAGAACCTGAGGCAGAGGATGAGGCCTCGTATACGTCAAATAGCTGTGTAACTTCCAAGTAAACACCATTTCCGTTAAATGACTCACCACAAATAAATCCACCCTGATGAACAACATTTTTTCTTTAGTTGATACACAGAAACTTTGTCTGAAAACCAATTTCCATTACGCATCTCGCGTAGCGAGTTTCCAGATCTAGATCCTGATTGGTTGAAAGCAAAACACCTTCGCAGCCCCTGTGACGTATGGATTCGGTGGTTTTAAGGAACCCAAATGGTGATGTGGAAGAAAACTTTAATATACTGTATGACATGAGTAGTACACATATGTAGTAACAGTAGTAGTAGCAGTAAATATATGCCATGCTGTATTTGTTTCATGTAAAGTTCCCAGCATCCCGACAGTGTTTTACCGATGCTAGTGACCTTGTTATTGAGACCAGAGGTAAACCAAAAGGGGCTTGTGTGACTTGTAGGTATAAAGATCCTGCTCACTCTTAGTGGGGCAGAGGAATGCTTGAATGCTGTTGGAGCTGGATGCTGTTTTTCTCTCCATGCTGCAACACGATTAAATGATCACTCCGCTTGAACAACTTTCAGTGGCAGTTGACTTCTTTGGCAGATTTCCACGACACCTTCTCGTTTTTAAAGGTCGAGTCCGTACGACGCCAGGAAGACATACAGAGGCTGACACGAGCTGGATTTTTCAACCCAGCTGAAGAATTACATTTCAACAATTCAAAAGTTTGCTTAAAATCTTCTGGACTGTTGGATGGACATATTGCTCAGAGAGAGAGAGAGAGAGAGAGAGAGAGAGAGAGCTGCAGATTGAAGCCGTGTGGTAATGCAGGGGATTAGGGAAGGCATTCTGTCAACAGCAAATCCCCCCTCCTATTCTCTGTTTTAATCCCGCTGCTGGATCAAGGACACTCACCTCCTGAGACTGTGTGTTTCCGTGCAATGTTGTTTTTATTTGCGCGAGCGGCGCGGTACGCCCCGGGGGAGTGTGTGTGTCTTTGGAGTGTGTTTATGTGAAGGAGAGGCAGAGTGTGTGAGAGTGTTTTCATTTTTGAGTAGAAAGCATTCAGACATTCAGCATGTACACAGAGTGTGTGTCTGTGTGTGTGTGTGTGTGTGTGTGTGTGTGTGTGTGTGTGTGTGTGTGTGTGTGTGTGTGTCACAAGAGCCTCTAAACATGCTCACTGCTGACCTCCGCCCCAAGCTGTTTATAAACTCTCAGTCCAGATGTGTGTGTGTGTGTGTGTGTGTGTGTGTGTAAGCCTGGTTTGTGACATTGTTAATTTGGGCTGTTTGCTCTACAAGCACGCTGAATGTGAAGGAAGTTGCATAGTACAGTAAAACCAGCAATCTCAAGTAAGGCCGTGAGTCAGCACTGGAGCCGACCCTGGACGCTGTCAGCACATTTAGCATCATGATAAACTATCATGAGCAGAAGTTTGTCTTTGCTGTTTTACAAATAATCAATTTACGTGATGGACTAAATTTATCATCAAAAAACAAACAACCACCGATATGAACAAAATCAGGTCTATTCTCAGAAAAGCATTAATTTAAGACCCAATCGTCATGCAACTTCCATCAGTTTGAAAAAAATGAAAAATGTGGGTCTGCTGCTTCTTAAATGAAATGATAGTGTGCTAGAAAAATAAATGAACCGCAATCTGCTCGTACACGGGAGCAGAAGTGGTCCCAGTCAGGGCTGTAGTCAGGCACACCTTAGTCGAGTCCAAGACCAGGTTCAAATCAAGTCCTAGTCAAGACCAAAACCAAAGTAGGCAATAAACTGTATACATTTCTGTCTGGATGAGCAGAGATCGATCTGCAAATCTGCTCTGTACCGTCCCTTCAGCTTCCAGCCAATCAATACATAGGACTTTGACCAATCAATGCACAGAAGTAGGAGATCCATTACACACACACAGGCTTCCACAGGTGAAATCTTTTAAAATCGCTTGTGCTTCTGGGAAGACAAATAAACCGACCGTGAATGAAATGACCTACGTGTTTTTATATTTTGGCCGAGACTTGAGACGAATCCAAATAGAAACCAGAAAGAGAAGATTTGTATTTTATTTTAAACTTTTATTTTGGCAGCAATGTGTGCATTTGTACAATCTTCTGAATAGTAGGAATCAGGTGTCGCTCGCTCTCTCTCTCTCCTCGCTCGCACACTCCCTCCCACTCTGTTATCTTCTCTCTTTCTGTCTCTGCCTCTCTCTCTCTCTCTCTCTCCCACAGTCTCTCCCTCATACACACTCTGCCCCCTCTCTCCTCTCTCCCCTCCTTTATTTGTGTCTCTCCCACACACTCTCTGTTGCTCTGCCCTCATTTCTATACCTCTCTCGCTCTCTCTCTCTCTCTCTATTTCTGTTTTGGTCCACCCCTCCCTTCCTGTTCTTCTCTACCCCTATGAGGAGCAGGGTATTACGCAGCTAATTTAGATGCCTCTAGGGAATGTGTGTATGTGTGTGTGTGTGTGTGTGTGTGTGTGTGTGTGTGTGTGTGTGTGTGTGTGTGTGTGTGTGTGTGTGTGTGTGTGTGTGTGTGTGTGTTTCCCTTCAGTATTGTAAAGGCAATAAGGATGGAGAGAGTGGGAGGAGAAGAAGGAGGGAGTGGAGAGAGAGAGAGCGCTAGGTTGATCATTACTTGTGACGTGACTGGTGCGGAAGCAGAGACATGGTTTGGCGTAATCGCTGCTTGCCATGGCAACCTGTGTGTGTGTGTGTGTGTGTGTGTGTGTGTGTAGGAGAGCAAAAGGGAGAGAAAAAGAGGTAAAGGGAGAGGTAGAGGTGTGTGTGTGAGAAAGAGAGAAAGCTATTGTGTGGCAGGATCTGATTTCCTAGGATCACTGTTCTTCCTGGGACGAGAAAAGGAATGTTGTTGGTCTGTCAGTCAAACCAGGTTATATATTTTCTACTGTCCCTTCATACAAACTAGAAAGTAGATGCACTTCCTTTCAATTCAACCCATTCCAGAAGTGGGTGTTTCATATATATATACGTATATATATATATATATACAGTTGTGTTCAAAATAATAGCAGTGTGTTTAAAAAAGTGAGTAAAGCTCAAAATCCTTATAATAGCTTTTATTTCCATACACGCAAATGCATTGGGAACACTGCACATTCTATTCCAAATCAAAACATGAAGAAACATTTATCAAATTTGTTATTACTTTACAGAAAGTGAAGAAAAAGGAATATTAGGCTGTTCAAAAAAATATAAGTGTCTGCATTTTTCTTTACAAACTCAAACATTTACTGTATAAACTGAAAAATGCTTGAAGATTTAGCTTTCCTGTGAATCACTGAACTAATATTTAGTTGTATAACCACTGTTTCTGAGAACTGCTTGACATCTGTGTTGCATGGAGTCGACCAACTTCTGGCACCTGTGAACAGGTATTCCAGCCCAGGACGATTGGACTACATTCCACAATTCCTCTGCATTTCTTGGTTTTGCCTCAGAAACAGCATATTTGATGTCACCCCACAAGTTTTCTATTGGATTAAGGTCCGGGGATTGGGCTGGCCACTCCATAACGTTAATCTTGTTGGTCTGGAACCAAGATGCTGCTCGCTTACTGGTGTGTTTGGGGTCGTTGTCTTGTTGAAACACCCATTTCAAGGGCATTTCCTCTTCGGCATAAGGCAACATGACCTCTTCAAGTATTTTGATGTATTCAAACTGATCCATGATCCCTGGTATGCGATAAATAGGCCCGACACCTAGTATGAGAAACATCCCCATATCATGATGCTTGCGCCACCATGCTTCACTGTCTTCACAGTGTACTGTGGCTTGAATTCAGTGTTTGGGGGTCGTCTGACAAACTGTCTGCGGCCCCTAGACCCAAAAAAACCAATCTTGCTTTCATCAGTCCACAAAATGTTGCGCCATTTCTCTTTAGGCCAGTCAATGTGTTCTTTGGCAAATTGTAACCTCTTCAGCACATGTCGTTTTTTCAACAATGGGACTTTGCGGGGGCTTCTTGCCGATAGATTGGCTTCACATAGGCGTCTTCTAGTTGTTACAGTACTCACAGGTAACTTTAGACCTTCTTTGATCACCCTGGAGCTGATCATTGGCTGAGTCTTTGCCATTTTGGCTATTCTTCGATCCATTCAAATGGTAGTTTTCCGTTTTCTTCCACGTCTTTCTGGTTTTGGTTGCCATTTTAAAGCATTTGAGATCATTTTAGCTGAGCAGCCTATCATTTTCTGCACTTCTTTATATGTTTTCCCCTCTCCAATCAACTTTTTAATCAAAGTACACTGTTCTTCTGAACAATGTCTGGAACGACCCATTTTACTCAGATTTTCAGAGAGAAATGCACTACTACTACCATGCTAACACGTTAGCATACGCTATGTCGAGTGATAGTAGGTGACTAGCATATGTCAAAGGTGAGAAAATGAGAACTTGAGCAGCTCTAAAGCTAAATGGTAAGTCATCTTAAACTAGACCAAGTCTGGCAGGTTTGTGTAGGAGATCGGTTACATAACATATGATACCAAAATAACATAGGGACCTCTTTCCATTGGAAACAAACACGTCGGGCAATGGGAGACTGCACAGTTAAAAATCACTGCACAGTGGATGAATACGTGGTTGCTCAAGTAGTTCCAAAAATAAACCTGGCTCCATTTAATGTGCTGAGTTATTAATAAGTCCTTTTGTAAAATGTATGAATCTACAGGCCATATAAAGACCATATAAAAGGGATAATGCTATTCGCCTGCTAGCACTCAATGTTGAGCACTGGAGTGAATCAACTACGGGAACTATTTTCTCATCACTTAACAGGTAAACGGGCCAGACTTTCAAGTACCAAAACCGGAGAGGCAGCATTTTCACACAATAGTAGCAATACTACAGATCCATCATTCCTCCTCACACATGTATTGGGTATTGGTGTACTGTGTTTCTACATTGGCACAGCAGTGCATATTTTTTCATAATGTTGTGTACACTGGAGGCATTTTCATAAGGAACATCTTTGGTGCTCGCCCACTTGCAAAGGCTAGCGGCAGGGATGCTGTCATTATGTTCTCCCACACAGACTTGACCACAAAGGCTCCCTATGGAAAACCAGACGGTTCTTAGACTATGTCCACCATGCATACATGCACAGCGCAGTACACATGCCTATACTGTGTTCTACTATCTCATACTCACAGCTAACAGAAGAAGCCAGCGTGTTTATCTGTCCTTGAAAAACCTGTATACACTACTACCTCTTTGCAGTAACTTTGCAGGGTTCGGTTTCAGAGCGACCGAACAACGACTCTTTGTGCTATCAATTACAAAAATAGAGACAGAAATTAAGGAGCATGAGCATAATGGGTCTATTGTAGTTGAGCCCAACACTCACTAGCCAATATTCAATGTTTCATTCATTTACAAACATCTTCACATGACTGCACTATTACCATGAAATATTGACCATCCTCCCTCTTCTCGCCCTCCTTTCTCTCTCTCTGTCGTCCTCTTTACCCTTTTTGACTCTTCACACCTCCTTTCTCCCTCTCCCCCTCTCTCCTTCTCTCTCTGTCTCTCCTGTAGGTCTCCAACCTCCCTCCACCCCTTCTCCTCCCTCCGGAGTGTAGGATCGCCCTCCCATCATCCCTTCCTCCCCGGACAGAAGAGTGGAAGGATTTACTGGATTGATCACTCCTTCTCGCTCTCCATCTGTCCCCTCCCTCTTTTCCCCCCTTCCATAGCGGGTGCCATAACTAGGAGCTTACATGATGCAGCAAGCGCCCTAGTGCCCTTGAGCAAGGCAGCTTATAATATGTATATCTATACATGTATGGGTGTCACAGGGTGCTAAATCCACCACCTCCACATTCAAGATCTGTTCTGTCCTTCACCTGTAAATGACTGATAAAGTCTCTGAAGACAGAACCAAGGGGAAAGAGAGAGAGACCGAAAGAAGAGAGGAGACGGGAACGCCGGTTCAACTCCGGTTCCATAACTGGAACAGCCGGATGGGAGCCTTGAAAGACGACCTCTGGATTATCGGGGAATCCACAGTGCCTTGCCCGAGGGAATGCCAGCAGGGCCAGAGAACGGAAGACTGAAGCTGAACAGATTATCCTTCTTCCATCGACCCTTCCGACTTTTTGAAAGACCCACAGTCCCTCCCTCTGTCCATCCATACCTCCCATCCCTCCATCTTTCTGTTCCTCCTCGCTTCATCCTCCCACCAGCTCAGTTGGTCTGGCGGTGGTTTCAGAGCTGCATGCGGCTGCTGGCTGCAGTCGTACCTAACACAGTTTGGTAAAGAGGCCTGCCTGCTCGCCTGCCTCTCTCCTCCCTCCTTCATTCTTCCCCCCCCCCCCCCTCCCTCCCCCCTCCTTCTTTTCTCTATCGCCCCCTACTTCCTGGCCTCCACCATTCGTCCCTCGCTCACAACAGTTGTCCTCCCCCCCCCGCCCCCGCCCCCAGCCCTCCTCCTCCACCCCTTCCTCCCCACACCATCATCATCATCACCACCATCCTCATCCTCACCCTCAACCCCCCCACTACCAGCATCATCACCATCACCACCACCAGTTGTCCTCCTCTTCCTCTCCTCCCTCCTTCACATCACCTCCCTCCTCATCTGCGGTTACCATGGCAACTGCCGCCACCGCCTCCTCCTCTAACTCCCCCTCTTCCTCCACCTCGTCGGCCAATGGCAGCGCCCGGGAGCACCTGCTGGCGGTGCGCCGGCGCAACCCTCGGCCGTATACGCTGGATCCTGAGAACCTCCGCAGCCTCTCGGTGCAGGGGGAATGCAGTGGGGGCGGGACGTCCGGTATGCCAGTCCAATCAGAAGCGATGGCAGTGGGGCTCCAGCGGGCCAACAGCGACACAGACTTGGTGACGTCAGACAGCCGCTCATCGCTCACAGCATCCACGTACCAGCTGACACTTGGCCACGCCCACCTGGTCATCTCCTGGGACATCAAGGAGGAAGTGGACGCCACCGACTGGATCGGCCTGTACCACATCGGTGAGGTCATCTGTCACTCAAGCCTTTATTTATGAGCGTCTTAGCTAGCAAATCAGCTGGTCAGCTAACTGTCACCATCACAGTCCTGTTGTTAAAACATCTGATTAGCACACAAGCTAACGTAGCTCCGAAATACGGAAACAAATCTGACATGTCAAAACTGTCAGTTGCCTTTCTCCTTTTCTGTCTGTCTGTCTTTCTGTCCACATGCCTGTCTGGTAGTGTAATATAAATTGCTATGGGATAGTGATATGAAAGAGGTTGTGACTTGTAACTCATCTCCTCAAGGTTAGGGCATTACCTCACGCTACATTAACTGGCTAATGGTGTGTGTGTGTGTGTGTGTGTGTGTGTGTGTGTGTGTGTGTGTGAGAGAGAGAGAGGGCGGAAGGGGGTACCCTGTTGAAAACCATGCTGACTCAGCATCAGTAGCACTTAAGTGCAATGTGTTTCTTCTCATGTTTCACACACACTCTCTCTGTCTGTCTGTCTGTCTGTGTCTCTCTCTCTCTCTCTCTTTGTTTCCCTTTCTGTCTGTCACCTGTAATTATCAACGCTTAAACTGTTTTTCTCAAGTGTAATGATTATTTATAATTATAATAATAAGTACACACACAAACCATAACACACAGTACATAATTCACCTCTCCTTTGCGATAGGTGTCTACCAATAAATGCTGCTATTCGTCTGAGCAGCTTTCAGCAGCGAGTGAAGTAAACGCTGTTCGCAAAAGCTGAGGTCATCTCAAACCACAAGTGACCAATTGTGCGTGTGTGTGTGTGTGAGAAAGAGAGGGAGTATCTGTGGATAATACTGTGTCCACCTGTAGTAGTAGTAGGAGAGAAAGACAGAAAGAGAGAGAGGCGGTGAAAGGCGATCTCTCCATCTCCATCCCTCCAACCGCTCTGAAGCTCTTTGGTGGTATTGACCGAAGCGGGGGAATTTCTGGGGGGGTTCTCCCCAGGGACGAGCACTGTTTCCAGCCTGGCCACGCTCCCCTGGAGCCGCTGGAGGGAGGGAGAGAGAGAGGGAGAGAGAGAGGGGGAGAGAGGGGGAGAGAGAGAGAGGGGGAGAGAGGGAGAGAGAGAGAGAGAGGGGGAGAGAGAGAGAGAGGGAGAGAGAGAGAGAGAGAGAGAGAGAGAGAGCTTGGACGGTTACTGGGTTATTAGGTCAGACTGGTGTGTGTGAGGAATACTTATTCGCTGTCACCCACAAAGGCAAAGAGTTTATTGATGGTGACCTGCTGGGACAGAGGACAAGGTGTGTGTGTGTGTGTGTGTGTGTGTCTCAAGCTGACAGACATGAACATTGATCTGTCATCCGTTGAACAGGAGGTACATATGAATGTTTGATGGCGGTGACAGGCACAGCGGGGGATTTGGTTTATGGCCAGAGGGCAGATCTCTCAGTCTCCCTCAGATGTTTTTTTCCAGTCGCCCACGAGTTGGTGTGTCACCGCAACACACTCCCACTCCATATGGTGGAAAGCCATGCCAAAATCCCCCCAAAAACGATCAGAAATAGAAATGAATGAGGTACAGAATTGTCTCATTTTCCAGGCAGTCAAGGTGGTGAGAATTACTCTGATGGCATCACGAGAGAACAAATGTGGGAGGAAGAGTTACAATGACACCTTATTACTGTGGTTGAACTTGCAAAAGTATGTGACTGGAGCTCAGTGTGTGATGTGTATCTGTGTGTGTGCATGCGTGTGTGTGTGTGTGTGTGTGTTTTCCCAGATGAGACGTGCGTGGCCAACGTGTGGGACTCCAAGAACCGAGGGGTGAACGGCACCCAGAGAGGTCAGATCATCTGGAGGCTGGAGCCGGGACCCTACTTCATGGAGTGTGAGTGGACTTCATGGACCCTGTGTGTGTGTGTGTGTGTGTGTGTTCTTTATCTCCCACCCAGCTTTCTCTGTCATTCTATCGTTTCCCTCTACAATCAATATTTGCTAAAAACTTCTTTAAGTTTAGGTGTGTATTAAGGGTTAAGGTTGGCTTATTTAACAGATGTAACAATTTATGAAACTGAGAGTTAATATTTGTGTGTGTGTGTGTGTGTGTGTGTGTGTGTGTGTGTGTGTGTTCTGTCAACAGCGGAGACTAAGATCTGTTTTAAGTACTACCATGGTGTCAGTGGAGCGTTAAGAGCATCGACACCCTGCATCACCGTCAAGAACCCCGGGGTACCGGTACGTTGTGTGTGTGTGTGTGTGAGAGTGTGTGTGTGTGTGATCTATATCTCCCTCCAATCCATACAGTCTTTCTTCCTACCAGGTCCTTTCGCCTTCCTCTCTTCTCCCTTTTTTCTCTTCTCTTCTCTCTTTTTCTCTCGCCCAGCTGCTCCGTGTATCTGATGGTTTCCGACATTAAAACCGTCACATCCCTAATCCTGCCATCTGATTGGCTGCCAGCGGCCAGTGATCTCCTCCAGATTATCAGATTCTCGCACCAACGCAACAAATAACATCAGAGTAATAATATCAGAGTCCCGTTCGCCACATGTTGTTTCAAGAGGACACGTGATGGAAAGTCAAGATCTTCTTAGCCTACAAACCACTCTCTATGTGTCTCTCTGACTCTCACTCTTTTTTTTCTCTCACTCGAATTCATTTCAGTTCGTCATCTGCTTGATTGGCATGAGGCAGAGAGCCAGCAGGGTCAGCCTTCCCATTAGCCTGTGTTGTGATTTATTGGGTGAGATGCTGTGGACTGGGTGTTAGTCTAGCTGTAGGTGCCGTGTCAGGGTTGTGTTACTTTACGTACAGACAAAACGCAAGAAAAAAGAAGAGCTGACAGGAACGCATGCAAAGTCACTGGCAGGAGGCAAAGGGAGCAAGAGGGACACGACTTCGCTCTACACTGTCTCAATTGTCCTCATTGTCATTGTTCCTCATTCCTCATTGGCGAGAAAAGAAGCCAAGAAAGATGTGAACTAAGGCGAGGGGTGGCGTCAAACATGCTGGCGTGTCATCAGGCCAGTTTCACTGCTTATTTTTTCTTTTTTTAAAAGCGAAAATTGCGGGTGGAGAGTGAGTATGAAGGGGGTGGTTCTGGGACGGCAGAGCTTCCTGAGCCTTCTGGAGGTGTCGTCTGAACCTCAATGACATGCCCGCTGTCACCCACCTTTCTTTCTTTATTTTATGAGGGAGCATCAAGCTCTTCTTTTTGTATCTCTCTGGGGTTTGAGTCAATTTACTCCATGAATTGGATGAGGAGTGACATCACAGCTCATACCCCTCTCCCATTGGTTTGTTTCCTGGTCAGGTGGGTGGCGAGGGCCAAGCGGACGACCAATCGGGGATTGAGCACTGTCGGAAACTGGTCAGCTTCACCCTTTCAGGTGAGAGGGGGGATTGTGGTGTGGCCCTTTGTGCATGTGTGTCTAAAGGCAAAGGGAAGTAGATGCACATGACAAACACACACACACACACACACATGCTTATAAATGTGTGTTTTCCATGCCAGACATCCGGGCAGTGGGCCTGAAGAAGGGCATGTTCTTCAACCCTGACCCCTACCTGAAGATGTCCATCCAGCCCGGGAAGAGGAGCGGCCTCCCCAAGTTCACCCACCACGGCCAGGACAGACGATCCTCCATCATCTCCAACACCACCAACCCTGTGTGGCACGGGGAGGTCAGCAGCGCGCACACACACACACACACACACACACACACACACACACACACACACACACACACACACACACACACACACACACACACACATACATGCATTTATTTTCCTCGTACTATCGCTCTCTCCTTCCCTCTCTTGCTTTCATTCTCTAACTTATTGTCTGTCTCTCTCTCTCTCTCCCTCTCTCTCTCTCTCTCTCTCTCCCTCTCTCTCTCTCCCCTGCAGAAGTACACCTTTGTAGCTCTGATGACGGACATGTTGGAGATCGAGGTGAAGGATAAGTTCTCCAAGAGCCGGCCAATCATCAAGCGTTTTCTGGGTCAGCTGAACGTCCCCGTCCAGCGGCTTCTGGAGGGGCCGACAGCTGAGTGAGTGCACACACACTCACACACACTCACACAGGTGCATGTACGCAGAAGCTGAGTAGACAGATTCAAGTAGATGTGGTTGGCCGTGTCGAATGGAGGACGGAGAACAAGTGGCAAAATAAAATGTCACCGTGAAAATGTCGAGAGACCTTCTTGTCATCTAAATGTCACAGGTTCAGTCTTTTCTGTTGATAGTTTGTTTTCTTTTTTATTTCTTCTGCGTCTACCAAGTACTTACTGACTGAAGTACTTACTGAAGTACTTATTAGTAATGTACTGGACACAGAAACAGAAAGTGCCTGAGGAGGTCGGACAGACAAAAGATCTGACCTTCACCACTTAACCGCAGTAACCCAACATAGTTCAATCAATACTGATCCATACTTTTCAATCAGCTCATTGTTACAGCATTGGTTTGTTATTGAGCTACAAATGAATGTGTGTGTGTGTGTGTGTGTGTGTGTGTGTGTGTGTGAACAGGGACCCGCTGGTCAGCTACAACCTGGGTCGTCGTCTGCCTACGGACCATGTCAGCGGGCAGCTAGTGTTCCGAGTGGACCTCACTTCCGCCGGACATGAAGGTGTGTGTGTGTGTGTGTGTGTGTGTGTGTGTGTGTGTCGCATGCAATGAGGAGGTAGGCAGGATTTTGTTTACCTCCTCTCATGAGTAGTGATGCACTAGGCAATTTCTGAGGGCAATGTAGATGGGCAACGCTGCTGGCAACGAGCAACAAAGTGATTGACAGCATCTAAAATCTGTTCAGTTGTTCAGTTACTTAAAACAACAAATGAAGTTGCCTAAAAAGTTCCTCTCTCTTCCTCTCCTCTTTCCCTCCATCCTACCCCCACTCTCTTCTCTCTCCCTCCTCCATCCTCCTCCTCCATCAGAAGCCTCCCCAGATACACTGGGAACCATCTTGGGAGGTGCGGTGAATGGAGACTCCGGTAGTCCGTCTGATGATGAAGATCTCCCTCACCCCTCCTCCTCCTCTCGCATCACGCGTGGACCCTCGCCTACTGGCTCTGATGACGGCTCCCTATTGGTCAACGGCGCTTGTTACTACGGAGATGACAGCGTGTGGCGGGAGCCTGGGCAGATGGGCGATGAGGATCTGGATCACGTGGCTTTGGGTGGCCACACCCACCGCCAAGTGTCACTGAATGACTACCTGGATGCCATCGAGGCCCCTAGGGGCCATGGGGACCGAGTGCCGGTGGGGCCCTCGCCAAAACTCCGATCCAGCTTCCCAACGGACACGCGGCTCAACGCCATGCTGCACATCGACTCGGACGAGGATGAGGAGACAGTGGGGCAGAACAGAGACCAATCGCAGGAGACGAAGCCCCAACAGACCAACACAGAGTTAGCCAATTGCATGCAGGCAACTGTGAGTTCAGCTACTTCTGAGACGGGGCCAGGAAGTGAGGGCTCGAAAGGAGAACCAGAGCAGGAGGATGAAGATGGGACTGGGGCCAAAGCAGAGGTGGGAACATCAGCCAATGCTGAGCCTGGAACTGGGACTGCAGTTCCTGCTGGGGCCGCAGTAGATGCTGGAGCTGCAGCTGGAGATGGAGTTGGGGTCGGGGCTGCAGAAGGGGCTACATCTGGGGACGGGGCCGCAGCCAAAACGGAGGCAGGAACATCAGCCGTCCTCGGGGCTGGGGCTGCAGGTGGAGTTGGAGATGCGGCTGGAGCGTCAGCTGAAGCATCACAGGTCGCTGGAGCTGTAGCCGAGGCAGAAACATCCACAAGCCTGTGCTCATCCCAACTAACGGGGGCTGAGGCGGGTGCAGCAGCGTTCCCAGGGGTCCAGGAGGCGGAGGGATGTAACTGCCAGGACCAGAGCAGTAAGATGGCTACAGACCAGGAAGTACCCAGCAGTTTCTTTCTTAGCGGTCCTCAACTTTCACCCATTCAGGTGAGCAGCCGCAGCTCAGGTGAGTAGAAGCTAGATCTTTAGGGTGCAAGCCAGGTCTACTAATACAATCTAATGATGGGTCTATTGGTCCATGACTGGGGGAAGTGGGGGGCTCAGTTCTTTTGCCAAGTCAGTCATCAGACCAACCGAATGTGCATCACCACATCCACAATATGAACAGAACTAAAATTGCTCAGTTGGTCAATTCGGCAACTTGTTTTAATGCATGAAAATACGTTGAGTCCTGCATGCTGACACAGATATGCTGAAATAATGAAATAATTGAAACTATCTATACAGTTACAAAATGAAATGCCTCTCCTCTCTTTTCCTCTTCCTCTTCCTCTCTTCAGGAGGTGGAGACAAGAAAGGAGCTGGCCCCAAAAGCGGAGGAGGAAGGCGGGGAGTCATCAAGCAGCGAGGCAAACGGACCAATAGCAGCAGCTGCTCCTACCAATAGCAGCGTAGCCGACCAAGGGGGAGGGGCTTCTGGAACCAGTGTTTCTGAAGTTGGTAGGTGCTACATCATTGGTCCGTTTATTAGTGCACTCCGTTTGCGTCCACAAAAAAAACATCATAAGTTATCTTAGTTTCAGGAGCAAGAGCCGGCAGAGGTGATGGAGAGGAGGAGGAGCAGGAGGAGGAGGAGGAGGAGGGAGGGGAGGTCTGGAGGAGGAGGCGTTCCATGCAGGCCTCTGGAGGCGTGGCCCTGAACCAGGAAGTGGGCGGGGTCGCGGAGACAGCTCATCAGAGCCGGATAGGGGGTGGAGAGAGAGGCAGGTGAGATGCAGGTTGGATAGTGTGTCGGAATATTGTGCTGGAATATGATGAGGTTTTTTTATTTACCCAGGAAAACCTCACATAACACACTTTTTCAGCAGAGCCCTTTTTCACGCTTATACGTACACACATTCACACCTGGGATCTGCCCAGTACAACCACACTCCTCTACTGGCCTGGTGCGCTAGGTACCGAGAGAAGCAAGGGCATTCCTCGTTTAGTTTCCCTGCCCAAATTTTCCGGTTCCCCCAACCGGAACGACGTTGCCATCACAGGGCCACTTCTCTTTCCCTAAGGCTACATTCTCACGTGTTCATGTTGAAGGAGTTCCTGTTGCAGGTGCATACCTCAGTGGTGTAGGAGGACTTGACCGGGTCATTTTTTTAGGTTGTTTTTTTGTTATTTCCATTGACCGGTACCAATATTTGTGTACGCTGCTCTCTCAACCTTGTATAAGAGCAACATCCCGGCGCAAAATTTGGACTGACATCTCTCCAGGGCGGAGGATTGACCGGTCTGGGATTATTAATAAAAGACCAGAGCATTATTCAAACTGCGGGACAGGTTTTAAGAAGCAGCCAAAAGAGCCGAGGGATTACAGAGGGAACATTTCTGCTTATTTAACCTTTGGACAGTATTAGATAATAATAGTTTAACGGTAGTGTGCTCTGGGCGGGGGAGCCGTGGGCTCTGACCTTGGACTTGGCAGATTATGAGGTTTTGGAGCTTTGCGTGACGCCCAGGGAGTTAAGCTTTTGGGTGGGGAAATATTAACCGGGGCAAAGATCGGCCTGCTGTAAAATACAGCAAAGCTTCCCGGAGCAGAAATATGGAACGAAACGCACAGAGATGCAGACAGACAGACAGACAGACAGACAGACAGACAGACAGACAGACAGACAGACAGACAGGAACAGCGACACACAGAGAGAGAACGAGAAAGAGACTCGTCTGCCCCTTAGATATAAAAGAAAATAAATCTAAAATATTCTCATTATTTTGGTGTGTGTGTGTGTGTGTGTGTGTGTGTGCAGGTGCCACAGCTCAGGTTAACGGCCACCAGTCAGTTCGCTCCCTGCCGTCCATCCGCCCCGACATCAGTCGCTACCAGAGAGTGGATGAGTCGCTGCCACCCAGTGAGTGTGTGTGTGTGTGTGTGCATGCGCATCTGTGTGTATGTACTACTGTACGCTTGTTACGTACGACGGAAATTCAGTTCATTGCTACAGTAGTAGCCTCTGTAGAAGTCAGCCAAGACTTAATGGAACCTGAACTCCTCATAAACAACCAGTTGCCAAATAATGAAAAGGAAGAAACAGTAACAGTGCAACGGTAGTGTAGCGGACATGGAGAGGAACCCCCGGGTCCTCTTCTTGAGAACCTTTTGTTTTTTCTTTCGTTAGCTTGCACAAAACTCAGCATTCACACAAAGATTAGACCTTACACTTTCCCAGAAACTGATGGTTTGGGTGACTTAAGGTAATCATATGCTCCAGTCATACCACCATGCAAAGTCAAAGTCAACATTTTTGTTATGGTGACAACAAGCGTCTGTAATCATGGAAAGGTTGGGGGCTGGTGCTCATAGACAACCAGCCAGCATCATATTTAGAGTCTCAGCCAATAAGAAGGCAGTATCACTAGCCTCTATAGCTGCTTTAAAGGTTAAAGCAGTCACCAGTTTAAATGTCAAAATTCTCACCATTACTGAAAAACCAATAGATGCAAAAAATCAGTCCTACATTTTGATAAACTAACTAACTAATCTTAAAACACTTGACCGTGACATTATATGTGTGTGTGTGTGTGTGTGTGTGTGTGTTCTTACCTTCCTCTCTCTCTCTCTCTCTCTCTCTCTCTCTCTGTGTGAACCAGATTGGGAGGCTCGTATCGACAGCCACGGTCGTATCTTCTATGTGGATCACGTGAACAGGACCACGACCTGGCAGCGTCCCACTGCCCCCCCGGCGCCACAGACCCTGCAGAGGTCCAGCTCCATACAGCAGATGGAGCAGCTCAACCGCAGGTCACACACACACACACACAAAAACGCATTTTGGCTAGTGATATCATGATACCATGATATATTATTTTGCGAGTTGTGACGTGTGACTGACCTTATCATCTTTTGTGGTGGGGAAAAAAAACACACACAATACTTTATTCCTGTAATTAAACATCAAAAGTTCCATAATAAATACAAAGTGTTTTTCCTGAAATGTGAATCGAATCTAGAAAAGTAATAAAATGTAGTCATGTAACTTTCCACTTTTCTCCCCCACCCACCTTTTTCCAGGTATCAGAGTATCCGTCGGACTATAACCAATGACAGCAGAGTAGAAGAGCAGCCAGCCAATGAGCTGCCGCCAGATGAGACTGACATGCACCCTTCTATCCCAGGTAGCCCTCATACTGCAATGCATTCTGGTTCCCGTGGTCTGTAGCCTTCATACTGCAATGCATTCTGGTTCCTGTGGTCTGTAGCCTTCATACTGCAATGCATTCTGCTTCCTGTGGTCTGTAGCCTTCATACTGCAATGCATTCTGGTTCCGGTGGTCTGTAGCCTTCATACTGCAATGCATTCTGGTTCCGGTGGTCTGTAGCCTTCATACTGCAATGCATTCTGGTTCCTGTGGTCTGTAGCCTTCATACTGCAATGCATTCTGGTTCCGGTGGTCTGTAGCCTTCATACTGCAATGCATTCTGGTTCCGGTGGTCTGTAGCCTTCATACTGCAATGCCTTCTGGTTCCGGTGGTCTGTAGCCTTCATACTGCAATGCATTCTGGTTCCCGTGGTCTGTAGCCTTCATACTGCAATGCATTCTGGTTCCCGTGGTCTGTAGCCTTCATACTGCAATGCATTCTGGTTCCCGTGGTCTGTAGCCTTCATACTGCAATGCATTCTGCTTCCTGTGGTCTGTAGCCTTCATACTGCAATGCATTCTGGTTCCCGTGGTCTGTAGCCTTCATACTGCAATGCATTCTGGTTCCCGTGGTCTGTAGCCTTCATACTGGAATGCATTCTGGTCCCTGTGGTCTTTAATTACTATTTAAGAACTGTTATAGAATTCCTTTTGATGCTATCTTTCAGGTGATTTCAAAGTGATAATAACATCACTTGGTAGATGAATCAAGCACCACTTCCTGTGCTTTTATTTCCCATAATGTGTTAAATATCATATCGTCGCTGTGTGTTCCAGAGATGCGGAGGGATGGTGGTGTGGCTCAGTCCAGTTCCAGGTCTCGCCTCAGCCTGCTGCTTCAGTCTCCCAGCGCCAAGTTCCTCACCAGCCCCGACTTCTTCACTGTGCTGCATTCCAACCCTGTACGGACATCCGGCTTTCTTCTCTCCTTCTCTCTCTCTCTCTCTGTCTGTCTGTCTATCCCCCTTTACCGCTTGTTTACCACCAATGCACAATAAGACAATGGGATGCAGCCGACTTAGACGTAACTCTCCTCTATGTTCCTTGTCTTTCCTCTCTCGTCTATCCCCTCCCCCTCCCCCCTCCCCCTCCCCCTCAGAGTGCCTACCGTATGTTCACCACCAACACATGTCTGAAGCATATGATCAGTAAGGTGCGTCGGGACACCCATCACTTCGAGCGCTACCAGCACAACAGGGACCTGGTGGCCTTCCTCAACGTGCTCTCCAACAAACAGCTGGAGCTTCCCAGAGGCTGGGAGATGAAGCACGACCACACCGGCAAGGTGGGGGGAGGACGAATACCACGGTGTCTGCACGCCTGCACTACTACGTTGTCTCAACTCAACGCCTTAGTTTAGTTCACAGTAGTGTGTGTGTGTGTGTGTGTGTGTGTGTGTGTGTGTGTGTGTGTGTGTGTGTGTGTGTGTGTGTGTACAGCCTTTCTTTGTGGACCATAACTGCCGCGCCACCACCTTCATCGACCCCCGGCTGCCTCTCCAGAGCACTCGGCCTTCCAGCCTCCTCGCTCACCGCCAACATTTGACCCGACAACGCAGCCACAGCGCCGGGGAGGTCAGCCCGCGACGACTGGTGAGACACACACACACACACACACACACACACACACTAGGCATTTAGCTGACACTCTTATCCAGAACTTGTAATGGAGTGAGCAGGTAGGGGTTCACCGCCTTGCTCAAGGATACTTGAGCGGGACACGCTCTGAAACAGCATTTAGACCATGTGAAACTAAATGTAGGGGAAACACACACACACACACACACACACACACACACACACACACACACACACACACACACGTTCATCCTCCTTCTATTCTCTCTCTAGGTGGGTGAAGACCCTCGTCATGCCGGCCCCCCCATCCTGCCACGGCCCTCCAATACCTTCAACTCTGTCAACAGGGGGCAGTGCCAAGACCTGCCAATTGGTCAGTCCACACACACACACACACACACACACACTTTAATCCAACGGAGGATGCACCCCCAAAAAAGAGAAGAAAAACAATTGTCATTTTTTTCTGTCCATTCTTCTTCTAGCTTACAACGACAAGATAGTAGCGTTTCTCCGCCAAGCCAACATCTTTGAGATCCTGCAGGAGAGACAGCCTGACTTCAGCCGGAACCACTCACTCAGGTAAACACACACACACACACACACACACACACACACACAGAGAAACAGACAGAAACACACTGACAGTGCATGCACAAGTTTTTATGCGTGCACACGTGAGTATTTCCACATGAAGCGCAGAGAATTGTGGGATACATAGCAACAGTTTCCGGCAACTACCTCAATGTAATGTTGCCATGACAACAGGGAGAAGGTGCAACTGATCCGTACCGATGGAGTGTCAGGATTGGCCAGGTTGTCAGGAGACGCCGACCTTGTCATACTGCTTAGGTGAGACCTCCTTCCTTCCTTCCTTGTTTGTTCTTTCTTCCTTGTTTCCTTCCTTCCTGCCTTCTTTCCCTCTTTACTTCCTTGTTTCCTTTCTAATTTCTTTCCTTCCTTGACTTCAACCCAGTTCACTTCCTTCTTCTGTCTTGTTGTTTGTTTGTTTGATTCTTCTTTCCTTTCTAATGTCCTTCTTACCTTAAACCCGAGAAAGTAACTGTGATTCAATTATATTCTCTCTCTCTCTCTCTCTCTCTCTCTCTCTCTCTCTCTCTCTCTCTCTCCAGTCTATTTGAAGATGAGGTGATGTCCTACGTGCCTCCCCACGCCTTACTGCACCCCAGCTATTGTCAGTCGCCTCGGGGATCCCCTGTCTCCTCCCCACAGAACTCACCCGGTGAGACACACACACACACACACACACAGACATTTTCTTCATACAATTGTTTGTGTGAGCTTTTGATACAAGTACTGACTGTATGTGTAAAACTGACCTGCATCTTGGGTTTAGATGGTCAAATAAATACCACATGGTGTGTTAAACATCCCCATCCCTCTTCCTCTCTGCCTCCAGGTACTCAGAGAGCGAATGCCAGAGCCCCAGCGCCCTACAAGAGAGACTTTGAAGCCAAATTACGCAACTTCTACAGGAAGTTGGAAACCAAAGGCTACGGCCAAGGGCCAGGGAAACTAAAGTAGGTGGAGGGTGTGTGTGTGTGTATGTGATTATGTGTGTCTGCCTATGGGGTGAGTGTGTGTGTACGTGATGCTTTCAGAAACTTTCATATGTGTGTGTGTGTGTGTGTGTGTCAGGTTGATCATCCGCCGCGACCACCTGCTGGAGGATGCCTTCAACCAGATCATGTGCTACTCGCGCAAAGACCTGCAGCGCAGCAAGCTCTACGTCAGCTTTGTGGGGGAGGAGGGGTGAGTATCTCAGGGGGGGGGCAGAGGAGAGAAGAAGGAAGAAGAGGAGGAGGAGGAGGATGAGAGAGGTGGAAAAGACAGAGGAAGAGGAGGAGAGTTAGGTAACTATAGACCCAGGGAGCTATTTTGAGGTAAAGCAGAGGAGGAGAGAGAAAGAGGTGAGTGGGGAAGGGATTTGTAAAAGTGCAAGTTATGTATACATTTTTTAGAGGAGAAGAGAGAAGAAGAAGAAAAGAGTGAGGTAATTATGGAGGAGCAAGAGTGGTGAGGATCTGGGGGAGCAGGAGGAGAGCTGAGGAGTTTGGTTGGAGGAGAAGGAAGGAGTTGGACGAGGAGGAAAATTTTGCAGCAAGCTGGATGTCAGCTCTGTATCAGCTGGTGCTTGTGTGTGCGTGTGCGTGTGCGTGTGTGTGTGCGTGTGTGTGTTGCAGGTTGGACTACAGCGGGCCTTCCAGAGAGTTCTTCTTCTTGGTCTCCAGGGAGCTGTTCAACCCCTATTATGGTCTGTTTGAATACTCTGCCAACGACACCTACACCGTTCAGATCAGCCCCATGTCCGCCTTCGTAGACAACCACCATGAATGGTGAGCTAGACTGTACACACACACACACACACACACACACACACACACACAGTCTAGCTGTAGAATTGTAGAATATAAGCTCACATACAGTCTTTAACGTTTAGAACCGTTTGTAATCTGTGTGTGTGTATGTGTGTGTGTGTGTGTGTGTGTGTGTGTGTGTTTCAGGTTCCGTTTCAGCGGTCGTATTCTCGGTTTGGCTCTGATCCATCAGTACCTGCTGGATGCCTTCTTCACCAGACCCTTCTACAAAGGCCTACTGCGCATGTATGCGCACACACACACACACACACACACACACACACACACACACACTCTCTCTTACTGTCTCTCTGTTCCGTTCCCGCCATTTAGTCCATGTGACCTGAGTGACCTGGAGTATCTGGATGAGGAGTTTCACCAGTCCCTTCAGTGGATGAAGGACAACGACATAGAAGACATGCTGGACCTCACCTTCACTGTCAATGAAGAAGTCTTCGGACAGGTCAGACTGTGTGTGTGTGTGTGTGTGTGGAGAGAGGGAAACTTCTAAAAAGTATCAGCAAGAGGTCTTTGGTCAGATAAGATAGAGAGGAAAAAAAGAGAGAAACAAGGAAGCAGAGGAAGAGAAAAAGAAGAGAAAGGAAAAGAAGAAGTGACAGAGGGAGAGATTGAGAGGGTGGGAGTAAAAAATGATGCTATATTAAAGGTGCACCATGTAGTGTTTTAACATCAATAAATCATTACCACAGTAATTTAGACACATTAGTATGATTTAGAGCGAAATCTGATGGATTGCTTTACGGCACAAAACAGACAGAGGGCGCTGTTCTTCCAGCTCAGAGGAGCAAAAGCTTTCAGAGCTTCTCATAACAGCAGATGGAAAAATCACAACATGTTTATCCTCTTCGTTAATGCCAAAGAGAAAAACATTGACTGAAAAAGCAAAGATAGTCTTTGCGACAGGAAGCAGTGGGGTTTATGGGAAATGTAGTCTTAACATGGAGTAACACCGACAACACCACTCGTACCAATCGTCCTGACCCTGTCTCATTTGTTTTACGGGTTGAACCTCAATGTGTGATGATGATGATGGTGTGTGTGTGTGTGTGTGTGTGTGTGTGTTCGTTCTCTGTCCCCGTAGATAACCGAGAGGGAGCTGAAGCCGGGCGGAGCCAACATCCCCGTCTCAGAGAAGAACAAGAAGGAATACATCGAACGGATGGTGAAGTGGAGGATAGAGAGAGGAGTGGTGCAGCAGACTGAAAGCCTGGTCAGAGGCTTCTACGAGGTACAGCTGTGTGTGTGTGTGTGTGTGTGTGTGTGTGTGTACCAAAACCCAGGCCTCTTCAAGGTTTGGCCAAAGTTTCTTGAAGCTAGCGGCACACTTATTTTTATCTTTGTTGACTTGTGGGTCTGAGCTTACCCATTAAATGAGTCCCTTCCAGACATTTTGGCGTCTGTTCAGTCCACACTATCATGACAAAAAACATGACTAGGCTAACAAAAAATAGTCACAGGTCAAGAGAGGGAAAAGAGAAAAAGAAAAGAATTATTTGAAATATATAGAACAGGTTTTTTCTTCTGGGGAGGGCTGTAAGAAAAGGTTCAAGAAGTGTGTGTGTGTGTGTGTGTGCTTCCCAGGTGGTGGATGCCAGGCTGGTGTCTGTGTTCGATGCCAGGGAGCTGGAGCTGGTGATCGCCGGCACCGCCGAGATCGACCTGGCCGACTGGAGGAACAACACCGAATACAGAGGAGGTACGGAGGGATGGAGGGAGAGGAGGGATGCGTAGATGGATAGAAAGAGGGATAAAACGATACGAAGATGGCTTGTCAGACTGGAGGGAACATCACTCGACACAGAGGAGGGAAGGAGGGAGGGATGAATTTACTTACTTACTGACTTGGATTTTGGGTCAGGGGCAGATACAGAAATGCTGCTGACGTTACGTGGTTGTCTCTGCTGTTTTTGCCCGCAGGTTACCATGACAACCACATAGTGATCCGGTGGTTCTGGGCGGCGGTGGAGAGGTTCAACAACGAGCAGAGGCTACGGCTGCTACAGGTAGAGTGTGTGTGTGTGTGTGTGTGTGTGTGTGTGTGTGTGTGTGTGAGAAGCAAGATGTCGCTCAGTCAAGTTTCCATGGATAAACCAATAAAAACAAATACCCCATCTCCTCTTTTTGCTTCCCTATCCCTCTCTTTCTCTTCCTCTTCCTCTCTCTCTCTCTCTCTTCCCTCTTTCTCTGTCCCACTCTCGCTCATTTCTTGCTCTCCTCCTCTGCCTCCTCCCCGTCTCTCTCCCAGTTTGTGACAGGGACGTCCAGTATTCCCTACGAGGGCTTTGCTTCTCTGCGAGGCAGCAACGGGCCCCGCAGGTTCTGCGTGGAGAAGTGGGGCAAAGTCACCTCCCTGCCCAGGTAAAACAGGAATCCAAACCTCCAAGATCCTAACCTGTCAGCCACTTTTTTTTAGTGAGGGATTTTAGTGGAAAAGCAATTTATCTGATCACTTTCTCACATTCAAGTAAGTGAACTGAGTCCTTTTTAATGTGTGTGTCCTGTGTCTCTCCAGAGCTCATACCTGTTTCAACCGGCTGGACCTGCCGCCGTACCCGTCCTTCTCCATGCTGTATGAGAAGATGCTCACCGCCGTGGAGGAGACCAGCACGTTCGGGCTGGAGTGAGAAGCCAGGTCGGCTCTTAAAGGCCCTCTGATGGCGGTGGGGGAAAAGGTGGCGATGATTCAAACGTGGATTAAATGTTTTTTTGATAGTCCTGTGGCCTATTTATGGCTGGTTTTGCAGGACTCTCTTTTGTAACAGAGACCCACAATTCACAGCAGAGCTTCCCCCTGCCCCCAGAGTGACCTTTTTGACCTTTTGAAACAGGAAGTGGGAGCCCTGTGGGTTGGCAGTGACCCGACTTCTGACTTCGACCTTTGAAATGTCCTGTGGATGGAGGTAAAGGAGCTAAAAGCCGTGTTGGAAGTGTGTTTTTGAACACACGTTTTACTTTTTTTTTTTTCCTCTGCACCTGCACTACTCACCCAACACAGTCGTACACTCATTCACCTGTGCAATGATGAATGAAGAAGATCCACACTGCTCCTCAAACCCTCACCTGGCCTGCTGGAGCCAATGAAAACAAATGACTGACCTCTTCAGCCAATCTGCAAAGGCGAGAAAACCGGGACCTGAAGCATAATCACCAAGGTCTGACCAATGGCAGACCGGGGTGTTTTCTACCTTCCCTTTGATACCAGGAAGTTAGATAGCCCTCTTTAACCCATGGACACCAGTGGAGGTTTAAGTCTAGACATTGTAACCATAGCAACGAACAAGCAACCACTGCCTTCACTGTCTATCTTACACTTGCGCGGTCCTCGCGTTGACTGAAATCGCACAAGCTGAGCGGAGTGACACAAGCTTTCCTCTCCTACATTTTAGAGAGGGCGCGTCTGTGCAAAACTCTGCTTTTCTATCGCAACGACAGCGGATGTTTTGCTCTGTTGAACGCAGCCCTGCGGAAGGAGAAACGAACATAGCAATATGCTGCAGGGTCTCGTTCCCAGCAAGCTTCTCAGCACTAATAAAGCTTTTTTTTTGTCTGTTTTTAGTTTGGATTGACCGTGCAGGATTTTTAACTCTTCTCTGAGGCTTCTCCGGTAACAGACCACATGAAGGTATGGCGTCTCCTTGTGGCCTGTTATAGTAACTGCACTCGTGTGGACGGCGCTTTTCTTTCTAAAAAGCCTTTTGAGGACTGTCTGAGTAACTTTTCAAGTGTGTGGGACAATACGGTGAGCCTTGCCTACAACTTATTTTGAAGTCGGGACAGTAGCTTTGGTATTGTTACAGTATTTTCATCTGCAAAAAAAAAGTGATTTTCTAATAACATGGCAATGTTGTGATTCGAATGTAACTAATTTTCTGATGTGTATCGTGGGTTGAGTGGTTTTTATATCAGATCTGGGTCAATTGGCAACAAAATCCTTTTTATTATAATTTAGCAATCGCTTACTTGGAGTTGATTTTTGTTCATTTAGTTTCAGTTGGTTTGATTGCGCCAGATACAGTATGTTCACCCATATTCAGTTAGGTGTATTTGAGTGATTCCAAAGTAGGATTTAGACCCAGGTTTTGTTTTCTACAGTTACAGAAAATAATCCAGTAAATTGAATGTCCACACACCCACATCCAAACTCAACTGCAGCCACCGGTGTGATACAACAACAGGACCAGGGGTCACATCACATGCCATTTTGAAAGTCCAGTTTATTTAATTACGACATGGAATTAATTCCCAATCTCAAAACGATATGAGAACCTTTTATGGTTCATTCTTTTCAATGTTTGAATTGCAAAAGACCCCAAGACATTCAGTCATTTATAATCTATTTTTTCTCTAAATATTTCCATTGGTTTGTTATTCATTTTACACTGAAAGTCTTTTGAGGTTTTCAAAATAAAGCTTCGCATTTAGGAGCTTTTTCTCTTTTTCTTACACTTGTGATGTTGGCAACTTAGTAATCACTTGTGACTTTGTCCTGAGCACTAACGTGTGTTTTGTAAAGCTGAAAACCCAGTTTGATTACACATACTGTCATGTAACCTATCTCAGTTTTTGACTTGAAGAGTTGGAATCGAACTCTGACACAATTTATATAGTTCTTATAGATTTGCACTCTGTAATCATTTAAACAATGAATTAGTTGTATCAACTGAATATTAGTCTTTATGTTTATGTAACTTAATTTAATCAGGTTGTCCAATTGCGTTGAGAGGACGACCACATTAAAAGCAGGCATACACATCAACAGTAAAAAACCATAATGTCCTTATAATGACAAAAGCATGAACATCTTGTAGAAAATCATGTTTTGATATAGTGAATAGCGGTGAATCTTGTTTTGTACATCGACGTACGTACTCCTCCTCTTCACTCATTCCCCGTGCACTATGAATGTAAGCACGCCTTGATCCGAACACACTGCCACATTAAACTACAGCTTTCAGGACTACAACGCCCAGACATCCCTCCAACCGGCGAGTTATACGTAGCTGACACACACCCCGGTCAAGCTCTTTAACGCCACAGTTCATCCAAACGGCATAAATCCAGACCAAAGTTTCGAATGATAAAAACGTTAATTTCGGTGTGTTTTTTGACAGTTTTGTTGTTAACGAAGCAAAACATCAAAACCGCACTTTATGCACAGTCGGGCTTGTATTTCAAACGTATCCTGTTTGAAATTGTTTGGGATGTGTGTCATACTTACGTCAAATAGATTTTGAAGAAGTCCTCGAGCGACTTACACTTTGAGAGAATATATTCTAATACACGATAGTAACTGACATTATTTCTGAGAGTGTTTTGGGGTTTGCAGGAGCTGAATTAAACACACGGGCAGGTGTGAATGCAGTCTGAAGACGATACGCCAAATTACAATTAAAAAAATAAATAAAAATAAAAGGTTATAAAATCCCCTGAACTCTTTGAATTTAAGGTTTAAGTCGTGTAGCCTTGATGGGTGTACTACCCTCAGTCTATCTAACCACAATGTACCAAAGGTTTGGGTGGGTCTCTGATTTCCCGGCCGGCTACAAAGACGTCTCGAGCGGCTGCCTCACAGTTAACCCACCACTATTCCTGCACATCCGACTCACTTCTAAATAAGAATGTTTGTCAGCACTTCTCTCCTCGATTTAAAATGCCACCACCGGCATCTGCCTGCCTGTTTTTTGTTTTCTACGTCAGCGGCAGACAAGGATCCTAATAGCATTTGAAATCCCGTTTCATCGCAGTGACGAACCAGATGGGTTTCCAAGCCATCGGTTCATACCAGGCCAGATCTATATCCAGCTCTGATAGGAGTACCTGAGAACATTTCAAATGGTATTCAGACCCAAGTCTGGCCAGAGCTCCACTCTCTATGCAAGGCTTGTTTTTTTTCTCTTCATGTCACTCTGATTGTAATAAAATGAACAGGATAATAAATGGAATTGATGATGTGGGTCTGTGTCCTGTCTCTCTCTCTCTCTCTCTCCATATATACACACATATATATATATATATATATGTATGTAATAGTTATTTTGTTTCTCTAGATTTAGATTGATATTTAATCCTGTACATACGTTAATATCGTGTAGGATAACTCCGGATAACCCCTTCCAGCCCCCGTTTAAATTCCCCCGTGTTTTGGTTGTTTGGCTGTTAAACCAAGGTTTCCCACACGGGGGAGCCAAACATCAACCCTTTAAACCAAAAAGCCATTCCAACCACAGAAGAGAGTTTGTAGTTGGCTCTGGTTTTGGCTCCTGGTCTTATTTTCCTCTGCTACCTGGTCCACCTCACCAACCAGGAAAACCAGGTGAGTGAAGACGAAGAGTGAAGTGAAGTTCTCTGTGTCCTGCGTGTCGGGTTCTGCTGAGCGTGGTGGTGGAGGAGGTGGTGTGTGTGTTGCTGAAGGCCCAAGCCACGGGACAGGAAACAGGACGGTGCGAAGGCCCTTCAAACGGGGTCAGATGTCGTGGAGAGGAGGCACTTCCTGAGACCAGCTGCTACCCAAGTGGCATTCCCAGGCTGGTCTGCTAGGTAACGATCCTGTCAAACTGTCATGTTCTATTCTGTACAACTACTATTGTACTTGTATTAAGATGCCTTTTTGCTCCAGGAGGAGGAGAGGTCAAAGGTCACACCTTGGGGGGCGTATGACCCCCTGGAAAATGATCCCTTGCAATGAAAAGTCTCCACATGACCAAATGTCAGGGGTCAAGATGGTTGGCCTCATTTTGACTGATTTGGATGACATTTGGTATGATCATTGTAAATACAGGCTGTTTTGTAGTGCTTTTCAAAACTGCCTTTTGTTACAATCCATAATGTGAAAGGCCAAAATCAAATGTACCTAGTCCCCCGCTCACATGCACCAATCACAGCAAAACATCATATCTGCAATTTCGTTTCTTGGGAAGCATTTGCACATCAATAGTTTGCGTTGGTGGAAAGGGGGTATAGGTGATTCTCGTTTTGGCTCCTGGTCTCATTTTCCTTTGCTTCCTTTCCTTTGCATCTGTAAACTGAATATAATTGATAAGGTGAATAACAACTCTCTGTATATATGGCTTTCTGTTGTGTTTTCATTTGTTATATATTGCGTAAATCTTTTTTTTTTGTAAATTTACACTTAACTCATACTGCAAACATTTCACATCCTTGGCATTTTTCATCTCATACATGTTTTCCAGTCTTTTTTGTCTCTGTATACTACCGCTATTATTTTGCACACCTGATTATGCTGCAGTTCATTTTTTTTTTATACCTTTATTCATATATTTCAACTTAATGCATTATGTTTAGTACCCCCCATTTGCTATATTCTTATTCTTTCTTTGTTCTTGTGCTGTATCTTGTGTCTATTTGCTGCTGCAGTGTCCCAATTTCCCCATGGCGATGATTAAAGCTTCATTTTATCTTACCTTATCTCAAAACTTAAACTAAATGACTCAAATAAACTCAAATAAAAACTTCTAATAGATGCTCAGTGTAAAAACAATAAATACAAAAATAACCCTTGATTCTCCTGTAAAGCCAGGTGAGTGGATAGATAGATGGATGGTGGATGGATACTATGTTTTCCTGTAGCAGGATCCCTATTTTTCCCAGTTTGGGGACACAAGACTCCCCTGAGGAAAAAAAGAGAATGAGTGGACGGCTCTGACGCAACATCTTATTTTGCTTTCACTGTTTAGTAGGTGTTCAGTTAGAATCAGTGTAAAGTGAAAGTACTGCATTATAACACATGTACAGAAGGAATGCAGTGGAGCAGATTAAGTCCACCAAGTCCGTCTCCCATTGAGACGCATGTTACGTACGCATGTTAAATTTCAGAGATTTTATTCTCCAGTTTCTGTTAGTATGTGTGTGTGAACAACTCACTTTCCGTATACTCAAAGTACTGCCATCAGAATAACTTATACACTTTTATACTGAGTTGTATACGAACCATTAAATCGAGGAAAACACAAAAAAAACATTACCGCCTGCCTTTATGTGACTTTAATTAGTTAATTCCTTTGATAAGTGCAACACATTAGAGCTCAATACCATGGCTCACACCCAAATCCCCTTTTCAGTTTCAATTCAACAATTTCTTCAAAACCACATCAAAAAAAAGAAAAAAGGAAACCATTATTGTTTTTACAGGCACACAAGTCACTATCCTATCCAGCTGAGGTAGATATCTTGGACTGCTGAGGCATGGATACACCTTACTCTGTTGCTGTGCATAAGCTCAGTTTGAATAGTACATATTCAGAACGTAATACAAAAAAATAAGAGCAACAACATTTATTAATTCATGCATTCCTTCAATTTATTAATTTAGTTTAACTTTTGTGAGCATCAGGGTCTTGCTTAAGGCCACTTCTGACAGGACACACGAGCCATTTCAGCGATCAAACCCATGACTTTTGAGTTGCAGGACAGCCTCTAACCACAAGGCCACCCTGCTAGGTTGATACGTAAAACCTTAACAGATTACTAGGCTGCATGGAAACAGTCAGGGTCTGTGCTCAGCTTGCAGGCAGGAAGGCAGACATGAGGACAGCCAGTATCTCCTAACAGTGGCCTGGTCTGGAGCAGCCTGGATTGGCCTAGAGTGGACAGGATTAGCCTGGACTGGCCTAGAATTGCCTGGTCCTGTTATAGGGACCGGAGTGGGCAGACCAGAGGCCTGTACTGGGAGGTGTCTGCTCTTGGCTACTTCCTGTTCCTGCCCTGCATCACCCCGGGCCGGAGATGAGCAGCCAATAATCAGCATCTCTGATTGGTTGGCTTCTGGTTCTGACTGTTGGACTGCGGGCACCAGCCCATCTGCTTGGTTGGGCTCATTGGCCTGATGATTTGATTGGTGGAGAGCAGAGTAGTTGTAAGAGGTAGAGCTAGAAAGGAGACAGAAGTAGAATTGGCGTCATCACGCTATACATGATGAAATGATGGAGCTGAAAAATGTACCTGAATACAAGTTACGGTCAAACTGAATGGACAACGGCATAGTAACTTATTTCACAATTGAATGCCCATTTCCTATCCATGTAATCGTGATACTGAGGAGGAAACAAGTAGCATCAATTTTAATCTCATTTCTGATATCAACAACAGATACCCAGGCAGATGCATTGTAGTTGTCAGTTGGGTACTCTCATCCTCCACTCTTGATGCCCAGTAAAATGTTTTTTCCGCCTACCTGTTAAATGACATCTGAAGGGAGGAAGAGGAGGAGGCTGTCCAGTCGTGTGCATGTGGGCTTGCCATGGTCACGTAGTCATCCTGAGGCGATGCGGGGCTGCAGCGGCCATCTTGTGGCGACATCATCATGTACCCCAGCCCTTCTTCCTCACCTAGTGCCCAGCCCTCCACCTTATTGGCTAGGACTTTGCAGGGGTCCTCTGTCACCGTGGAAACACCACCGCCGTGGTCTTCCATCACCTTGCAAACCGGAAGGTGGCGGTCCATCATCATTTCCACGTAGCTGCCAGTCTCGAGCACGGAGCTCTGCCGAGATCTGAGGGGGCTGAGGTTGGAGGTGAAACTCAGGGTAGATTCAGGGTCTGTTTTTTCTAGTCTGCGGGGCTCTAGGTGGCACTGTGTCGCACTGGCCGGGATCTTAGTTTGTCCAGGGCTCCTCGAAGGGGGAGACAGAGGAGAAGCAAGTGGTCTCACGTGCCCCACCTTCTCTCTGCACTTGGGTCTGCCCCGCTTTGAGGCCAGCTGGGCTCGAGGCTGGTTGTGGTTGGAGGTTGGCGAGCAGCTGAAGTCTGGTAGAGCCCGCAGCGCCCTCATCGTCTCCCGAACCACCTCATGCATGTGCTGGGCCAATGCTGGGTCCCCTGCAAGGAACAGACATGAAGAGGAGGGGTGAGAGGAGGAGAATAACAAGGATGATGGAGGGAAGTGCTGAAAGAGAGCAAGTGTCAGGTAAAAAAAAGAAAAGTTTTATCCCATCTCCTGTCCTTTTATTCTTTATTACCTTGGTCTCCTGCTTCCATCCAGATCTCTCCAGGCCCGTTTGGCGCCGATCGGCCGAGCTCCAAGAAGAACAACTCGTCTGAGTGGCCGAAGCGACGCACGCTCAGCAGGGGCAGCGAAACCGATGGCAACTCACCACACGCGCCCACTTTCACCAGGACGAGTGACGTAGCTGAGAGGCAGAGCCGGGTCTCCCCTGCCAGGGACTTGGTACGACCCAGACCCCTGGGCTTCACAGTGACAGGCCAAACCTTAGGCAGGAAATGGAAAATGATGGGTAAGGGACAGGGATATTGTCATGTCTGAAGGAGTTTAAAGCTCAGCACCAGCAGACACCTAATTAAACAGCAGAGTCACTGAGTTCTCAAGGGCAAGGAAACTGCAATCATATATAATATGAAAAAAAAAAAATTAAATTAACTTGCTTGAGATAATTTTCTGGGCAGCCATTTCCCCATGACCAGAACTCCACCAAAACAAAAAATAATTAAAAAAAAAATCATAGGAAATGCCCCCCCCCCCAATTTATCCAAGTATATTGGGCAAAAAGAAACAGGTGGTCTTAACCTCTCTGAAGATGGCAGCAGGGGGGAGGGTGCAATACCCATCATCCTCTTCCTCAAACTCTCCTTCTCCATTCTCTCCATCTCTCCTCTCTTCGTCAATCAGTTTCCTAATGGCCAGGTACCATTCCTCTTGCTCCCCTTGGTCCTCTGCTACCAGAACCATGGTCTGACCCTTGGCGTAGAGCGCCACCATGTGGCCTTTCCTGGAATTGGCAATCCTGCTCACGCCAAAACAGCACCGCAAGTAAATCACCCTGGAAAGTAACATTTTCAATCTTAGTTTGTCATTGTTCTTCGATTAGCTCTTGTCAGATTGTAGGAAAATAGATTACATTGGTACTTCAGTTACCCGGCTAACACCTTTCTAGCTTCAATGGTATTTTCCCATTGAAATCAATGGCTACCGCAAGCTAGATAGTGATCTTGCTACAATCAGTACCATCTGGTTTTAATGGGGAATGGTAGGATTGTTAAAAAGCCAGGAAGCCAGGAAACATTTCATTTCATGATACATTTTATTTTTTCCTCAAAGAAATATCTAGGACAAGTTGCATTTAAAAAGCATAGTTCAAAGTGTTTTTGAGTGAGGCCAAAGTCATGAAACTAGCTCTTTGCCTAAATCAACTACAACGGCAGGTGGATTCACAATTTAATCAATGTAATGTAAATCAAGCTGCTTGAGCAAACTGGCCGATTGAACTGACAGCCTCACGAGCCACTGGCGGTTCGAGTTCAAACCCTTCAAGTAGATATGCAGGCTACCAACTTTACCTTTGCTTGCTCGACCCAAACAGGGCAGCTTTACCAGAGGACCTCTGCGTCGCTGCAAACTTCTCCTCAGTCACGTACCACTCCAGTCGGCTCGGCCCGGTGTGACTCCCCGCCCTTAGGACAAAATATCTCCGGTGGTTCCGCTCCAGCTTCCCCAAGTATCCCCGCTTCACCACGTCGCCCTCTGGCCCAGAGCAGGAGGCCAAGGCGGCGGCGACGAGAGGGACCGGGGCGACGGAGGTCAGGTGGGCGAACAAGAGTCCCTCACAGAAACGAGACGACGGGAACTCACTGGCCTGCTTCCCGTGAATCCCTCGGCCCTCCCGGTGGCCGTGTGTCTCACCTTGTTCCATCTGCTGACCAGGTCCAGGAGGCTGGGGAGGCGAGCCGACAGGTGGCCGCGTTTGGGCGGAGCTGCAGCGGTGAGAGGAGGGAGATGAGGCGGCGGCAGGTGGAGATCTCCTCGGTTTGGCACACCCTGCTGCTGTTGCGTTCATTTTCTGTCCAAAACCTCCTACACACAGGTAAGAATGCGCCACATGATGGTGAAGGAGAATAAATTGTTTTAAGTTCTGCCCTTGCAAGGACTAAATATTGTATTCCAAATGACCTGACTCCAACTGGCCCCAATCCAATAAACTGGTTTAAACTTTTTTAACCAATTAACTTCCTAAATTATTTTTTGGACATGTAGCCTTTTTCATCCTGACAAGCTCCTCGCGCTAATCCGTATTTCATGAAAACTCGACTGTTAAAACTAATTAGTCAGGAAGCCTAAAATGGTCTCACCTGTCTTTCAGGTAGCCGGACACACTGAAGCTGCGGTTTCCAAACTCATTTTCCAAATCTTCCTTCGGCCACACACACACACGGTTTTACCCGTGTTTCCTCAGGTGGAGTCAAATCAAAAGGGTTGTTTGACCTAGTGACGTCAGTGTCAAGCGTTGTTTATTGCTGCTTTCTAGTTCACCTCGTAAAGCTCTACTTCAAAATTTGGAAGTCGACTTTTTGCGCATTCAAGTGCTTTTGGTTGGGAATAATAATTAAATATATTCTGTAAAAACATGTTTTTGGTCGCTTATTTTACTTTAGAACTGCTGCAGTAACAGGTGACAGTAACAATGAAGATGCTCATCAAGCATTACGTTTTTCAAAAGTTGATATAGATGTGAAAACTAGAAGTTAAATAAAGATTGCAAATAAAAACATACTATACTAACGGCTTAAACCGAATGCCAAACAATAACATAATAAAAGACACCATTTTACCATCAGCTGTTGACATGGATTCCATGTTCTCCTCGCCTTAAACGCCACATCTCAGCAACTCGGGTATCAGAAAATTCCCACTTTCCCGTTATGTCGGTCATTATCAGTATGTACCACTTTGCTGGGTCCTTCGACTCTAAATCACAATATTCCTGACAACACTTGAAGGCAGCATTCATCCATCAAATTCAGATAATTGCTAGCTCTTCAGAGCAAAGAATAATACTCTTGCCCAGATATCAATATGCAGTTGTGCTTCAGACAATCAAACAATCAAACCAGGTGGCACAACATCTTTATATACATGTCAGACAGGAGCAACAATTTTGTGGAATCTTTTGTATTCTGGATGAAGTGTTGATAAAGCTAGCTCATTTGAAATAAAATAAATAGTGAATGCATGTCATGGAATTTGAATGGATAGAAAGGACTAGAACAAATCATAGCAATTTCCTTTGGTATACCCAAGATAACTGCCATTGAATACTTGTAAACTTTGCCAATGAAATCAGCATGCATTGTGTCATGTAGGCAACAAGATTTTGAAATGTATGAGGAAAAAAAGAGAAACAAGCACCGGGATAAAGACAAACAACCAGTGTACAGAAATGGGGTTGAAGCAAAATCTTTATTGATACAAAGTTATTGTATCGCCTTTAATTTCAAGATCCAGCAGGGCTCTATTTTGTTGTGTTGTAAGAGAAAGAGGAAGCATGGTCTGTAGATACACGCCACCAGTTGTATTTTATAGAGAAATGAACAGGATGCCCCTTTCAAAACACACTGCAAATCACTGTTCAAAATCTACTGTTTGTCAAGAAGTAGAACACATATCCGGTGTTTGTAGTTTCTCTGGTTAAAATGTGCATGATGTTTTGCACTGCAGTTTTGTATCTGATTGATGTGCAACAGCTTTTAAAGTGACTTAAACGGGTAAAATCAATGGTCACTTATTCTCTGGGATGGGCATGACACTGTTAAAAGAGCTTCAATAACTTAATTACCAACAAAGATGATACAACTGAGTGCTTAGCAAAGAAAAACATTCACTGTTCAGTTGATAAAACACCTTTCTGTAAACCCTTTAACCAATGACTCAGGCGTGCATGAGTGTTAAGTTGGTACAAATGCCATGTCACTATATCAGATGTCTAAGTTGATATGCACTGCATCAATATCTGTTTGCATGACAATATTAATAGTAAGAAGTGCACAAGACTAATGAGCATTGATTTGACTGCTGTTGTCTATTGCAGTCATTCTGCGATGCAGCTGTATGGTTTCTCTCCTCTGTGTTTCCTCATGTGTGTTTTCATAGCTCCAATCTGTCTGAACTCTTTTCCACAAGCTGTGCAACTATACGGTTTCCCTTCTGTATGTGTCCTCATGTGCCTGTACAAGTTGCTGCTTGTGGTGAACCCTCTCTGACACGTAGGACAAGGAAACGGTTTCTCTCTTTCATGTGTTTCCATGTGGCACTTCAGACTTCACTAAATTCTTCACCACAGACATCACAGCTGAACGTCTTTTTCCCTGCGTGAGTCTTCATGTGGCTCTACACATGGCCGAACTGGGTGAATGAATCGCCGCAGAGCGAGCAGCTGTACGGCTTCTCCCCAGTGTGATTTCTCATGTGTTTCGTCATGTCTCCGGTCTGGGCAAAGCCTTGACCGCAGAAGCTGCAGTGGCATGGCCTCTCCCCTGTGTGGGTCCTGATGTGTGTTTTCAGGTTGCTGCTGTGTCAGGAGGTGGGACCCAAATATTTCCCAGAAGTTACAGAAGCTGTCATTGAGAGAAGGGTCCAACTGCAGACATCACTCCTCAGGCCCCTATAGTTCTGTGAGCCAATGGGGGTTGAGCATGAGTAGGAGGGTTCCGTTGTATGAAGTACGTAAACTTTCACTTATTTCACCTCAGCAGTCCACCAAAATCTGTTTCTGAACAATTTTGAGGCAAGAAATAAGCAATCCAGTTGCTGAATCTTCACTCATATTAGATCTACAAGGCCTAATTTAAAAGTTTGTTCCGACTTTCGTAAGGCAACGGCACTATTGCACTGCCGGCCGGCACTGCTTTCTTGGCCGTGCTTGTGGGGAACACTGAAGCAAAGCAGCAAAGCCCCAAACGACTACACATGTAAGTAACGTAGTCTAATACTACTTTATGTCATCAAATATTACAATAACGCTGATAATGTGTTCATATTTGTATTCAGAATAAACGCTTTGTGGTTGAAAATGCATTTACAGATCCGACTGCTAGCCTATCAGCTTACTACTATAATTTCCCATAGAGGTTAGCGAGGTTAGCGAGTTAGCTAACATTAGCTTGCAGTTTACAATGGGGTTAGTAGTAGGATCCTGACGGAGTCATAGGGTGCCGCTTGCCTGCATTATGTTTGAATTCTATGATCAATGGCACAGCCTGTGACTTATGTTCATCTAAAAATACACTTTTGAGTGACCCTCAGCTAATGTTAAGCATTGTAATAAGCTGTAGTATACCTATGCAATTGTCGTTTGGTTTTATGAAGTTCATTTAGGAATTGTACATAGTTGATTATTTATATTGTTTCTTGGGTTAAGGCAATTCTAAGATGACTATTCATGTTTTTCAAGGGAAGCAACAGCCTGACACAATGCACCTGGAAGTGAAGAGAATGAGGAAAGATGATCCTAATGTGTGCAACAACATTGGTATGTTTCTCTTCACCAGTACTGTATTACTCTGTCTCTAGCACCTTCTATGAAAACTGTGCCTATGGCAACACAAATCAGGTTACAGTTGACCTTGCATTTTTCCATAGGCAAAAGGTTGCATGAAAATGTTGTAGTCAAGAAAAAAAAACATGTTGGTGACAAATGTTTAGAGCTGTAGAACTGTTTCTATGCATCACTGTAAGAGGACTTTAAACTGTTTTTGTCTTGTAGACCATGGCAAGAGCACATCCTGGGAGAAACAACCTCCACCGGCTGAAAGGGAAAGTAGATGAACCTTCCTATCTCATGTTGGGATCAAGACATCAAAAGGAAGTCGAAGAAAAACTGCTTGAAGCATACGATGGAAAAACGTCAGGAATTGATGGAGAATTTTTTGTTTGAGTTTGAACGTCAAGATGACTCTGATTTGCTCATGTCTGAAGTCAGAGACACTGTTGACATTCCCGTGTGCGAAGCTTTAGGAAACATGTAGAAACGAAGATGGGTGTTATGTAATGGTAGAATAAAACTGTTTGGAACCATTAGCCTACCTACTGTGTTGTGAATGTTTTCTCTTTTTCAAGGTGTGCTTGGACCCCTACAATCACCGCCTGCAGCTACACTGGAATCTGTAATGTTTTAATCTGATAGGTTTTACATAACTTCCATTACTCAGCGTAATGGAAGTTTGTGGAGCTTCAGAGCTCATACTTATCCCCTGTATTTTGGAATGATTGAAAAGTCACTCATACACATATATATATATTTTGCAAACTATGACCTGGTAATTGACTTCTGAAAGAAAATACAATACTTCCTCCAACCAGCAGGGAGAGAGGGGCCTGAGGAGGTCTGCAGTTGGACCCTTTTGGTCATCGGTCAAAGGTGGTTACAGGAAGGTTACACTTCACACACCGACATATGAACTTGCTCAGTGCTCTGCATGGTCAATGTTAAATTTGAGAGAAGTTCTTTCTTGATTTTTCTTGATAAATGGCTGACTTGTCTCGGTTGCTAAGGGAAGCAGCCGAGAGTCGACCATCTACTCCGGTTGTCAGGTGTTATGCCGAGTTCTGCATGCGCACCGCGGAACTTAACTACAAGCCAGCGGTGACTGGACGCTATAATGTTTTGTGACTATGTATCGTAATTGATGAATAACAGTGAAGGTTCGTACTAGTATAAAAATAAGAATTTTCTTCACAAAACATTATAGCATCCAGTGACCGTTGGCTTGTAGTTAAGCCAATGTTCTGTGGTGGGCATGCACATCCGTGGTGTGCATGCAGAACTCTGCATAAACACCGACCGACCGACCAACAGAGCGAGCTATAGAGCTGCAGCTGGTCGCAGCTAAAAACCCCAGAAAACTACCAAACCATTTGACCCTCTCTGATACAGCTAGACAGCTCTGACCAATGACAGCTTCTGTAACATAAAATGATTGACAGCAGTTTGGGTCCCACCTCCTGACACAGTGGTTCAATAGATAATCAGTCCATCAATAAATAAAGCATCAATAGATAATACAACAATCGAAAATGTAATTATCAATTTATTTATCAAATAGTGAATTAAATATTATTTTCTCAATTTGTTCATCTATTTATACTTTCATTTATCAATTTATTTTTTGATTATCAAATTGTTGATTCATTTGTCTATTTTATCTATTTATGCATGTATTTGAACTTTTATTTATTTATTAATTGATTGATTATTGATTTATCAATTGATTTATCTATTGACCAATTGATTATTGCGTGTCACATATGGGCCCCCATACTTAGGACCACATTCATGTGGATACAACGATGCTATGCTATGACAGGCTGAATGAAACATGTTGATGGTAACAAGAGAAATTGGTTAGAATGTTACCTAGCGTTAACTTGTTACCTGACTTCAGAAGAACCGGTAGTCATAAACCAAGGTTACAAAGTTCCTTTGTCTTACCATGGCAGTATGTGGAAGTGTTGTTTCCCATAACTGTTAACGCAATTAAATCTTGCCGAAAGAGTTGTTTTTTGAGAGTTTCAACATCGACAAGCTAGTAGCCTACTTTCTCACTGTAATCGCTGTTATCATAGAAGAGCGTCAAACCAGTCAACCAACCAATCAAAAAGACTTCCGGTGAGGAATTGCAAAATACAAGAGAGCGAGAGGGAGAGCGAGACCAGCATAGGACGTGGAAGCGCTGCATGTCTGCCTCCAACTAAACAAGGTCAGTAAAAATCACCTCATGTGAGAAACCTAATATCTAGTGCTTTATAATGCCTTTTATAATAACAGTAGCTTATAGTTTGATAAAGCATCATAGCTTAATACTGAAAACAGGTTAGCTAGAATAACTTAAAGTGGTACACTTTTTTGAGTGGTCTGACCGATTTATAAACTAGAAGTTCTTTCAACCCTTCCAAAAAAGCACAAAAAAAGCACAAAAAAGCCCTTGCAAATAAGTTGTTTGGTTATTTATTGGTAGTTGACATTATTAGTATTTGTTAGCAATCCTAGTTGCAGTCATTGGGGCTGAAACTAATATTACTAATTTAAGTTAAAAATGTAAATAGTTATGCAGTTATTTTCTAATGCTAAAATGTTCCTTCTCAGTTATTTCTCAATAGGGTGAATGTCATCTTTCACAAGCCAGTTTTTCAGTTTTTAAACGAACCCACTTCTTGAGTTCCACTTCTTGAGTTCCACCGAATTGATTTTCCCGAGTTGTTTCAACCATTTCGATAAACACACAGGTACACACCCACTCACAAAGACCTGACAGGCAGGTTTACTGTCTGCTTCGGTTTCGCAATCTCTACTTTGCCATCAATCTTTCTCTGTCTTCATCTCTCTCTGTCTTGATCGTAATACATTTCTTTGTTTTATATCAACAAAGACCTAGAAGACATCACCAAGGAGTGATCAACAGTTGCTATTTGGGTAAATGTGGTGGTATCAACTGCTAGTAATGTTAATCTCCTGTATCAGAGGATTCCATTGATCTGACAAATGTATTAGCAGGATTAGAAAGCATCTGTTATTTGTGATTCTGCGTGACCCCTCCTTGGTTCTTGTTCCTGGGTACCACTGTAGTAATATTGCAGGACAGATGTAGAATAGGTGTTTTTTTTCTCCTCTAATATTTACATCACTCTCCGTCCCTCCCTTCCTCTGTCCTACCCTTCTCTGTCTGTCTCAGGATGACTGTGGTAGGAGCCCTTGGTCACCTCCCCTCCCTGCTTTCCCTTCTTCTCTCCTCCCTCCTCTGCACCGACCTCTCTCAGGTCCTCAGCTGGGCTGGCCTGGTCCTCTTTGCCATTGTAACTGGGCTGATGGCCGTGGTTGCATTTTTGACAGCGAGGCTGTTGGTGCGTCACGCCTGGTACACATACAGGCTGTCCTGCTTCAGCAAGCCACCCACACGCTCTTGGTTACTAGGCCACCTGGGCCAGGTAAGACACACACACACACACACACACACACACACACACACACGCAGGTAACATGCACACAAACATATAGATAGATCTATTTGCCCCTATTTCCATGTAATAAAAGGTAGTATTCTCTGTCTGCATTGCCTTAAAATATTGCCAATGTATCATCAGTGAAATGCCTTGTTGCACACACAGTCAATTTCAAAACAACACAGTGTGAAATATAATTACAGCTTTCTCAACAGTAAACATGATACAGGATGCTCTGGGTTGCAAAACATTACTGTCACAAGATGTCCAGCTTGTAATGCTGTAAGCAACCAGGGATGCAGTGGTGGGTAAACCCACCTGAACTGAGTTTATCCACCTTTTTATTTACAGAATAGAGTTTACCACCATCATAGTAAGTAGTATCAACGTGTGTGTGTGTTCAGATGCAGAATACAGAGGAGGGTCTCCACCAGGTGGATGACTTGGTGCAGACGTACAAACACTCCTGCAGCTGGTTCCTGGGACCCTTCTATCACATGGTCAGACTGTTCCACCCCGACTACACCAAACCCCTGCTAATGGCATCTGGTAGGATAATAGACCACATTGATTTATTAAATGTTTGTTGACAGTGTAAAATGCAGGGTAGAGGCTGCCAGTCTTATGTGTTACAGTAATTGCACCAATGTCTCAAAATGAATGTGTTAATGATTTATTGATGATAAAATGCTGCACCTTAATATGCTAACTAAATATCAACACTCAACAGGTTTACCAATGTTCAAGAACTATATGGCTTGGCAGAAGATTTTTTTTATTATTATTATTTTTACTAATTAATTATCATTTAACATGCATCATTAAAAGATTTATTGGACATTAGTGTTTGTTTTCTTTTTGTTACGCTGTATATTGTGCCTAATAACACCTCTTAGCTGTTCTAAAATTACTGTAAAGCATGGCCTCTTGTGGCTTGTGGCTTGGCTTTTCTACTCTCCTTCCTCCCTCCCTCCCTCCATCTAGCCTCCATTACAGTGAAGGATGAACGTTTCTATGGCATTCTGCGTCCATGGCTAGGTGAGTTGAACAGATCACAATGCTCTATTGTACGTTTTTCATGGCTGTACTTTAATTAAATGTTGATTTGGTCCCATGTTTCATAACCCTAGGGTACATCCTTATAAAAGCCTTTGTGTAACTTCAAAAGCCTATGGGCATCAATGTGAGAATATGGCCCTTTCCTTACCTTGATTTTCAGAAACTTTGAGATTTTCATTTCATCTAACTATCTAATATCTCATAATGGGCCGGCTTAAATATATAGACTATAGGTGTGATCGTAAGCACTGATGACAGACAGGTTACTACCCCCCACACCTCCCTCTCTCTATTGTCCCAGGTCAGAGTCTGTTGCTAAGCAATGGGAAGGAGTGGTCTCGCAGGAGACGGTTGCTAACGCCAGCATTCCATTTTGACATTCTGAGGAACTACGTTGTCATGTTCAACACCTCAACTAACACCTTGCATGTAAGACATGTACAGTACACACACACACAGACGCGTGTATGTTTATGTTTGACTCGTCAAAGTTTAGAGCTCCAGTCTACTTACTTCACAAAATACATCCCACTTCCAAGACAGTTTTAAAAAGCTACATTTTTTTAAGATTAGCCGATCTTCAAATTATGGGTCACTAGTCAGTCAGTGTTTCTATGACAGTGTGTCCAAAGGTGATCCATCATCCAGCAGTTAGACACACCAGGGCGTTTCAGCTTAACTGCATGTCTGAGAGGGAAGTGGTCAACAAAGGAGATTAGTGTATTTCCTTTTGCGTATCTTCCACACAGAGCTGATAGAGTGCATATGAAGCCCTTCTCAAGCTGTAACGACCTTACTTTGTTTCTTTCTTCCTTTCAATGATAATACACCTGCTGTTATTACTACTACTATTATTACTACTATAAAATATTGCCTTTTTCTCTACCTGTATGTCTCTCTCTCTCTCCCTCTCTCACTTTCTCCCTCTTTCTCTCTCTGTTTCAGGCTAAGTGGCGCCGCCTGCTGGCAGAAGGCAACAGCAACATAGAGATGTTTCACCATGTTAGTCTGATGACCCTGGACAGTTTACTGAAATGTGCCTTCAGCTACAACAGCAACTGTCAGGAGTAAGGACCCCTATTCTACTATTTTCTACTCGTCTGTTCATTTTGATATATTGTACTCTGGACAGTGTACACTCTCTCTACCTGTCTCTCTCCATCCTCTCTCTCTCCAGGACTACCTGTGAGTATGTGTCAGCCATAGTGGAGCTGGGTGATCTGATAGTAGATCGTCGCCTAAGGATTTTACACTTCTGGGATTGGGTTTACAGGAGGACACAGCAGGGTAAACAGGTTCAAACGGGCCGTAAGCATCGTACACAGGTAGAATACCTGGACTAAAGCAACCCTTCCCCACACAAGCAATGCTTATATACATAACTTGCAAGTCTGACCAAACACTTTTTTGCTTTTACTGCAAAATAGCAAGAACACTAGTTTTTACAGATGATGAGCAATTTAATGCAAGTATCTCATGAGGGTTTTCAGTGTAAATGATTACAGTAAGACTGCTAAGTCTGATCGTAACATATCATCTTGTATCGTGCACCTATTGTATCATATAGTATAGCAATGTTTGGTGTTGTATTGTATCATATTATATTGTATGTTATTATATAGTATAGTACCATATTGTATGGATTCATATTGTATTATATACTATAGGATTCTTATCCTATTATCGGTGTTTGGTTGGAGGTTGGTGGACCATGTGATTGGGGCATCAGCACTGTGCCCTATTCTGTTCAATTCCAATCTATTGTCTGTGTGTTGATAAAAAGTATTTAAATAAAGTCTTTGTCGTCTGCAGGTTCACCAGGGAAGTGGTTCAGCAGCGCCGTACTCTCATCAGCCGACAGAGGGAGACAGCAACACTACCTGACTCTACTAGAACACCACAGAAGAAGAAAGATTTTATTGATATTATATTGCTGGCAGAGGTAGGAGAGAGGTGAAACGAAGGATAGGAAAAATGGAGAGGGACAGAAAGAGAGGAATGGAGAGAGACTGAGGGAGAGTAAAGATGAACAGAGGAAATTTGTCTTATAAAGTGTGTGTGTGTGTGTGTGTGTGTGTTACAGGATGATGAGGGGCAGGGCCTAACAGACGAAGAGATTCAGGCTGAGGCCAACACCTTCATGTTCGCAGGTCAGAGTTCAAAGCTGCAGTTTGTTACATTTTTAAGTACATAAATCTCTTAAATGTCAGCATGAATTGACAGATTGTCATAGAATTTTTATAAATCATAATTTATAAATAAAAATTAACCCCTCCATCTCTTACTGCCTCCAGTGGGATTTTCTGTATAGTTTCATAGTTTCCCCACCTCTCTGCCTGGGTCATGGTCATATATGATATATATATATATATATATATATATATATTATACAAAAATCACAATCCATCCAGCTCTTTCTGACACCAGTGGGACTTGTCTGCACGCCCCTCCCACTTTCTCCTCAGGTCACGACACGACAGCCAGCGCCATTTGTTGGACGCTGCACGATTTAGCACACCACACCCACTATCAGGAAAAATGCAGGCAGGAAGTGATGGAGCTGATGCAAGGACGAGATGGACAGGAAATAGAGTGGTTAGAAAACACACACACACACGATCAGAAAGAAATTATATTTTAACTCAGTAGAAACAAGGGATTTACTGTGTGTGTGTGTGTGTGTGTGTGTGTGTGTGTGTGTGTGTGTGTGCGTGTGCGTGTGTGTGTGTCAAGGGATGATCTCTCCAGCCTTCCCTTCACCACCATGTGTATCAGAGAGACTCTCAGGCTCCACTCTCCTGTACTGGCTGTAACCAGGAAATACACACAGGACATGGCACTGCCGGGGGGTCGGACTGTACCAAAGGGTGAGGGGAGGGGGGGTATGCATCAGATATGCAATCAACGCATTATTGTCATTGAATTATCAACACCGGAAAACTTATAACTTATAAAAAGCTATGTGGTGTAGATTTGGTCCAATCTTGAAAGTCAGTCATGATGCTAAATCATGGCTGGAGTCAGCCTAGAGGTCACCTACTTCATACATGCACTCACAAAGAAACATATAGAATGGCTGGCAGGTTTAGGGGTTTGATTCCCACCAATAGTAAAACAACATGTCTGCAGTCGTGGTGTTGCAAGGTGCTTTGGATAAAAGTTTCCACCAAACTGCCATTTGTTTCTCTGTACATCTTCCCCAGGTGTGATCTGCTTGGTCAGTATTTATGGGACACACCACAACCCCACTGTCTGGACAAACCCACATGTAAGGAACTAAAAACCTCTTCTCTTGTCATTCGCCACTTTATAAATACATTTGACTTGACTGGTTGTTCTGTGACTGTCAGGAGTTTGATCCTCTGCGCTTTGACCCGGCCAACACCACGGGGCGCTCTTCTCACAACTTCATCCCCTTTTCCTCTGGTCCCAGGTACAGTCTCTTCATTGCTACAGAGCTTCAAGTAGAGCTTCACATTCATAACCTGACCCAATATGGTTCAAACGTATTGTTATTAGCAATTTAAAGTGTGTGTGTGTGTGTGTGTGTGTGTGTGTGTGTGTGTGCGCCCACAGGAACTGTATTGGTCAGAAGTTTGCCATCGCCGAGTTGCGTGTCATGGTGGCATTGACCCTGCTCAGGTTCCGTCTGACCCTGGGGGTGAACCCTGACCTCGGGACGACCTCTGGGGGTGTTCGCCGTCTACCCCAAATGGTCCTGCGCGCTGAGGGAGGCCTCTGGCTGCGGCTGGAGTCCCTAACCCCACCCAACCGGGAGGAGCCGCACGGAGGATCAAGCTAGCTGCCATGTTGAGCTGTTTCATAATAATCAAAAATAAACTTTAATAATCCATGTAGGGAAATTGGACAGCAGCAAATGAAGAATATGAAATTCCAGCAGTATGAACCCTTATATTTGGCACCTTATATTGTTTGTCTGTGCTCTTGTTTCATTTTTGTATTTGTTTATGCATCCTTTGTTACAAACCTGCCTGTGACCATCGCTTTATAAATTAATTTGACTCGACTTGATGGATGTAATTATACTTATAAGTCAAGCTGCCTGTTACTGCTCAATTAAGAACAGGCATGATTTGTTGAAAATGATATAAAAAGTGTCTCACCTCTAACTGACTGAGCTGTGTTTGACTCTTGATGACCACAGCTTTGTTGCCAAAAAACATAAATATGATTCCTACATTCTTCCAGAATGTGTAAGAGGAATACTATTTATTTATTATTAAAAGGGAGATGTAGAAGTTTCGTGAAGCTTTGTTGCTGCAGTAACAGCATCAGGACACCAGGGGGACCATATTTTGGTTTGTAAGGACATGATTATTTTTTTAAATAGGATGAACCATTTCCAAGAAATGCGAATGGAAATTGGGTGTGACGACAGATCACAGATCGATAGAGAGTGAGTCGGTCTCGGTCGGTAGTCTGTTTCACTTTCTGGACGAACAGTCACTTTACCATACGACTAATTTACCGACATGTTTCGCTGTCACCAGAAGTAGACGAATTGTGGAATTGTGGAATTGTGTAGATTATAAAGAAGAGGATGATGCCTTCAGGTACAGCGGCCGGATTGGTGTTTGTGTGTCTGGTAGCGGTGAGCGCAGAACCCGGTACGTTTCTATTGATCTGTCTAGTATCTGCATGTTTCAACACTAACTTGATTTATCAGTAGGGTGTGTCTGTGTGTTGCATGTGTATGTTATGTTTTTCCTTCCCCATGTTGCTGGCCGCACCCATTCTCCAGAGAGGAGACGCAGTTAGGGTTAACCTTGAATAGCTAAATATACTATATTTATGGAGACAGACTACACCAGTCCGTAGGCCATGACAGTCTAGATTCACTGTGGTTTACCATAGAATAGAAAAGAGTTTGAAGGTCAGAAATCTCAGCATCTGGCCAAGTAATCGTTGGGTAATTGCTGTTGTTCAACAGCAATATCAAACTCTGCAGATATATTATGGTCATTTTGTGCTATAGGGTAGTAAAAATCTGAATTATTGCCCCCTTAAAGAAAATAAGGCATGACATGACTCATTGAAAATAATGGGCACAGCTAGTTGTAAGCTAGCAGGTTAGCCATTAGCTAATGTTGCACTGTAAAAAAATTGAACACTGAATATAAGATTGTTGCAGTGCATCGGTATCAATGAGAAAGTATGAGGAACCCATTTTTTAGGATCGCTGAAGGACAAGACCCCAATGAAGAAAAATGTCAGAGTACACTAAAAATGTCAAGGCATGCCTTAAAATGTCACAGCATCCCCCTGAATTTAGCTGCTTTTTGTCTCTCCAGAAGAACTCTACAAGGAAGTAGGTGGCAGTGTCATCCTCACACCAGGCTCCCCTGTGACTGATCCCATCACCACTATAGTGTGGAAATATGGAACTGACTTGGCCATTGAGTGGGATGGAAGCATGGTTGATTCCTATCGTCAGTTCAAAGGTGAGAAATTGGTGTCTCTTCCTCTTCTACGATGGGTTTCGCTCTGTATGAACATTGGTGCAAAATGGTGAGTCTAGAAAGAAGCCCCGACACCAAAACCTGATGTTTACAGTTTATTTATAAGCTACGTTTTGACATTAGTTTATCCATAGTAACAAAAATACACCACCAAAAAATGAAATTGTCGCCAATAGTTTAGTTTTCAACAGTGTTATAAAGTGTTTTTTTGATTTTTCCTTTGAATGCAAACCCTAACCATGTCATCTTTGAAGAGCGCAGTTCCCTGGACATTTCAGACGGAGCGATGCGCATCACAGGACTGACCAAAAACGACACCGGGTGGTACGCGGTGACGATCAACCTCGACGTCGTCAGCCAGACTCACCTCAGAGTCATCTGTAAGTTTGACCCGGTTCATCCAGCGGGTGACGTGGATGTAGCCTTGATGTTGAAAAGTGTGAAAAAAAGTGTGTGTCTGTTCCTCTTTCTATCCGTTTGCACTGTGAGACAGAGAAATAAAATGGCGTGAAAGAGCGAGAACATGAAAGTGATGATTGTAATGGCCTTTTTTTTCCTCTCCTCTCCATGGACAACAGCTCCTGTCCCCAAACCCACAGTCTCTGCATCGTGTGACGCAGAGTTGACCGCCTGTCTCCTGGCCTGCCATGGAGACACCACAGACGCCGAGCCAGTCACCTACAGCTGGAGGATGGACGACATGATTATAAGCCACACACATCAGGAGTACAACATCACAAATGGACGGGTGTGTGTGTGTGTGTGTGGGTGTGTGTTAATGAATGTGTTAATGTGTGTTCCCACTGGTCATTGGATTTCTGGAATATATACGGGAGTTTAGAGAGGTTGTATTCCAGACAGGGAAAGTCAGGGAATTTGATAGATTCTCTGGGGAAGTCAGGGAATATCAGGGAATTTTACAAATGGGTCACTACTTAAATTCTTCTCCACGGGAAGCCCATCTGTAGTGGAAAGAGAAGAGAACAGGGAATTTCCCTACAGAGGTCAATACAATACCACATTATTATTAATGATTACGCAGCGTTGTTGAATACTCAATTCTGATTGGCCAATGAAGGCATTTTCACATCTAATTATAGCGCTTTGCGGTCAGTAATTTCGATTAGAATTACTTCAGCTTGTAATAAAATCAATATTTCACGTCAAATGATTGTTTTTGTAAGTAGCCATGTCATAAGCAGGATACTATTCTACTTTGTATCGGGGTCTTGAATCATCCTGTAACAGCTTTTTTGCAATAATGGCAGACTTGCTGTACCAGTGTTTCCCCTATATGTCAGCCCACCACAGTAAGATCATTGCCCACCATGCTAAAAATATTTAATATTATATTTATATCATTTTATTTTTACTCTAAATGGCCACCACAGTTGGAAAAAACTATAGTGGAAACACTGTGCTGAACATGATCTTGACTTTTGTTTCAATCAAAAGGCACAAAGTGAGCACTTTTAAACATCAGAAGGGATTTGAGCTAATTCTAACTACTGATCTCCTAGGATGTGTTTGCAGAGTTCAGCTGTATCCTGCACAACCCAGTCAGTCAGAAGAGCAGCGATCCCATCAGCAACCCCTTCAGTGAGTTACCACACTGCAATATCCACTGAAACAACACTTTAATGTAAGGGTTAGTCTTAATTAAGGGGAAAAACAGCATTTCACTGGCTTCCAATACAAATCAAGTTGTTGCAAGACTTGTCTTGACAGTGGTGACACTTTCAAGCAAATTCTTTAAACAAGTGAAAAAAATGTTTGCAGTGCACTTAGTGTGCCAAAATATCCCCTTACACCAAATGTACCTATATATAAATTATTAGAATTAATTATAAATTTAACTGTATATTTTTTAATTTTAATGATTTAATTTTGAATAATTATTTAAAAAAATGTAATTCTTTTTATTCATGTGTACAGACAACAAAAAGGTATAAGTTACTGATTACAGTAGAATACTGTGTCCATGTAAACACACTCTCTGTTGTTTTTGCTGCAGGGCCCAATGATGGAATGAAAGTGAAGATGGGGCTCATAGTCTTCATCTCCCTGCTAGCCGTACTAGTGATGATCGTTTTCATACACCGATGGAAAGCAGGTGGCTACAAGACACTGTGTTTACTCGTACTGGATTGATATTTATTTGTGTTTTGATAAATATTATCGTGTAATCAAACAGTTATTTGCCTTTCGTTCACATTATTGATATTCACTTGTGTCTGGTTTATTTGTATTTTGACTGATTCTCTCTGTCTTCCAGGAGTGTGGTTCTACAACACAGGTAAGAAATCCTCACAGAAGCAGAGTCTAAAACCTAATCCTATTGTCAGACATGGGAGTAAAGTAAATTTCAATTTAATGCCAGGTGCCAGAAACACTCACAGTTTGTCCTTCATATGATGATAACTGGTACATATTGGCCTCATATTCTTCTCTATGATTTTTTTTTCATGTAGCGTTTATGCCGTGGGAAGCAGGTCAGTAACTACATCAAACACATAACGCTATTGCTACTGATGCTTTCAAAATAAAGTGTTGCTGCTAGACAAATAGCCAAGTCCAAGTCACTGAGGACTTTCACAGTGTCATTTCGTTCCTCCTCTGTATCGCCCGGTGATGTCACTGTCCTGTTGTCCACCATTACAGGCTTCTGGAAGAGGCAGGAGGAGATGGGTAATGATGTTACAGCAAGTCACTTTGTGTTTGACATTACATCTTTGCATCTTTCTCTTATTGGCATTAGAAATCACTTGCATCACAGGGCTGTTATATTCCTGTTTTCTCTCCTCTCTCCCTTCCCATCTTCAGCTAGAGTAGACACAGCTAATGGCGAAAGCTCATCAGCTACAGGCAAGTCACCAAGAAGCTTTCATTGCCGCCATAAATATCCACTAACGTTCGAGAATATGTGGAAGCACAACACATCAGTTGACTGAGCTTGTGTCGTGTTTTCCCAGCAGGAAATGACAAGGCTAGATCCAAGTCAGATGGAAAGACTGATACTGGTATGTACTGCTTTTCTCAGCGATGATGTGTCATCTTACTTTACTGCAGGCAGAGTACGTTACAGCATTTACAGCATCACAACAGCGTTTTAGTGTACAGTCAAAACGATAGCTATAGGGATAGTTAGTCCATTTAATAATGATTCAGCATCAAAAGATGAATATGAGACAAAAGAATTGACGGCCAGCTTTTGGTTATGGGTGTTTACTGGCCTCTATGTTGAAACTATAAATGTCTTTCTGTTGTTATCCACCAAATACTAGTCTGAAAACGCTGAATTATCAAAACATAATGAGGAAAACAAAATCACTTGAAGCTCCCTGTACCAAAACTTCTGTCACTGACTGTATGTACCCTCAAGCAAACTGACGGGAATGCTCAAATTGGCGTCATGGGTCAATTTATTAATTTCTAATCTTTTGAGGTTTAAATTGCAGTGCTTTTGTGTCATTTATTTATCATGTGCCATCATTATTGTTTCATATATTATTCCTTCCATACTGTACATTTGATTTTGTTATTAATTACCATTAATTGACATCCATTATGATTAATCCATGAACAGAAGCTGCTGAGTCTAATGGCCCCATCGCTGCTACGGTGGCGGCACAACCAGAAGGCAAGATATACTACACATCCTAATGCATTGATTGGATAGATCACCAATATGCCCAGATAATTATTGACTCATTTACTCCCTCTAGTCTTTGTCTGTTTAAAGCAATGTAGAGTCAGGTAGAACATTTTCAGTTTTCACCCCTTGCAACAAACAGTGCTTGCATAAGGATTAACTTTTTGGTATCTGTCTGTCTAAACACTGCTAAAGGCTTTTGAATTGCATTTGTTAACTATCTGACAATGACAATCTTGATTTTAAATGTTGGGTGCGATCCTTTTAAATGATCCTTTGTATTGCTGCCCATTTGCGCCGGTGACCAACTAAAAACACTGTTTGACAGATGTACTGCATGACTGACATTTATTTTTTATTTTTATCATTTGACAGAGGAGGAACTGATGACCGCAACAACAGGCGACGAATCCTGACGGCGTGAAGATTTCAAACATCAGAGGCTGTGACTTTACGTATGGCTATAGCTTTAAAACTCTGAAGAGGAAGTGTTTTTTTCCCCCAACACATCTATTTGGTTACAGTACATATATTGTGTTCCTTTTCAAAACATGTTTTTAAGTTGTGTTAACACAGACCCCAAAAAAAAATCGACATAAAACTACACCAGGGATGGTCGAGGCTGGTGAGGGTTGGAAATCTTCTGATACCAATACAAGTTCTGATGCCTCAAATTCAACACTGGTTTTAAAATGATGCCATCCATTTTTTCAAAATAAAATCTGAAATGCTCAATTGATTTTCTCAGTAAAAATGTCCTTAAGGTTGTCTAAATCCCGAGGTTTCAAAATAAATGTGGTGTTCTTGTGATGCCTTTTGACACCATCAAACCATGACAGGAAAGCATTTGAAACCCAACTGAGCGTACTTTTCTGTGAACATACCTGATGCCATCTGGTGCTCCAGACACGTTAAGGCTGATGATGATTTGCGAATGCGATTGGAGGCGGAGCTTGTGTGGATTCAGTCGGCTTCAGAGCTTCCAGCTTTCACGGGGAAAGACTGGAAGAAAGGCACACTATTGTCTTGGCCTCCAGCTCAAACAACAACGAAGGCCTTGTACATTACAGCTGACTCGCTTGCAACTGTTACACTGCATGTGACAGAGAGAGATAGGGAATATGAGATTTTCTCTCTGTTACAGCTTGTTTCTTTCCTTTCTCTGACTGTGACTTGTGACTTTTTGGAAGTGCAGAACTGCGTGTGAAATGCTGCGTTGAGAGATTTCAGTCTAATTGTTCAAGCAAGAGGTCAATCAAAGTGAAGCGGAGTTCTTTGTTGGTATACTATGAACGCACTGCTACAAACCTTCATCCCCCAAAACACACTTTTTATTTTAATCTCCTCCAGCTTTGATTCTGTGTATTTTAGCGATGTTGCTTCTACTTTCAGTTAATTTCATAACTGAAGGCAGAGTCTGTATCGTATCCATCATCTGACTCTAAAAAACTTCCAACAATTATGAATTGTGAATGAATTTAATGATGAAATCGAACTCATTAGATTTAGATTGTTTTTCTTTTTTCTTTGTAATAGTGTTTTTTAATTCAACTCCATGGACTGCAAGCAAAGCAGTATGGACTACGTCGGAAGCTGTCAAGAAACGTTCAAATCAAAAAGGCTCCACTAGGTTCCAGTATTTTCTGACAGGATCTTGTGGCTCACTGTTACAACTAACAAACAAAATATTAACCACTGAATAACTACAGGCTTATAAAAGTCCCAGACCCCTCAATATGACATTGTTTTTTTTTTTGTTTTTTTTACACAAAAGGCCTCTCCTGGCCTCTGAGTCTTTATGGCTTCTTGAAGTGTCTGAAGATACACAGGTATTCGAACATTGTACAATGTTGCTGCACAAAACAAATGTATGCATGATTTTATACTAGGTATATTTAATAAAGTTCAGCGGAAGAACATCAACCCCAAATGCTTCTTGTATCTTGTAAATCGACACATCAAGCTCTTATTCTAAATGGTACTTGGGAGACCTCCAAAGGTAAACACACTGATGAAAGTATACCTGCTTCATTTTGAAATGTCTTCTTTCTTCTTAGCAGCAATAATCTACTCAGTCTACACTCTGGGCAAAGGTGATTGGTCCACTTGGGGGCAGCAAGTGAACACATACCAGCCCGAGGTAAATGTGCAGTGCCCTGCTACAGTTTTTGTGTCACAAAAAACCATTGCCGTTGGTGTCCAGGTCAATTATCACATTTGATTACTATTAACTTAACTTTATTTATTTTGTATATATTTTTCAGAGTTTTTGCTTCGTTGTCAGTCTGTAGGGTGGAACGGGAGGGGCACAGGCACTGTAACATATCCAATCCAACTTCAAATAATTTAGTAACACGTTCCACAGCTTTTTTTACTCAATATCCAGAGGAAGTGTTGCCTCATCTCTGCAATGGAATGGAAGTTGCTCAATTTTTATCTTAAAAAAGCATATTTTTATGTCAGGCCAACTTCTCTTAAATTTGGCCCAACTCACTTCCCACTTATTATATCAAATTGGCCCAGCTCATTAATTTGATTGACAAAACTCCCTTTTATGTATGTTAGAGGTAGCTATGGATCTAATTACTGATTTTCTTGATACAAAAAAAAAAATCTTGAAACATGCATTATTGTCAGATTTGACAATTTTATTTTTCAACAAAATGCTGGATGTGCAAATCAAATACAATAAAAAATGGTGAAGCAGATTGCACATTAGACAAGAAATGTGATTTTAATACATGACAATGGGAAGTTGGTGCACTTCCAAATCTTAAATATTTTTCTCACTGGTTAGTTTGAAATAGTTTTCACTCTAAAACCTTCACTTTTTGTTATGTTTGTTATATGTGCTAAAGTATTTGGTTGCATGTTGTTCATTTTGGTTTAGAAAGTACAATGTAGGTTTGTGGGACTGTGCACTCTGTTGATGGTACAAACTTATATAACTGAAATTATGGGGATGCAATCTAATCTAATTAAAACTCCACGAAGCTGCTACTCACTCAATTGCCAAAAACAAGTGTCTGATAATGATGTAGCCTCTCATTTAGACAATTAAATCACTTCATTTCATCGAGTGCTGAACTCATCCAGAAGGGATCAAAAAGGGAACCTCAAAGAAACCCCATGGTGGAGGTGAAGGATGAAGAGGAAGATGAGAAGACAGGAACAGGAAGATGGCCCAAACTCCCACGATATGAACCGAGAGGTGGATGCAGTGGATGGCAAGAAAAATGGCAGGTGCCAAATGTACAACGAAGCTCTTCAATACTTGTTCAGCAAGACAACTGAGGAGTGTGACCAATGGTACATATGAAGAAATAAATGCTGCCACTGTTGTTCACTGAAGTCAGTTTTCATGACTACAAGTCCCCAGAGCCTGTAGTCAGCTCCACCAAGAGAGTAGAGTATGCTGCCAAATGTAAAGGCCATTAAGTAATCTATGATTAAGTAATCTATCATCCTTTGCACATTCCTGCTGAGCATTGCCACTTTTACATTTCACTGCACACCTCGTGTGTGTATGTGACAAATAAACTTCTTGAATCTTGAATCTTGAAACCTCTATCGACCTCTACTGGTGATCAGTAGGAATTGCAACAACATTGCCAAGTCTTTGGCACAACCATCATTCAATCCCGTCCCCTTGAGTGACGGAAGCCTGTAACTGACACAAACAATCAAGTCACATTGTGAAACTTAGCTAATTAGAGCAGACATCCAACGTCTAGTGAAGAGGTAATATATCACCATTCTAAAAACTGGTATAAAAAAAAACTGTCTTTTGCTTTTTGTTTTGGCTTAAGAACGAGGCTTTTTAGCCTTCGTAGCTGAAATGTCACTCACTCCATAGTTGGGAATTGGGAGTGTCTTGAAACTCCAATGGGTGGGGAGTTTTTGTTCCAAAGCAGAGTACGGGCCACACATTTTACCAGACTGTTTTTGGTACATTTTGTGTATCTGTATTGCAGGGTGCAGCAATAATTTTCTCTTTTGGTCACAACTATGACACATCAATTCTGGCCTGTTAGTATTATGATTATTCAGAAATCATAGCATAATATTAATTCATTCATTCACAATAATGATATATTATTCATATATCATTATTACAATGGTGAGAACCAAGGAGGTTTTAGAACCCCTTCTTTTCCCTTCGCTTCCGGGTTGAGCGCCAAACATACGCTACAATACTACAATACCCACAACCGACAGCGCCTATCAAGACGTCACTTTCTAGGAAGTGTCGGACAGGAGCTCTGTTAGCGGTGTGCCTTTGACAACAAAAGACTCTTTAGAAGGAGTTAGCGAGGTTTCTCGACGTTTTTGAAAACATCTGTGTGACAGTACTAAAGGTAGGTTTGTCGGCAGTTTGATATTCACAAATGCTAGCTTATTTCTGGGCTAAAGGCGCCGAAACGGTAGCTTTATTTTGAATGTTACAGTAGCTAGCTTGCACTAGCTAGCAAAATGGCTCCATCTATTTACTGCGAAAACAATAACAAAGAATTAATCACCACGTAAATTAGAGAGCGATATACGTGTGTATTTCGCACCTCGGTGTCCTTGATAACCAATTTTTCTGATTTTATTTTATCACATGTAAATGCACTGCGGGGTCTCCTCCGAGTAGTTATGGTCTCAACACAGTGATGACACCGTTGCTATTAGTGTCCGTTGGAGGAAGAGGAAGAAGGTGATGACATGCAGTTAGCTGGCTGGCTGGCTGGCTGACGGACATAGCTGCCTGCGGTGTCGCCCAAACCTGAAGATCCGTGACTACGAGGCAGACGAAGAGAGACGAAGATGCCGAGGAGAAAGCAATCAAACCCCCAACCTGTGAAACGTGAGTCGCTTAAGTTAGCTAACTGTGTGTACTGGTTAGTTGAATCTGTGACTGTTGTGATATCCACTTTTCAGTGCTCCATTCACTGTCTCTTTTTGTTAACTTTAGGGAAGTGGTTCCTTGCTGCTGTTTATACATGCAGAAATCTTTTGCCATACCTTTTTGAGTTTTAAACTATCCCTCCTGGTAGAGCCGTCACTTATTCTCATGACTTGATGTGAAAACACCATTTTATATTTGCGCATGACCAGGCTAACTTATTCATTGTAGTTTGCTTGTCTTCCTCACTATCTGGGAGAGGAAGAGAGAGATAATACTGGCGACATTTTGTCCTTTCAGTAGTGTGTGTGTGTGTGTGTGTGTGTGTGTTTTTTTTATCTCATCCTGAATGTTCTGGCGCAGTTGGACTCTCCAATTCCTCTCTTCCTCCTCTCTGCTTCCTGTCTCTACTTCCTCTAAAAGAGCCATACTAATCAGCCCATATCTGACTTCCCTGCTCCTTTTACCCCCCCCCCCTCCCGCTTTCCTTTCTTCCATCGGTTCCTGTTCTCTTCTTGCTCACACTGTCTCTTTGTCTTCTCTCTCCTTTCCTTATGTCTGTTCTCAAATTGGTAACCTGTGAGATCCTCCTTTTTATTTTATTTTGGTGACATCTTTGCAGCTCAGCACTCGTTGTTTCTGCACTGCACTTCTCAATCAAACAGTGTGTCCAGTACTGTGACGTCTTTTTTTCCTTCCTTTTTTATTTTCTGTTGATGAAGTTTGAGTTTTCTTTGTCTGTTCAGCCATGGTGGCTATCGCTGCTTGTGCAGTTCTTCCTCTATTTATTCCAAACGTGACTGAAAACATTGTTTTTCCCAGGAAAGACCTACCTGACACCGGTTGTTTAGAACAGCAAATGTAAAAGCCTTCATGAACTGGCTAGATGTTGGATCCCTATTGTGTTATATCAGTCGGTGATAGAATGTAGCAAAACAAAGCATTAACTATTTGAAGTTTATACAGATTATTACTTGAATGTCTCTTGCTATCTATTTTCTGTCTCTCGGCTTCTCTCTTTTTCTCTTTCTCTCGTTTTTCATCCTTATTTTCATTCCCCTTCCTTTTCCTGGATCTCTAGCTTCCCTTCCCTCCTCCAACTCTTCCTCCTTTTGCACTTATCTCATCCTCACTGATTTCCTTTGCTTGGCTGCCTCTGTTTTCCCCCTTTTCTCTCTCTCTTCCCCTCCTCCTCCCCCATCCCCACTTCACTCTACACTACATGTTCTTCTTTTCTGTGCACAGATCATTACAATCACTCTGACTCACTCTCTCCATTACACTCCTCTTACAGTGCCAATCCAGAATTTGTTTGGCCATAGAAATCTGACTTGTGTTTACAAATGAAACATTAGCTTTTGAAACTTTCATAACCCATAATAATTCAAAATACAAGTCTGTTTTACTTGAGTCTTTATGAACATAACCAATACACAGACCTTTTATCTAAAGGTTTTTATCTATTGGGAATCTAGATTTGCATTTAAGTCTAGATGGGAAAACGGGAGGCGATCAGGCATTTGGAGCAACCTGCCTGAGAAGCTTAGACTAATTCATTATCCTTTATAGACCTCCCTTTTTGTTTTACTGTGGTGGTTCTTGCTTTGTTGACATTGACTTTTGCTTTTACTGCGTTTGTGTGTGTGTGTAGTTGAGTCAGAGGATGGGGCGGTGGTGTGTGAGCCAGGCTGTCTGGTTTTGGAGAGTGACTTCCTGCTGAGCGGAGAGCTGGAGTTCGGAGACTCTGAGATCATGGGTCTGGACAGAGACGCTGGTCAGTGATATATATATATATATATATACTGTATATTAATTATATACAGATATCATTTTTATCTTAAGTACTTTTTCTTTCTGTTTTTTTTCTCCTCTCTCCTTTCTCTCTTTGACTATGTGTACATGAATATACAAGTGTATATTAGTATGTTTCCCTCCATCTGTCCCTGTGTGTGTGATTTATCTTTATTTATTTATTTACTGGTTTATTTTTTACTGGTTTTATACACACACACACACACACACACACACACACACACACACACACACACACACATATATATTTTGCATGTATGGTGGGAAATTAACACCAGCCACTTGCGAAATACATGGGGTCACGCCAGCAGTAGGTCAGCATCACACTAAGACCTCCGTTTGTATCAAGGGCGTTTTAGCCACACATTCAAGTGTGAAAGAAACATCTACTTAGCTGTTTTCCTGGCCAACCGTTGGGATCCTCTCCTCCACACAGGCATTTTAACAAACACTGCCACACATTACAGGCAAATACAAAGGTATAATTATTCTTAAATAGGTAGATGAGCATTCATACAACAACTTCAGTGTGCAATTCTCTCACAGGCCACCTATTTGTATGGTCCTATTTTGTTTGAAGAAGACCCCAAGAACCTAAGAATGGGTCGGTGGTAGCCAAGAGAAGTGGGCTTTGGATTGGTCGGTGCCAATCCCCAGGCCAGCTGGGTAAAGTGAAGGAGAATCACTTTCCCTTCCGGTAACTACTGTCAAGGTGCCCTTGAGCAATGGACATAACCCCAAGCTGCCCAGGCGGAGCTGGTCAGTGGCTAGTAATAAAAGGCAACTCCCAGATGGAAATGTGAGGCAGGGCGCTGACAAAATAGTGCGTAATGCTCGGACATCTTTTCCTGGAAAAAGGGGTGGGGGGAAAAATGCAAACATATCACACCACACATCAGCCCCTGCCGTTGAACAGTTGAGGTGATGTGATTGGTTGTGATATGATAGCCAGTATTATGGCTTTGTCTATTGTAGAGATGCAAAAGGTGTTCCGCAAACAAAATATTTGCACATTGAATTTATAATAGAATGTCTGTTAGGTTTTTTTGCATGCCACGTCCACAGTGCTGTTTTTCTAAGGTGCTGGTTAGAGCAGGAAACATTTTACAACAACAGAAGTATTGTACCACACACGATGATGCGGAGGAATACTTTAGTGGCTGGAAGAGGAGACAAACTTAGCAGCCACAAAACAGTTTGGCAGCATTTGGCTGGCAGCCAGTGGCACCCAGCAGACAATGCAGCTATTTCTTCTTCTATTGGAGTGTCTCACATTTTTAGTCGGGACATGCCCGACGACGGCACCAGTTTCTTTGACAGACGTGAAGCCTCTGAAGTTGAAGTTTTCAGGGTTATTTTGCAGCAGTTTTGCTTTTTTGTACATGGTTAGCTTCAATTGATTTCTAATAGGAGATCACTCTTTTCCTCTTTCTTTTTTTTTTATCACATGCCTGAAATAGTCATTTTCCTTCCTATCACTTTTCTTTCTCCTGTGCATGTTTTCTGTCTTAGATTGTTTCTGTCTCTATTATTCTGTAGGTATGACGGTCTTTTCTCTGAGCGTGGATGATGACCCTTCAGCACCGACGGACTCCGCTTTCCCAGCATTCCTCTCCTGTAAAGGGTGTGGCCAACTTTTGGGAGACACCCCATTGGGGGCGGGTTTAGATCTAGGTAAATTATTTTCTAATATTTTTTTCTCTGTGGAACAAGGTGGGAAAGAAAACAAAAGAGTGTGTATGTTGAGGCGGAGCAAAGTTGCCCTGATGAAGGTCTAGATGGCTGAAACATGTCAACAGCTATTTAGGTTTCCCCACTTGTTTTGACTTAACCTCACTCAGACCTATCCCATGCACACACAGTCACTCACTTCCCATAGACAATGAATGGCGGTGAATGGAGTGTGCAACCGGTGTTAAATAATGTTCTGTTTTATCTCTTCTATTCTGCTGGTTTGTTTTCTTCAAGGGGCAGGACTGGACCTGGGGGCGGGGCTTTACTGCTTAACATGTGAGGAAGGCCTGCAGTTGGAGCAGCGCGTGGTCATGATCGACCCCTCGCAGGTGGAAGGGCCGAACTTGACTGACCAGCCTGTCGGCAACGGTGCCGATAGGAAGAGGAGGGGCGGCGGCAAGCTGCACGGACTGGGCGACATCCCTCCCAAGCTGTACTCCTGCTCGCTGTGCTCCTTCGCCTCGCGATACTCCAACCATCTGAAGCGCCACATGAGGACCCACGACGGCCAGAAGCCATACCGCTGCCCCATCTGCCCCTATGCCTCGGCCCAGCGTGTCAACCTGCAGCGCCACGCCCGCACCCACACGGGCGAGAAGCCGTACCGCTGCCACCAGTGCAGCTACGCCTGCAGTTCCCTGGGCAACCTGCGGAGGCACCAGCGCATGCACTCCCAGGAGAGACCGCAGCGGCGGGAGAAGGAGAAGAGGCGAGCAAGAAGGAAAAAAACAAATGCTGAAACTGTAGAAGGTAAAGGAACACTACAAGAGTACACAAACAACATTACAGTGATACAGTTTCTGTAGGGAAATTAAACTAGTTCTCATTTTGCTGGGGGACCTCTGGAGTTCCCCCCCCCCCCAACCCCACTTGTTGAATGACTAAACTAGGCTACCAGAGAAACCAAATCTGAGGTCTACATACCTAGTTTATGTGCCCAGTGATGAAACAATTTGTGCAGAAAGAAAAATCCAGTGTTTACATAAGAATCTCTATAAGCAAGACAATACATTCATTGGGGAAAAAAGGAGAGTAGAAATGCATTTAGGTGTATTATTCTCTCTGAAGAGAAACATGAAGCCTACGTCGGGGGGGGGTTACTTGCTAATTTGACTATATTGGAACCAAAGGCCCGAGCACAAAAGAGGAAGCGACGAATTGAGATGTCACGAAACTGAAAGGCTGAAAAAGAGGAAGAGACGGTCGACCGCCTATCAAACTTAAACTGACTGGTTCACCTGTTATCAAGCTGAGCTATTATGAGTTTTTTTTTTTATTCCAGGGTCTCACTGGAAGGACATCTTACATTTCAAATGAGCTTTTCTAAATACTACCAGACACCATACCTGGTTTATTTGCTCCAGAGATGCCTCAATGCCCCAATGCTGGTAGAAAACTGATCCCATTTTGAAACCTTTCAGTACCTTTTTTTTAGATGCCTTCAAATTACTGTCTAGCAACAATCAGTGTGGTACAGATCAGGTGTTGTTAGTCCATAGACAGCCCTATTTTTCTCATTTTCTCATAAACACATTACATCATAGTCTTGACGAGAAAAACACAAAATGTGGCCGTCACCGTTACAAACAGTAGCCTTGATGATCTGCTTTTGGTGTAGTCGGTCCACTCTGATAGATGATGGACCCAAGTGGAAATAATATGTTGGGCAAATAGAGCGACACATCAGGTTGTCAACTAAGGCGGATGGGACACATTCAGACTCACTTTGTATTTTTGCTTTAAAATAAGTTTAAACGTCGACGTGTCTCAAATAAATGTTAACAGCCAAATTACAAAATAAAAGTCAAGCATTAATTTTTTTTATGACCCATCCTTAATAAGTAGTATTGTATAATGTTTATTTTTGTTGTCTGTCAATTCTCCACTGTGCTCTCCTCTTTTCTTCTTCTGTCTTTTCCCCCTTTTCCTCTCCTCCCCTCCTTGCAGATGCGGTGGTGTCAGACTTGACCCTGCGAGTGTCCCAGGACTCTGGTTACCTCCAGACGCTAGGGGGCCTCGGGTCTCCCTCCGCCCCGCTCCCGGTCCTCCTCTTCCCCCTGTGCTGCCGGATCTGTGGCCTCACCCTGGAGGAGGCCGACCTGGAGGGGGACAAAGCAGAGGGAGAAGGGGAGGGGGATGGAGGCCAGGTACATTTTCTTTCTATTGTTTACAGCTTTGATTTTTTTGTTTACGAGGTATACTGATCGCATGCTCACACTATTCCACTTTTTTGTGTTTCACTGTGGAGTTTCTTGTTGCTGCTTGGATAATGTGCTCCCATACTGGCTCTTTATGATCAGAGTAACCAACTTTTCTACCTGTACTGTAGTTTTTTGTTTGTTTGTTTGTTTGTTTTTCCCCATTTTCATTCTGCTTGTTGTCAGCTGAAACCCTGCATGGTACAGTGGCTGTCCCACAATGTCGATTAAAAACAAGAGGTGATCAGGCATTTGCTATCAGGGCTCCTGGACTCTGGAATGACCTTTAATATCACTTATTAAAACTCACTTTGATAGACTTGCTTTTATGTAATGATCTTTTTTTTTAAAATCACTCTTGCTTTTATCTTTCTTACTCTGCTTTCATTGCTTTTTGTATTTTTTACTCCTTTGTAAAACCCATGTATAACCCTGTCTTTTGAAAGGTGCTATATAAGTAAAAATGATCATTATTATTATCCAGGTGTGCCGACGTTGCTCAATGGACCTCCTCGCCAAAGATCCAGCCAGGCCCCCTTGCAGCCCGGAGGTTTCCCGGGGATCCAGGCGGGGTCGGCGGGGTACCAAGCTGTACCGCTGCCCCCACTGCCCCTTCCTGTCCCACTACCCCAACCACCTGGCCCGCCACGCCCACACGCACTCCGGGGAGAAACCGCACCGCTGCCCCCACTGCCCCTACACCTCGGCGCACCTCGACAACCTCAAGCGACACCTCCGCGTGCACACGGGCGAGAAGCCTTACCAGTGCCCTTCGTGCAGCTACGCCTGCGGGAACCTGGCCAACCTGCGGCGCCACGAGCGCATCCACTCGGGGGCCAAGCCCTTCCACTGCAGGGTCTGCGGCTACTCCTGCAACCAGAGCATGAACCTGAAGCGGCACATGCTGCGGCACACGGGCGAGAAGCCGTACTCCTGCGCCGAGTGCAGCTACACCACCGGCCACTGGGACAACTACAAACGCCACCAGAGGAAACACGGCCACAATACGGACAGCTGGGACAAACACGCTCCCATCAACGGCCTCAGCTGGGGCAAAGACACTCAGGAGAGCCAGGGACAGGAGGATATGTAGGGTGGGGGTGTGATTTGCGCGTGAAACATGTATCAGGGTTCCTATGGTGAAGTAATGGAAAAGTTAGGAAGAGTGATGTGTCAGGAAAAAGGAAGCATTTCAACAAAGACCCTCTATATGGCACAGAATATGATCTGCAAAAACCTGTAGCAACCCGTGTGCGTGTGCGTGTGCGTGTGTGTGTGTGTGTGTGGGGTATACACTGGTGAACCTCCAGCCCATTCAGGTTGGGGCTGAACTCAGGTGCCTTCTACGGCCACGGACTAACTGAATGACTGTAATGCTGCACTGATTTAATCTACGGGCATTAAAGCACCAGCGTGTGAGTATAAGGTGTGTGTGTGTGTGTGTGTGTGTGTGTGTGTGTGTGTCTGCTATTTCTGTAAGCTAACATTCATGGAGCCAATTTAATGAATTGAAATGTCTATTTTTTTTTCCCAACAGATAATCTATATTTTGTAAATTTGTGTTTGTGTGAGACTTTAATTTTTTCTTTTCATAATACCAGAGTGGACCATCTTCTCACAAACCTATTTTTTTAATAAGTGGTTTTGATTAAGTGGCCTGGGTGGGGTTTTCAATCTTAGCAAGTTTTGGACTGGCAATCAAATTCTGTTTTTGTAGTTGGGTTCCCGTGCCAGTCTTAAAAGTATGGAAAATTAGTTTGCTCATTTCCGGGTGAAAAGGTTTGAAATTGCCCCAAATAGTTCTTTACCCAAAGTCATGTCACATAAGGTGATATGGTTGTTGTGAAGAACACTCTTAATCTGTAGTCTTATGGCCTGCTTGGCAGTCACATAACCGAGTCATTTCAACACCGATCAAAATCTTCCTCCAGTCAAGAAATTAAATTCTGGAAAAAAACGTGGAATGAAATGGAATGGAAAATGCTGCTGTAAATCTGAAGGAAGTGAGCAGAGCTTAACAGTAAAGCTTTCGGCCCAAACCCGACCGGTCCCAACGGGCTCTGACAGGGAGGAATGTCTCACTTATCCAGTTCAAAAAACGGACAGGAAACTAACTTGTCTAGAGGCCACAGTTGCTGGTATTCCAACATTCACTTGCACTATTTTGCCAGCTAGTGTGGTGTAGAGCGGAGTAGGACGTCCCCGTGACGGTTGGTTAGCTAGCAGATAAAATTTACCAGCATGTGACTGCTGTTGATTTCCTATGTTGTTCAATATTTTGTCAAGCTGCTTTTTACAGGGTTCCCACTGGTCATGGAATTCCTGAAATATGGGATTTTGAGGTGTATTCCAGACAAGGAAAGTCAGGGAGTTTGATACATTTTCTGGCGACGTCAGGGAATATCAGGGAATTTTGCAAATGGATCATACTAGAATGTATTTTACCACTTGTTTTACACATTTATTGCATTAGATAGTGATTTTCATCTGTATTTTTTTTTTTTTTTTTTTCCACAGCAAGTCCAACTGTAGAGGAAACCAGACTGGTTACCTCCTTAGAAAACAAACCAGGAGGGAATAAAATATTTAGTTTCGACTTTTGGAAAGTCAAATGAAAATCATGGAATTCTACACCAGAGCCATTGTTATTATTAACAGTTAACAGTTTATTTTTACAAGCTGTAGTCAAGTTTGGGCTTACAAAAAGCGGTTCAGGTTTTACTCCTTTGGCTCGTGTCGGGTTTGGACAGAAATGTTTCAAGGTCAAACCAATTTGGCTTTGGCTTCAATTCAAAAACACCCTGAATTCAGGCATTACTTGTGTGTGTGATAACTGTGAATTTATTGGGTCCAGCAAATGTTGACCAGACTAAAATGGTAACAAAATGAAAAAAGGGGCTGCTGAATATTTGGACCTAAAAGCCACAGTGTAGATGAAAAGCTAGCCTTGATTTACGATGATCAAAATTGAATACAGGATTTACACGCACTCAAAATGGATGTATCATTTTCAACATTTGTGTTAATTTTCAGCAATAAATGTTTGGGCTTCTGTATGAATGCTCAAAGGATTGTAGCATCATGTAGTTGTGTTGAAAACGAATGACTAGACTTGGAAAATGAACCATCCTTTTTTAAGCGTGTATTATCAGGTCGTGAGCTGAGACTGCCTCCTGTTATCTGACCGGTCCTCATTCTGCTGGTAATCGTAACCTCTTTCTCTCTCTCTGTATACTCTCGTTCACAGTGCCTTCATAGCTCTAATAAAAGAAGTTTGATTGAAGCTGATTCGTGTCCGATCTCGCCCTGTGTTCATCTAACCCATCCACCCCTCCTGCGACACCAACCTACTTCCTCTTTTTTCTCTTTAGGAAACACCTGCTTCACACACCCAACAGGGGAAGGAGGATAGAGAGACTAGTGATGTTCTGTAAATGAAGCATCACTTCAAAACCAAAGGAGAGAAAACCCCAAAAACACTCCGTCTCACACCTACACCCACACAAACCCTCGTGCACTAAAAGTACACAAATCACAGTGACGCAAAACAAAACGGGACTCGGTTCACGTGGTGCGGCCAGGTGAGAACTACAGGAAACAACCCAAGATGCAAAAAAAAGGGATTATGGGTATAAGGAAACAGATGTTGACATGTGAACACGTGGCTTTCTGGAACCAGATTGGTTTGGACCAGCTGCTTGTGAGTTTTTTGTTTCCAAGCCCTGGTTGAACCTAAACAAACCAAAATACAACTAAGTAACTGTGGTTCAGACGAAACAATGCGCTGCACCCTGAGAATACCCTCAACACAAACCAGCCCCTTCACTTTTTTTGTTTGAGATGCTGACAAAGAAAATATGGGGTCAGTCTACTGTGACTGTCACAGTAATGCAACCACCACATGTCAACACACCCTGTATGTAAAGTAGGTGGGGGGGTGTGTGTGTGTCAGTATGAGTTTTATGAGTGGAGTGTAAACTAAATTCAGAAGGAATTGGAAAACAGCTAGATACCCTAACCTCATGGGTTTAGTAAGTAACACATTTCATTGCTTTTATTTCATTAATCTCCTTGTTTATCATTGACTTATTAGTATTGATGTTTTTTAACCCCGTCTGCAAACCAGATTTCACCTAAAGCAGTTAAGAGTTAAGTTGGATTTGATAATGTTTGTCTTTGTACTGATTGGCTGACTGCTTACACAACTATTCAACTGATTTTAACATCTGTCAATGTTTAAGACGGGGCAAACTTTGATCGGTAAAAATCAGATAATCAGATAAATCAATTCTTGGCATTAAGGCAGTAGTGTATCCTAGAGTTTCCCTACCGTTGAATAGGTGTGGTGGGTCTCCCTGCCTTAAAGAGCTTAGTCTGGGTTTCAATGGAGAGTTTTAGTTTCTCATGATGGTCTAAATGCTGGTAAGAATAAAACTCTGGGGAAAACACTGAATACTTTCGGCATAAAAAAGGTAAAGTTTATATTTAGATACTGAACATTGGTCTGATAAAATGATTACTGGCATGGAAGTAAAACTCATTGAATATTATCGATTATTAGCTATCTTGCACCCTTAAATGACATCCTTTTTGAGGATGTGTCATCTGTTTTTCAGTTACCATCTGGCAAAACTGTTATGTACTTTGTATTTTTACAAATAACATCACACAAGCATAAAGTAACACATTTTTATTCAAAAAGTTGTTTTGGAATGAAACCCTTTCTGTGATGAACATGTTTGCTTCCTTGTCTTTTCACAGAAAAATTCCCACCAGCCCAAGTTGTTCCCAGGGGACATCATGGAGTATCGCAGGAATAAATACTTCTCCCATTTTGGAGTCTACTATGGAGAGAGGGACGGGGTGCCCTACGTGGCCCACCTGACATGTAGAGGTATGTCTGTCTGTCCATCCATACTGGGAGCTGCCCAGTACAACCACAGTCTTCTACTGTTGGCTACACTGGAGCAACTGGGGGTTAAGTGCCTTGCTCAGGGGCATCTGGACAGTGTTGTGGTTGTGGTATGGTGTTGTAGTACTGTTATCATGCAATCCATATAACATGTTTTGTGTGTGTGTGTGTGTGTCAGATTCAGAGTCCAAGCTCCTGCTCTTTGGCAGAGCTCTGAAGTCTGAAGTCAAGCTGGACCCCGTGGAGCTGGTGGGGAAACAATACAAGGTAACACACACTAACATTTTCCACTCTCTCAGCCACTGTATAGAATGGTTTGTCAGTGAAAATAAGGCATCCATGAGTTGTTGTTACTGTCATACTCCAGTGGAACTGCTATGTAGGCTACAGTCATGAGAAACAATGTATTACTGGTGGAAGTTGCTGGTCAACACATCACTCTTACCGCTAGGTGGCAGTAATGATCAGGTTCAGCTCTCCAGTCTCAAGGCGAAGATGAAGAAGCAGCAGCTTCTAAGGCCCTGTTTCATTACTAATTTTAACCTGCCCTCCCCGACTCGGGGGAGCCCTCCGCTGTGCCGCTCCGTTACTCTGATTACTCAAGTGAACTTTCTGAAGCCTTCGAGGGCTGCGAGAGCAAGTCAACAGGAGTGTATCCTGCCCAGAATGCATTGTGAACGTTCATAATTTCCTGTGCATGATCCACCATAGTGGAAGAAGCAATATAAGTAAAACGAACAATATTCAAAGACTTTAAACTTATTTATGAAATTAACTCAGCTGCAATATTTTATCACTCATTGCTGATACTCATTGCTCTGTTAATGTTTCCAAAACACTGTATATCGATTTCATGAAAAAAAACCTGTGGCTGTCACTTTTTTCGTCACTGTCTCGGCGGCTGCTGTAGGTCAACAACATGCTGGATGATTCGTTCCCGCCCAGGGATTTCTACAGTGTGGTGAAGCCGGCCATAGACAACATGTTGGGTCGCGAGGTCACCTTCGACATCCTGTTCCACAACAGCGAGCACCAGGCCACGCTCTTCAGATACGGAGTCAAGAAATCTGAACAGGTTGGTGTGTCTTACTTTCTTTCGTAGAGAGGGCTTTCAGGTGATGTAACTCATCCTCTGGCGGCCATATTGGAGGTCTACACCTCTTGCTTTGAACAACTGATTGTACTGACGTCTCAGTAGAACTGAATAGACATGGTAAATTTCTGTGGTGTTTTTTTTGGACCTGATCATTTAAGTTCTGATAAATAGATTTTTATTTTTAGATAATGTCAGCGTCAGCTAACGTCAGCTTGTTAGCTGTTATCTGTGACCTGTTATCTGGTCAGCTAAACCATCATTGTCTTGTTGTAAACACATTTGATTTGCACACAAGCTAACATATCTAGTAGCTAGTGCTATAGCTCAGCGTTAGTGGCTAGTAGTCACAGTTTAACGTGAACTAAATTAGCCTGCTGGCTAGTTAGCTTGCTAACAGTTTGTTCAGGTTAACTGAGCTGACTCTTCTCAAGCTGTTGTGTTTTGAGTAGAGACCAGGGCTAAAGACAGTTTACTGTGTCACAGTAATATAACGTTTGCAAACAAATCACAACAATCTTTTTCATGCATCTCTCTTTTTCTAGCCTGTTTGTTGTGTAGCCAATTCCATGATGGTGACACCGCTGCTAGGAGATTTGAGATGCAAGTGCAAAGCTTCTATATGCATGCATACGTATGCTTTAACACTGCCAGGGTTAATAATGTATGTGTAATAATATGTGCTAAATACTGTACGCGTGCACTCATTGTACTTTGTATGAAAATATCCGCTACATGGCGTATGTAAACCCAGTCTGTGTGTCTCTGTGTTTTGCAGATAGAGCTGGTCTATGAACACATCATGCCAGCGTGGAAGAAGCTGTTTGAGAAGAAGCAGCTATGAAATTGCTTCACATGGGTGTCGAAACAAGTCATTTAAAGAGTCCCCCCCACCCCAGTTAGCTGGCCAACCACTAGAGGGCAGCATTATTCTCCACCGTCTTCAGAAGTTGAAGGTTTGAAGTTGTGTATAAATCATTGTTACTGCTTGTATCTCCCAAAGGGGGATTATTCAGGTGTCAAGAAAAACTCCCTTGATTTGTAATGAACAACCATTTATTTAGGAAGTAATACAATAGGTTTTGAAAGAATTTAAAGTTCCCTAGGTTCAGAAAACCTACAATCAAAGATCAGTAAAAATGGATTCATTGATGGAGTCAGTGATGAGAAAAACAAGCTCATCAACACTGCTGTCATGATGCTTTTAAAGTCACTCTTGCTTTGCTTGTAAAAACTATATTGCTGGTTCATTCATATTGTGTTGCTGTATCCATCGGTAATTGTTTTCATTTCTTTTTCACTGTTTAAGTCTGCTGGGAAATGACGAACGCAGATACAAATAAAAGAAATCATTGACTTACACTCATATTTCCATCGCTTTGCATTCTATCAAGCATGAATATATGAAGGTACGGCCGCCGGGATTCCTTAATCACATCATTTGAGGAGGCTGCTGTGAGAGAGGAGTGGAATTAAAAGCTGGAATACTATTTTCCCAGGCATATTTTGCTTTTCAGTGGATGCGGATCATCTATCATAGGAAATGTATCATTTTCATGAGTTCTTTCAATCCTTGGTTGTTAAATCAGGGTTCCCACTGTGGGAATATTGTAAAATTCCATGGCTTTTATTCTCATTTTGTGGCAGGTATGATGCCATGGTATCAAAATTAATTTCACAATTACATATTGTTTAAAATTCTTTAAGTGTAAATCTAAGTAACCCTTTTCTTGGCTGTATATGGTGGACAATCTGCATTCCTTCCCACTCCCTCACTCTTTCTTTGTCTCTCTCAAACACACACTGAAACACTGTATTGATCTGCTGGCCACAGACATGCCATGAGAAATTACAAACTGACACTATGATCCAGCACACCTGCACATTGTGCCATTGTCTTCAGACAGGCTGGTTAAGTGTGTGTGTGTGTCAATACGTCACACACCCACGGGGAGTCATTCATGGAGACAGAGTGGGAAATCCATTAAACACTGGGAAGCAGAGGCCAAAACAATTCTGCCTCTCCCTTCCCCCCTCACACACACACACACACACACACACACACACACACACACACACACACACACACACACACACACACACACACACACACACACACACACACACACACACACACACACACACACACACACACACACACACACACACACACACACACACACACACACCGTGAATCAATGTGCAAATGTTGTAAATGTGAATACACTAATCAGCTTATTGGCCCTTCTAAGACAGGTTTAGGGCCAAGGTTATAGCTCCTGGTCCACATTGTGTGTGTGTGGGGGGGCTTTACTGTTGCCATGATACCAAGCCTTGGAGACCATGTCCAACTCATCACCATCAAACACTTTTCTCTCTTTCCACCTTTCTCTCATTTTATTTTTGTATTGTTTCATCCTCTTCAATTCTTTCTTTTCTTCTTCCTTTAATTTTTTGTTCATTCATTATTTAATTTCCTTTCATTTTTTTCTATCTTTGATTCTCTTAATTATTTCTGTTTCTTTCAGAATAATTGTTCACACACTGGAAATTATTTGTTTGGAATGATGTTTTAATGGCTGACAATGCAGAAAACGAAGGTAATGGTCTTGTAGAGTTTCCATACAGTTATTTAGTCAGGCAGTTATTTAAATGGCAGCGATATTGTTGAGGTTACAAATTGGATAAAAAAGTACAAGTTGTAGCAGCTCTGAAGCTAAATGGTGAGTATCAACTTGCCTTTTCCATGTTCTGATAGGAGAACCACTAAAATCATCTCTGTCCTGGTCACATGCTAGCATACAGTATACAGTCAGTAGGCAACTAGCATTATCTAATGTAAGAAGACAGAGCTTTTCTTTTATTTCAACATCCATTCCTCTCTCCCCCTTCATCCTCCACGTTCCCATCCATCCGTCCTCCCTCATAGTTTTGGCGCCATGGTAAACCTGGTCTTGTGTGTTTTCTGAAGCCAAGATATCAAGATGCTGTTCACCTCAGCTGGCCTGGAGCACACAGACACAAAATGTAGTTATTTTAATGTCTTGATTTGACACACACCACATACACACACACATACTTCTCCATCTGAGTCCAGTGCCCACACTCCTCGATGTGCTCCCGGGTCAGGTTAAGGATCTGCAATGAAGGCAGAGAGACGTCAGATGACTTTAATACAATCATGCTGTCATCATATATGGTATGTAAGTACATGTGAACATTGTATTTTTACTGCACAAAACCATCCCAATATATCTGCAGGGAGTTGATACCAATTACTCAACAATTGTGTCGCTAGGTGCTGAGATTTCTGGATAGTAGTTCAAGTACTTTTGTGTTTCCTGTGCTGTGCTGACAAAATCTGCAGGACAAATCTGATTCATAAAAAGCTTTCCTCTTTGTTGTTGCAATGTTGCAGTGCAGCTCCTTGTGCCAGTTTAGCTGTTTGATTTCTATGCCCCAAAATAATTGTTCTAACTGGGTGTTTTCTTTTGTTTTCCTCACCAAATCTTCCATTCCCTTGGAGAAGACAGGAAGCAGTACAAAGTCTTTCCCAGCAGTCACCATCAGTGCTGGCATCAGCAGCTAACACACACACACACACACACACACACAAACAAAAGTGGTCGACAAAAACAATATTAGCTTTTTGCATCTTTTTGCATGCATGCCTCTGCAGTAAAATACACTTTAAACTTGAAGTCAACCATGAAACTTGCAAACTTGCTATGTATGATTCAAGAACTTTATTTGTCACAGTATGACATTTATGATACAGTATATATGTGTATTCACCCTAGTGAAAAAAAATATATACTAAAGTTTATTTAAAATACATTGAAAGTATGTTGTGAATATACTGACACATTTATTTCATGGTTTCATCAAATGTTCCCAAGTAAACTTTGATCACACTTAAAATAAAATTGTAATATAGCATTTTAATAAATACATTGAAGTGAAATACACTTTAGTTGAAATTTAGTGTAATTACTTAAAGTACACTTTTTAGATGCTTGTTTTCAAATATATTATATATATATATAGTATATTTTTAGTAAGTGTGTAAAAAAACAAATAGCATAATGTACCAAAGCACACTTATACAAAATTCACATTTAATATGTTCTAAAAAATGTTTACTTAAGTGTATTTTTAAAAAGTGTATTTTATTAATGCATTGCTAAAATATACTTTGAAAATACTTCTAAGTAGTAATTTAATTATGGATATTTTTTTATTAGTGTGGTTGAGAAAATAAATTGATATATACAGCCCTCAACTCGATAAAAGTTGAAAGCACTATCATCATTAAAGACCAAGGCGCAGGCCAATTTGCACAAATAATTTCTGAGGATGGATGGATAGACGTGCATTGGCCCAGCCGCAAAGACGGTTGCAGTGAAAGCACTGCTATTTGGAGGTTTGTGCAATGTTACTTAACATTATATATTTGGTTAACGCTAGCTGGCACTAAGGAAATAATTAAGTGCAGCTATCTTGGTAGTCATGCTGTTGCAAGCTAACAACTAGATGGCTGACTCTTCTTCTGCACTTTGCGTGTACGCTGCTTGTTGCGCAGACGCAAAGTGCCGAAAACGACTTTGGGGCGTCTGTCTGCCATCTTGGATTTCACTACAATGGAAAGTTTGGAGTATGCCTGTCTTTAACCAAGTAACCAGGCCATTAAGTAACAATAGCAGATTAGCCGTTACTGGCAACTAGCCTGTGGAGCAAGACTGAAGAAGCAAGATTTTCTACATCTCACTGTCCCTAACCTTAACAGTCTTTGGTGTAACAACAATTCATGGATTCTCATGACTTTGACACTGGTAGTTGGTCTAGGTTTTACCTTGGTGTAATGTGACTCAAATCTGATATAAAATAGGCCTACATAGTCTTACACTGTTCTTTAAATTGCAGCTAATCGATGACGACAGCAAAAATGAATGCTTCCAAGTTAATCATGGGCCAAACAGAGTCACAGTAGAAATTGATGATGAAAGCATAATTGCATCCTTTTGTGGTAGGTGTTCAGATTGGGAGTGGGGATGGAAATGAGTTCTCCAAAATGCAGTGAATTTCATTATTAGTAACTCATGAACTGGCTTTATCTATTGTTGATTTCACTTAGAACTGCCGGGGTTGGTCAAGTCTTTAAAGGAGTGCATCGACTCCATTCGTGGCACAGGGTTTACACAATTATTAGTGTCAGTGGGAATAAGGCCATGGGTGCAGTTCTACAATACATGTAAATGTACCTTTTTAGCAAAAAAAATAAAATGGACTGACCAGTATAACCTTTTCTTAATTATTCTAATGGTTTTTATTCCTGGCCTAGTCTCGATAAATAACAGATTTTCTTGGCTGCCTTGATTTTATATTAAGTGCATCGAGAGCATTGGATGCAAATCTTCCAAATTTTGGTGGTAATGTTGATGCTGTCAATAAATACCTCTCAGCTCACACCTTCCTAATCTCATGTTCTCTGATTCAAGTTTTGTGTTGGTACTCATTTTTGTACCACATAAATTCACTTGTTTTATCAACATAGTCTCTTTTTTGTCTATTTATACAGCACCCCATGGGCACTCCTGTAATGGTGCCAAAGAGGGCCTACCAACGACTCAACAGAAGTAGGATGAGCATCTTCACACAGGAGCTGGCTGTCGGTCTTTACCAAGGAAGCTTTGAGTCATTTCCGCCCTCACTGGAAAATCTTCTAAGGGAGCCCCACTAAGAAGACAGCTTGATGTGGAGAAGGTGCAGGCCTTAACAGGTAACCATACATATTTGTCTTCATAATAATCTTTTCCCATTTATCTTATAATTTAAGTTTAAATGCTTGTAATACCAATACAAATGTCACATGGAACAACAAGAGGCTCAGGGATGCACATGCTAAAGAATTATTTGTTACCTCTCTTACGTTAACTAACAAACCATCAATAGTTGTTAAACACAATAAGGTTATATACCGGTGTCAATGCAAGTGACATACAGAAATCAGATGCCAATATCTTTGTAAGGGATGCACCATAACATTTTCTCTGCCTATACCGCCATTTTTTTTTAGATTTGACAAAAAGTCAAACAGTTTTAACTAAAGGGGATTGTTAGAGTATTTTATGTGGTATTTTTCAAAGATTTGTGATTGCCCTCAGAATATTCTTTGTTCTAAAAACAAATAACCATTGTTTTTTAGGGTAAGCAGTTTTCTTGGAGACATGTGGAGACAAGGGACTATTTGTTGCACAATTAAAAGCCTTTGACATAGTGTTCATTGAAAATTGTCATTTTTCATAACTAGTGATGGCATTATTGGAATGTATTTTAACACACATATAAAATGTATTGTCTAAGTGTATTTGTAATATAAAAAAATAAGTAAACTTAATATATACCGTTTATGTAAATAAAGTACACTAATAGTAATTAGAAAGTAGGACTATAACGAAACCTTCCCAGTTGGACGAGAACACATCCACTTCCAGTTCGTCTCAACGTTGCGATACCAGTTCAACGGTCCGCTGTGACACGAAACACAAGAGGACTGTTTAGTGGATGATGCTTTCAGTTTGCCGCTATTTGGGCTTTATTGACTTCCTGATAAGGAGAGTCATTTAGAGTATTGGTAAAATATTGATCTGGGCTACCGGAAGCCTCTGTCTTGGTATTGGCTGACGTAGTACTGCAGGGCAGCCTCAGTCAGCAAGGAGCTCCTGGGAATCTGGTCTGGTAAACCCACAAACAGGCCGCCTGCAACAACACAACACACACCAGCACTGTGACAATGGAAATGTGTTTATGAAAATAATTGTGGATTATTACTTTAACAACAGTCTCACCTCTAGCACAGACTCCAGCAGTGCTGATAGGAGGATGGCTCACCTGAGGAGAGCAAGCAATCACAGCGTTCATTAAAAGTAAGTGTGTGTGTCTTTATCACATGGTGGGGCCTGGCACAAGACAGCACAGTCACAGCGTGGGGTCCAAAAACCTGGACCCCACAAAGTCAAAACAATGTCCTGTGAAGTTGTTAGGGTTCACCCCATAATGCACATATACCAACAGAATGTCTATAGGTGTGTTTAGGAGAGGTAACTCAGTATTGGCCCCTAGTGGCAGAGGGATGGTACAGCCTCCACACACTTTTCAATTTCAGAACACTCACTGGGCTAAAATGCGCATGTGCAAGCAGCCAACTTCCGTGGAAGCTATCTGCTGCTATCACTAAGCTAATTGAAACAATTAAATACAGGCTTTATCATTTATTACTATCAGCAATGAATAATGATTAAACATAGCTTTATGGTAAATGCCTTAACAATATAAAGAATATTCACACATAAAATAAATGATTTTTAAGACCAATAATACATCATCTAACCCACTTTTTCTGTCTGTTTGTGTACGTCAGAGATGCTAGGCTAGTCATCCTAACTTCACAGAAGAAAAGTGTCAGGTATAAAAATGTATTAAGGAGTATCTTGTTAGCCTATATTAATAAAGAAAAAACTGATAAGAGTCTCTATTTTTGGAGAAATATCCATGTTTGTATTAAAAGGATAGATTGGGTAGCTTGGATAAGTGTGACATGCCTGGCCGGCGGACACAGGAGATTAAGTTAACAAAAGGTAAAACAAATGTGACTTATCCCAATGCGTTTGCACATAATTTCTTGCAATTGTGGTAAGTAGTTCAGTTTAAACATGTTAAAAAGCAATAGGTTTTGAGCATTGTCTATTTCTCTCTGAATGGATGGCTAGTTAGCTAACGTTCATGTGGTCACTGCAGCAGGTACCTGCGTTAAAAACTTGAATCAATAAAACACAAAAACAACTGTGTGATGAATGTGAAACAAGGAAGGATTTTATATTTATATCCAAAGGACAGCATTTTGGTGAGTGTTAATTGCATAAAGTTAATGGTGAAAGCAGTGGCGGCTGGTGCATTTTTCTCCAGGGGGGGCTATACCAAAAATCAAAACAAAACAAAACATGTACTAAGGTATCATCAGTGTATTTAAATAAATGAAAAGGCCTTTATTTGTATTTGCTGAGCTGAATGAACATTTGTTGTAATGAAACGTGCTTAAGGTAAGTTAAGGTACTTCAATTAGTACAAATTCTTCATAATAATTATCTTTTATACTACAATATGTAATGGTGAAAGACTAAAGTAACCGAAAAGTGCCTCGATAAGTGCAACAGAAATCTGACAACACAAAAACACCCTGAGACAATGGTAGAAAATTATGAACACAATAAGACCTAATAGAAAATAACATTTAAGAAAAAAAATAATTAATATGGTATTACATTTGAAATACCCAGTGCCATCAAAACGCTGAGTGAACTGGCTCAAAGCCATATGACTTTGCCACCTTGTGGCTTCAACTTTTTGTACATAAATTTTGCCCTTCTCTCCTTGAGAGATGCAGATTTCTCAATGACTCTATGGCACCACAGAACTTGACACAGTTTATTATTTTAGACAGGATGTGCCTGTTTTTGTCAACCTCTTCATTATGCTCACGGATCCCTGTCCTGTAGCCTTCATCAAGCTGAGCAGCTATGTTTACTTTCCCAAACATTTGCTTTTGATTTTTCTGATATGTGGTTTAAATCATTCAAGCCTGTCTGAATCCATGCTGGGTCTGAGACCTGTCGTTTGAAAAAGGGTGCAGGGAAAGCAAAATAAAGCATTGGTGTCACTACATACAGTTAGCCAAGCCTTCCTACTAAACCAGCTCCTTGAAAACGACCGAGTATATTGTCTCATTCTGGCGCATTTTATGTCAGATGTACCACGAGCCACTCGCTCTCTGCTGCCAACCAGTGGTTGGTGGTGTGTAAATCAGCAGCATTCAGATAAATGGTGTTTGTACATGCGCAGTTCGTTGGTGCGCCCCACCAAGCTCCTATCTCTTGTATTGAGAGGAGCGAACTGCGCATGTACAATTTATAACGAGTCAATGGGCAAAGATTTTTGCGCCCCAGGCCGGAAATACGTGACCTAGCAGTAACTTTAGACAACGTAGAACAATTTTAATCTACATTTTATTGCAGATTATGCATTCTACTCACTAACTATATAATATTTACCTCGCTCATTTAAAAAAAAAAAAAAAAAAAAAGTTATTTTTTATTTTTTATTCAATGAAGTCTAGGATGTGGGGAGTGGTGGGGCGGCGCCCTAGCGCCCTCTATTGGCCAGCCGCCACTGGGTGAAAGTCTGATTTGGACTGGGGGAGGGCAGCTATGTTTTCCCAATTCAGCTTTGGTGATGTTGAATAGTTTATTTTTCTGATCCATCTATGAATTTTCTTAGGCTAGAAACTGAGCTAGGCCACTTATTATTGCTCAAATGTACTAAACTGTAACCAGCAGCAGCATCCTGTTACCCTACCCTATATGTGGTTGTCTAAAATATAAAACAAGATTTATGGGGCTATCTGGTTATATTAAAACTGCACTGTATTTGTATCAATGGCTGCAATAGAACATGCTGCCAAGGCCCTCGACAAAACAGAGTTGGAAGTGAAATACATCAACTCTTTTAAAGGTCAGGTGTTTTCATTATATTTTGTAGTTCTATCAGAGCTTACTTCTTACTAGTACTCGGGTTTAGTAAATAAAAGAAATGGAAAATTGCATAGAATAAGTGTGACAGGAGGATGCACAAACTACAATAAATGAAGCCAGTTTGTGCATGCATTACTGTGGTGTGAAACTTTAATTAATGATATAATGTCGTTATTGATGACTACTGTTGTCAGATGCCCCTGCGGATTACAAAACCTTTTGTATATAAATACCAGAATTCCCATTTAACCTGTAGAGGGAGTGTTCAACAGTTTAGAGCAGTTCAGTTTTACCAACACCAACAGGGGTGCATTTAATAATCACCTTCAATATCAATTAAACTGTCACATAACAAGTTTCCAGAGTCTAATGTGACCTCTTTAATTTGCATAAAACCCAAATGTATTCAATGATAATCTGAAATATAGCAGTACAATCCTGCAATTTTAAATGGTGATACCTATGTGTGCACTTAGTATATTATACTAGGTTTCATATGGTACCAAATTCTAATCATAAATAAAATCCCCATCGATTGACAACAGATTACTTCTATGACAAGACAACCCTCAGAAAGGGTGGTTTCCCAGACAATGCCACAAAGACAAGTGTGCATGTACTCACTTTCTCTCCACTGCCAAAGAAGAAGATCTTGAATGTTCTCTCTAGGTCCTTCTCCAGCTCTGCCTCTGCTACACCCTGCAACACACACACCACACACGCACACCACACCAGTTTAGTTTAAATTACCTTCATTAGAAATTATTAAGATACATATTTTGTCTCTACAAACAATGATTAGTGATAAGAAAAAAACATTTTATAAAATGTGACTCACAGGATTTTGGAAGTAGATTTGGTAGTCAAATATGGGACTAGCCTTCAGCTTCTCCATGGGTGGGGTAGAGGGATCCACAGGGAACAGAGGAGTATTCAGTGACGCTACCGCCCTAAACACACAGACACAGGTTGAGTGATGCTACATGCATGTTGGTATACTGTATATGCTTCTGTGTGTGCCCACCTGATTCTCTCAGGGTGAAACCGAGCCATGTTCCAGACCAGCATGCCGCCCCAGTCATGACCCACCAGAGTCACCTGTGGTATAGACTGGAGAGAGAGAACAGCTGAACAAAAGGAGGAGCCACACAATTCATACTGCTGCTGTGTTTATGTTCCAGACTAAGACTAGTGGATGGATGTTGCATGAACCTGCTTTTACTTGTACAGTTAACATTCATTTAGTGTTATATTTGTTGTGCTAATAAAGCTTTTCTGATTTTGATAGAGATGAGGGGGGACAGTGCTTGTGCATATCAGCCAGTAGCGGTCTTCAGCCTTCCTCACCATTTTGTCCATAAAAGTGATTAAATCCTGCAACAGACATGGAAGGATATACAGTTAGACTCATGTTATTTTCAGAGTTTGCTCATTTCATGAAATGTTGGTGTAACTGATACCTGGCAGAGCTGCTCCTGTGAATACTCCTCAATGTCTGTTAATAGAAAAAGGAGACATGACATACAGCTCAGTACTCTGGTTAAAACAGGGTGCTTTGTGCATACATATTTTCACAGTAAAAGCGTCCCTCCCAAAAATTCAAATCAAATTCAAATTTCTCAGCTCTTCATTTGGTTATACTGTAAATTTAACCAGTCAAAAAACAAAAAAAACAAAACAGGCGTCCAGGGAAAACAAAGACTGAACTCAACACTGCAAAAAAAAAAATGTCCATCTCATCTGTCCCAATTAAAGCTAACATGTTCTTTTCCAAAATGTCATATCTAAATGACTAAAGTCTTGTTCACTCTGGTTTCGACCACAGAAAATGAACTGCAGATGCAATCGCACCTTTAAAGTCAACCAAGTTTACCTTTCCTTACTATAGTTAGTTTGAATTTTGAAGCTTTGCTTGTAAAACACAGATTAATGCTGAGGTTCAAGTTATGGGTTTCACTCTTCACTTCAGGTACAATTTGAAAGGCAGCGTACAGAGAACCACCTGACATCCTAATAGCCACAGTAGCTCAATGGGTAAATAAGCTGGTTGCTGAAGAGGAGACTGAGTAAAAAGGTCTTAGGGTTATTCTTGAATGTCCAGAGTGGAACTGGAGACTCAAAAATAATCTTTAAACCACCAACAGAGTCATTCAGCTGGACCTGGACGGTACCAGGTAGCATCACAGTTTTTTGATTAAGTTGGTCCCACTACCTGTGTATTCATTTGTTTATCTCTTGATTTTAACACTAAATACAAGATTAAGTGAGAAGTCTTATTGATAACCCATCTAATACCTTTCCTGTGAAGTTAGAAGCGTTGATAAAAAAGGGAGTGGTGTTTTTTTGTAGTCTAGTTTTTCCATTTTTGCCATTTAGCTGAAGAGCTTATCAAGTGCAATCAACAAGTGTAATAATAAAATCATGTGCAAGTGATTTGATCTTGTATCCAAACTTATTTCAGGATATTGGTAGTAAGCATCTTGCTACACTGGTTTTAATAAATTGTAAATATGACTTCTTTCAAGGAATCATCACTGATTTATGAATACAATCTTGAAACTTGCTCTAAGACCAAGTAAATGTCCTGATGGTCAGCAAGTAAAAATATCTGCCAGTTCAGTGAGATCATATGACTAAAAACATCCAGAAATAAGCTTGATGAGTTTGAACGCAAGATGAAATCACTTGCCAAGCCAAATCATTTCTTGCAGTGTTATACAATTAATATGAATTGTATGGGATAAAATGACAGCACCAAGAATAAAACACACACACACTTACCTGGGGGCGCTGTGGACTCTCCATAGCCTTTCATGTCCAGAGCCAAGACCCTGAAACCTGCTGCTGCCAAAGCTGGGATCTACGAGAGGAGAGGTGGGGTGAGATTTTCAGGTGGCATGGAAAGGTTGAAAGGCAGAAAAACTGAACAAACATCTTCCAGGTGTGTAGTTCTGGCACATTCTCCAAGTACTAGCCTAGATAGCTTTTTCCCCCTAATTGTGCATAGCTAGTGTGTGTTTACCTGGTATCTCCAGGAGTACCAGTTCTCTGGGAAGCCATGACACATCAGAACCGGCGGGCCTGAGCCCATCTCAACATAGTGGGTCCTCACACCAGGCTAGGAGAGAGCGAGGAAGTCTGCTGTTATTAATGAAAGTCACAAGAAAACAGCATTTCCGATTGAAACAGGATGTCGGAGCAGGACATAACACAGAGAGGGACTGTTCAAAAGTGTGCAAAAGTAAAATTGCCATTATTATTATTATTATTATTATTATTATTATTTCAATTGCTTTGGCAACACCTGTCAAATGTAACACCAATAGGAAACCTTGATTACCTTGATGGTGACATACCCATGTGACACCTCATCAGGACTGCAGGATGGTGGAAAGCTTTCCACTGTTACAGCCTGAGGAGACACACAGACAGAGTTGTTGTTGTTCAGTTGTTTTTTCCTGCTCAAACACAAAGCTTAGCTGTGTGTTGCTAGAAAAAAACCAAAAAAACCAAAGTGTTACATCATCCTGGTTGCCATACATAGCTAACTAACCTGAAGTAACAAAGAGGATAATGTTGAAAATAAATAAAAAAGTGAGGCGTACGGTTTGGAGCAGATGTGACAAAACCATTGGGAAAAAAGGCATTCAGGTCAGTACACGTTAAACTTAGTGGAAACTGACAGAACCTGATGGATTTCTCATGTACCTGCTTGGGTTTGGGCTGAGCCTCAGTTAAAAAAAAAAAAGTTGTCAAAAATGCAACTAGTTGAAAACATTCATTTTGGGCCAATTTTCATTAAAAAAAAAGTGCAATGTGTAGATTTTCACTTGATAGGGTTGTTGATCAATACCAATGACTCAATGATGATTTCTCACTTTCTGGCCTGTACTCTGTTTTGTCTTTATCGAAAATCTACTGAGCATGTGTGCTCTTTTTCAGCAACATCCTGCCTCACATTTATACAGTTGCACACATTCGCACCTGGGAGCTGCACAGTAAAACCACAGTCTTCTACTGGTGGTCACTGAGGGTCAAGTGCCTTGCTTGAAGGGCACCGATACTTGTTAAGTAAGGGGAGATGTACAACACATACAACTCTTCAGACTGGCCCATACTTGCACTCCAGTGAAGTCGGCTAGCTTGTTGAGAGCGTCGGCCAGATCCTCCACCAAGATGGACTTCATCCCTGCTCCTTCCGCTGCCTTCACCCCTTCCTCATCAACATCCAACCACAGGGACTGAAACAAGATTGACAGGTCAACGAACCATTTATAGAAGCTAAAAGCAACAGGTTGAGTTGCCCATTTAGCCTCCCTACACTGGTTGCCAGTTTGGTTTAGAATTGATTTCAGGATTTTACTGATAACGTGTGTGTGTGTGTGTCCTCTACCTGTTGCGGTGTGACGCCAAGGCGTTGCAGAGCAGAGGTGAACATGGCGGTTTCGGGGAGCCTGTGACCTGAACGACAGGACTGGAGGACCAGGTCAAAATGGCCTCCGAGCAGAGAGAGAAGGCGGGCCCAAATGTCTCCAGCAGCACTGTCATCTACCCACTGATTGGCCAGCACGGCTGTCAATAACCCTAATTGGCAGGGATGGGGAAGTGGTGAGGTTAGGTTGTGTTTACGATCAGAATCATTAAAAGGAGGTTTTGGTCAACTTACCCGTTAAGTGATGAGACACCAAAATCATGCATGTGTCCTTGGTAGATCATTGACTCCAACGCTTTAGCATACACTATGTTGAGTGATAGTAGGCTCCATGATAACAATTAAGCATACTGTTACGAAAAGCCTTCTGGCTAATCTAACAAAAGGTGTTTTATGGTAAAATATGGAATGTAGTGAACAGGAAGAATGCTGGCTGAAGGTATGGTGTTTACTGCAGAGGTCACCAGTCTGGGGAAGGCCAGCCCAAGCTTTAGCTTCACCTGGAGTGACCAGCTCTCGTGTCTCCTCTGGTTTCTTCCAGGCAGTTTATTATAGTTGAGTAATTTAAAAGATGACATAAATAGAAAAACAAAAACAATCCGGGCAGGGCTGAAGGGCATAGCAGTCAATCAAAATTGTCTACCTCAAAGTGAGCACCATGTGCTCACTCACCATGACCTTACAAAAGAGGAAGAGGCGGAGCCCCAGTCCAATCACATGATCACACAATGAGACTCTGCTACCACCCTCAGCCAGCATTGAAGGAAGAGAGAGAAAGATGTGTGCCTAACACTAATCCTACTGACTCCAACATGTCCTAAGAAAGCTGGGAAAACACTGTAAGACGTGCAGACATTTGTCTTATTTGTACAATTTTAAATGGTCTGACCCCATCCCCACACACCACCTTTGTTAAACAGTAATCTACCAATAGCTCAACCAGGTCTGCAGTCTGAGGGGAGTCTGCATAGTGTTTTTAGTAACTCCGCATTCTCAGCTCGAGCCACGCAAGGCTGAACACACTGACACTATTCATACGAACTTGCCCATCATATCGCTCCTTTGCCAATTCACTTAGGTCATGGCTGAGGGACAAACAACAATGCATACACAATGATTAGACCATCATCACCCCACATACCTGAGTGTGTCTTGTGGTTTTGTTTATTTATTGATTTTATTATGATTCGGGGTGTGTGTGTTGACTGCTTACTTGGCTAGCAGCTTGTTGCAAGTTTGCTGTCTCTATATGTGTTTTTTGTTTATTTTTTCTTTAACTTTTTAATTGTTTACCTGCCCAGGTACTTCTGTAAAAAATTAGCCAGCTGGTTAAATCTGGCATATTTCCAGAAATGTTGATCAATGTGCACTGTCCCTGTGTGTGTGTGCGCGCGCGCATGTGTGTGTGTGTGGGTGTGAATGTACCATTGTGGCGCAGATTGTCAGCAGTTTTCAGGACAGCTGATTGGACATCGGCTCTCTCTCTGAGCTCCTCCAGCAGGCCTCCGACGGACCAGCCCGATGGCAGAGTCACACCCTGGGCCTGGGCCTCCTTCACACACTCCACCTCAAACTCTGGGATCATCTACACACATACACACAAGAATAGAGGCACATGAGGAGTGAGGAGACACAGCCCATACCTTTTTGAGTGTGGTGTGTGTGCACATACAGACTCGCGGATGAGGAATGCAGACGGGCATGCAGTCAGCATATAAAACGTGCACACACACACACACACATCCACACACACTAGGAAAAGAGTGCAGTGCCACTATAGAAGACAATTGAGGCGTGAAGGTTGGGTCTTCTCGGTAGGAAATTTATATGTAAAGAAGACAATTCATCTCCAGGTTCAGATTCGATAGCCAAAAACTACAGCGGGTACGGAGGACAGAAGAGTAATACAATCATAAATCACGCTAACAATAGAAAACTTTGGAAGCAAGCAGAATATATTGTCACCTGAGAAAGCGTCACCTCGCCTCTCTCCGCCCTGCTCATGGCGCTGCCCTTTCGGGACGCCACGTTGGACAGAAAACCGCTGCAACAGCACAAAATACAAAAGACATCTAGGATGATGGCCACAAGCATCGACAAAAGACTAACACGAAAAAAATGTATGTCCAGTTGCATTAAATCAAGCCATAAGAAACAAACGAAAAACATCCACACACATGGCTTTCCATGCCCATTAGTTCCCCTAATACTCCAATAATACTTTTTAGAAAGATCCCATCCAAATACGACAGCAAAAACATCATGCAGTAACTATACACAAGTCAGAAATCATATAGTAAAACCATAGGAGATAAAGATACCATAAAGTACATAAGGTCACTATAAACTCATTCTCATGTACCAAACCCCCTATAGGAATAGAGTATTACTAAAGGCATATGGAACCTATTTTGATGTCATCATTAGCCTCATATTGTTTGTAGGCCATGAAACAATGTCACATAACTGACTGGGCTCTTTTTCTCCCTGAGGGGCAATTAATGCCACAGAGGAGGAGAAGCAGGAGGAGGAAGAGCAGAAGAGCTGTCAACAATGTTGCCACTATTTTGAATGGATGTAAGGATTGGATGGATTCAGGATGCACGCTTACTTTCCGCCTGAGATCCAATTTTGATTTAATTTAACCTAGATAAATAATTGTAAATAACTGTAAATAATTGCTTTTTTATTTTTCTCTCTTTTTTCTGTGACTTGCTTTACAAACCCAGTCACAGCTGTGTACATTATCGTTAACATTTTTCCTTTCTTCAGCGAGCATTTTAGTTTCCACAACAATGTAGCATTTGTTTTTTTTATGGCTGCTCCCCATTTTATTGGATTGATTTTTTAAATGCAAAAGGCAGCGGCAGTTTGACAAATGCGGAATAGTGTAAACACACCCTTAATTTCCACAATGACATGGCACTAGTTTTCTTAGTTTTCACCTCCATCTCCTGCTTTTCTGTGGCATTAATCACCCCTCATACATGCCAGCCCTGTGATTAACTGACACTGTAAAAAAATGACAAGCTTGGCAAGTAGTTTCATTTTGGATCCTGATTTACCAAGGTTATATTGTGTTAATTTTACTCGAATTATCTTCCTGCAGAAATTTTGCTAGTTTCAATAGATTTCATAGAATAAATGTCCAATTTGCAACACTATCGCCGTATGACAAATGATTCAACCTATAGCCAGTTCATTAAAGCTCTAACATTTATTGACATCAACAAAATTATCTGCCAATGCAGTAAGAAAAAAAAAAAAAAGATAAGCGTGGATCCAAAACAAAATTAAATGCCGAGCTTGACATTTTTTTTTTTTTTTTACAGTGCAGATGTGTTGCGTAACCGACGTCTCTCCCTACCGTGGCAGTTTATGCAACTCTTCAAACTTGTGGAAAACAACATCATGTCGGGGGGTGACAGCAACTCCCCACAAGTTGAACAAAACTGCTTTCTTCTCCGGCATGTCCTCCCCTCCTGAGTGAAAGGATTTGATTTTCTTTCCTCTCGGTCTCTTCAAATCAAAACTTTCCCTGCTTCTGAGAGGCTGTGCTGGTGCAGGCAGCGCTCTGTTTGTGTATAAGGGCAAAACTTCGCCCTCTGTCCCCAGTTTATATGGCAGATACGCCCCCTATTTTGCAAGCTCGCACACATTAACATCTAGTACAGGGGTGTCAAACCATGTGCCATGGAGGGCCGAGAGTATGCAGGTTTTCGTTCCAACCCAAGAATACAGCAGGTGATTTCACTGATTACCACACCTTCAACCAGAGAGGAGGGACTAATCAGTGAAATCACCTGGTGTATTGTTCGGTTGGAATGAAAACCTGCATACTCTCGGCCCTCCATGGCACACGGTTTGACATCCCTGATCTAGTAGGCTTAAAGGTGACACTTTGACATACAGACGTGGACAAATTTGTTGGTACCCTTCCACGAAAAAAAGAAGAACCCACAATTTTCTCTGAAATAACTTGAAACTGACAAAAGTAATTGTCATCCATCGTTGTTTATTCCATATTTAATAGAAATCAGACTTTGCTTTTTGATTCAACAGAATATTTTCAATAATAAAACAAATGAAAATGGCATGGACAAAAATGATGGGACCCTTAACCTAATATTTTGTTGCACAACCTTTAAAGGCAATCATTGCAATCAAGCGATTTCTGTAGCACTCAATGAGACTTCTGCACCTGTCGACAGGTAGTTTGGCCCACTCCTCCTGAGCAAACTGCTCCAGCTGTCTCAGGTTTGAAGGGTGCCTTCTCCAGACTGCATGTTTCAGCTCTTTCCATGGATGTTTGATTCAGATCAGGGCTCATGTGTGATACTAATGAAAGAAAACAGTTAGTTTGAAATATCACTATAATCCCATTATTTATATTTTCTAGGCCATTTTAGAACATCTTTGTAGAGTAAGCAATCATTTATCTCTTTTCACAGTTTGATGTCGAAGGCATGCAGGTATACATGAGAAAATTGCTTTTAATTCCAACACTTTTCAGGAGGAATGAAGCGTTGTTTCAGTGAACTGTAAGGGTACCAACACATTTGTCCACGTCTGTACATCCCCCCCATCTGCTTTGCATGATCCAAATGAGCAGAAACTTGTTTTGATGTTAAAGTCTGTGTTCACTCACTCACTCACACACACACACACACACACACACACACACACACACACACACACACACACACACACACACACACCCACCCTGAACCCAACACACATTTTTATTAATAATTTTTAGTTTATATTATTTTATCTTATTGCAATTTTCTCTATTTGTATTATTATTTTCTCTCACTAAGTACTATATAATAATATGTTACTACTGTTGCATTTTATTTTTCGTATTAGTAGTATTATATATACAGATTACTCAACACACACAGTAGGGGAAAGGTCTGAGAGATCTGAGAGACGACTGACACTTAAATACGTATACGTACACACACACACACACACACACACACACACACACACAGTAGAGGAAAGGTCAAGGTGAGGCATGAGTTACACGTATGCCAATTGAAGTGTGTTTGTGTGTGTGTGTGTGCCTGTTGAAGTGAGTGTATTCAAAGCAGTGCTCCCAAACTGACTTCACAGAACAGAGATAGAGAGAGCTAGATAGAGTTCACTATGCATTTCCTTTAACTTCTATACCTGTCATCCATTCCAGGGGTTCCCATTCTTTGTAGGTAGGGTGGTAACAGTGAAAAGACTGTCTCATAGCGAAATTAAACTAGTCCTCAGTTTGCTGGGGACTCCAGGAAACTCCCCTAGACCCCTGGAAGTGTGGATAAATCAACAAAACAACATTTTTACCCTTTTACCCTCTATAACATTATGGTACTTATGGTGTGTTTATGGTACTTTATGGTACTTTTGGTGTTTTTAATATCCTCTGATATTCTTACAATATTCCTATAGGGATTTGTAGTATGTCTGTGGCACTCACAGAACAGAAGTGAGTGAATAACTTTTAATCTCCTCTGTTCTTTCTCTGTCAGCAGTAAATCAGATCACCCTAATCCATTAACTCAGGGTTGAATTTTAACAAGCCGTGGTAATCAAGCAGCATGCATAGAAATTGCCTCACATCCAGGGGTGGAAAATCCAGGTTCAGAAAGTAAAAGGACTTTCCAGAGTTTTATTTTGATATTCTTATTAGTTCCATTCTACAGCATGGGGAGGGACTAATAATTGCAATCACCTGGTTAAGAGCACAGGTGGAGAAAAATCCTGGCAGGACTTTTACTTTCTGAATCTGGAGTTTTCCACCTCTGCTCACATCACACACCACATATAGTATATGGGTGAGGAGCGGTCTAAAGCACCGTTCTTATCCTTTGAGATGAAGTTTAAACCACATTCGTAGGTCATTTGAAATGTGATGAAACTCAGTTTGACCACTCAGAATCTAATTTCTAGTGTTGTAATTCCTATCGCTCCCCGTTTGACGTCAAGAGCAGAAACATGGAGGACAGCCAACAAGAGAATAGCGGCGCCTGGACATGAAGAGGTTTCATGATGGCTGCGACTCGAAAATGCCATCGTGAAAACAGTTAGCCCAAACTTACATGTTACTAGCTTGTTATTGGACATAAAACACCCTTACTGACATTAGGGTTAGGGGTGGGTTTTGGCAACTACAACTTTGATTGAAGTTATGGCAGCTGAAATAAAAAAAAATAACAAGGATACATATTACCACTTTAACTAGTTGGATGTTGAAGGGTCTGGTACGGAGCTCCTGCAGATAGATCTATACCTCTGTTGATCCTTTTTATTGCCTATTTGGGTCTTGAATAGGACTGGATTTGCTCTGCTCCCTGGTCTTGACTGGACCTGGTCTTGGAATTGAGAGAGAGAGAGCGAGAGAGAGCGAGAGAGAGAGAGAGAGAGAGGTTGGGGTAATGTATTGCAATATTGTCTGACTTAAGCTGACAGACTTCAAGAGACTGTCGAGTGTGTGTGTGTGTGCGTGCGCCTGGCCTTTGCAGCCAGTTCAAATCTTATTCTGATTTTACTCTGAGTTCGGGAAGAGAAAGAGAGAGAGCGGGGACATAAAATACCACATCAAATCTGTATTTGAACTTGTGCATGTGTGTGTGTGAGAGAGAGAGCTCGATAGAGAGAGAGCTAGATAGAGAGTTCACTATGCATTTCCTTTAACTTCTATACCTGTCATCCATTCCAGGGGTTCCCATTCTTTGTAGGTAGGGTGGTAACAGTGAAAAGACTGTCTCATAGCGAAATGAAACTAGTCCTCAGTTTGCTGGGGACTCCAGGAAACTCCCCTAGACCCCTGGAAGTGTGGATAAATCAACAAAACAACATTTTTACCCTTTTACCCTCTATAACATTATGGTACTTATGGTGTGTTTATGGTACTTTTTGGTGTTTTTAATATCCTCTGATATTCTTACAATATTCCTATAGGGATTTGTAGTATGTCTGTGGCACTCAATAGTGGGTTTATAGTGACCTTATCATACTTAATGATATTTCTTTTTATCTCCAGGGGTGTCACTATAATATTCCTATAATAGGGACTTATAGTTTTGCTATGATACTCATACCAGTCTAAATGTATTGTATTTTATGCAGTTTGTAAGGGTAGTGCAGACTAGCATGTAGTCGTTGAACATGGGATATCAAAGCATTATATCACAGATTGTTGTTTGTGTTTAACTTTATCATACAATCCGACTTCAATCATCCATCATCTATGCCAGCTATGAACTCTTTCAGCACCATGGACAACGCTTGCCTTGCCTATATTCGCCCCACATCCCATAGCAACTGATGATGTAATAACTGGCATATCACGTATTAACTTGTCGAAATTTTATAAAACGTCTCTAAATGGGTCGAAAACGTAATAATGTAATACTATATCACTATAAACTCAATACGAGTACTACAGACACACTTTAAGTCCCTATGTGTATATTATAGGAATATTATAGCGATATAGGAGATAAAATATAAAAAATACCATGAATTGCGATAGGATCACAACAAACTCATTATTGAATACGACAGACACACTATAAGTCCCTATAGGAGTATTATAGCTATACTATAGCGGTACTATAGGACATAAAAACACCATAAAGTACTATAAGGCCACTATAAACTCAGTATTGAGTGCCACAGTCACACTTTAAGTCCCTATAGGAATATTGTAGTGGATGATGTGGAGAGAGAGGGAGGTTGTCACTGGACCGACACTGTGTGAGCCGTAGTGGGTTGAAGGCGAAAGGGACAGACGGCTCGCAGCGGAGCAGGGAGCAACACACCCCGAGGTTCTCACCCACAGACAGGCAACCTATCTCACTCACTTCACAGGTCGGACATGGAAGGCGAGACAGATGTTACACTGCCCTCCGCGACGACTGCGCTTTACTGCTGGATCTTAATCAACTCCGGTAGGTGATGCGTTCAAATCTCCCACAGCGGCTCATCTAGTTGAAATCAATTTAGATGACTGACTCATGCTGACTTTCCCCCTACAAATCACGGACGAAAAATAGGTCTAACGATGTGGATCCGGATGGAAAATCACTATAATATTCCTATAATATTACTACAGGGAACTATATGTGGTACTCAATGGTGAGTTTATAGTAACCTTTTATACTTTATGGTATTTTCATCTCCTGTAGTATCACTATAACATTCCTATAGGGACTTACACTTTTATACATTATACATTTATACTGCTAAAATGTATTATAGTATTATTGCAGTTCTTGTTTAATATGGTATGAGGCCATTTGAGAGAAATATTTCATGGGCAACGAGGCACATTTCCTAATAGTGCAAATTCCACAATAATAAAGTCTCTGTTTACATCAATTCATTCATCTATTCTAAAATTATATATATATATATATATATATATATATACACACCTTTTTTTATTTTGTGCTATGATCATTTTGTCAGAATATGCGTCACTTTTCAAATGAAATCTCAATTTGAAATGAAAAAGTGACACCGACAAACAACTATCACTAACTATCATGAAATTAAAGCTGCACTAGGCTGCAAATAACTGTTAGAACTGTTGAACTTCATTACCCAGAAATCGTGACATCAGTAAACTGCACACTGCATGCTCACCAACCCTGCCGGCCTGTGATACTTTATACCAAAAGAAACCAAAGGGACGAGAGAGGAAAATATCTAAGGTTGGCGAGTCCAGCTTTCTCTGGTCGGAGCGCTCGCAAAATACATGACACTCATATCAGCTATTTTAGAAATATTGAAGCGAAGTCTTCCCTGCTCGATCCTGTCACCCCAAAAACATTTTCAGTGATACTGCTTTCTCCAGAGTGTGTTTCACGTCAACAGGCGACATGACTCTGCCGCTAAACTGCTCCAGGTTCGAAGCCGGCATCCTAGACCACAAAATGCTCACATATTTCTAACTATAATCTGAGCAAAATCCTATAGTTCTTTTTCTGTAAGGCTTGACCGTTACCAATTTCTTCTGATGTCATTACTGTAACTTTAAGATGGGCAAGGTGGTAAGTGTCCTTGAGCGAGACATTGAACCCGCTATCTGCTCACGATATGTTTTCCATTCCTCCTCGACTGGCAAATTGTTGCCCGCCACATCATTTGTCAGTTATAAATAGCCAATACAATCACAGAAATTGGCATCAGACCAATTTACACAGTTTTCTCTTGGCACGTTGTTTTCTTGCACTGGTTAATCCGAAATTGCTTTGCCGGTGATGCCAGACTGCTTGCCAGAACTGAGCTGGGAGAAAGAAAAAATGCTGCACTGAGAGAAAGAGAAAGATTACCGGTCTCTTTTACCATACGTGGTCCTGACCAGATCATGAAGTCTAACCCTAACCCTATTTAGCCTGCGATGAGATCAAATCAGGATCCCGTTAAAACACCAGGACAGCGTGGTGAGATAACCATCACTGCACGGGCAATTTTCCAGTGTCAATAAGTGTAATTAGAAGTATTTGCAGAAGTATGGACTAGAGAGTTGTTGATGTGGCTTTGGCTCTTTATCCTAAAGTGGGTGTTGCTTTTTACACTCTGAGTCAAATCAACACTGATCATTTCACATAAAAAAGGACACTCAGTAGCTTAGGTCCTTGACTGACCAGTCCATATAAGATGTACAGACTAGATCCTCTATATTTTAGAGATATAGAACGATGAATTTCTTACCAAAATGGATTCATAGCACATAGACGTGTAACTCTCCTAAATAAGATCGCATCTTTCTTTCTTCTCTTATGGCCGGAGCCATAACAGTGAGAACTGAGATAAATGACTTGTAGGTTTACCACCGGCCCAGTTTAGTTTAGGCAACTAAACCAACTTTGGTTACGGTAAGGGTTTTGTTTGTAAACTTGCTGACATGACAAGGATCACTGAAAATAGATACAAAATAAAAGTAAAAATGATGATTTCAGTGCAGAGGTGTCAATTCAATTAGTCACAAACTGATCCCAATCATGGAGCTAATCCAATTTCCCAGGATTTGAACATTGTGGTTGGTGGTCAGTAGCGGTCATGTATGAGCATAGTGGATGCTACAGCTGAAGAACTAGCTAACTGACTGATTTACTGTTCCAAGCCAATGTCAGCTGGTTGCTAGCTGAGTGAAATAGCTAGTCTTACTATCTTAACGTTACCTCTGGCACCATCACTGACTTCTGTCCTTCCTCTGACAAAAATTCATTATGTTAAATCCAAAGAAATAATGTTTTTGTGACTGAAACTTGGAGCAGAGGGCACCAGAATCAATGAAAATATCTATTTTTCTAACTTACTTTGAGCCATCTGCATCCAACAAACACCAAGCTAACTCCACTGACAAGACAGCTGAATGGGTCCAAACAAACAGACAGGAATGATGATCTGTCACCTTAGACCTAAACCCTCATACAAGACACCTATCCTTGAGATGTTGGACCCAGTGCAAAAACCTATTGATGTTCCATGTGGCAAAGTGGGTGAGAACACGCCACTTGTCCCCATTTGTACCACCATTGCCATATTGCTTACTAATCTAGCCGTGCAAGCTAGCCATAGTTCCATCATTGATCTGTAACTCGCAGACACATGCTATCCCGGGTTTGTTTGTGTTTTGCATTATGTTTGGTTACAGTTCACATACCATCACCATTTCTGGGTAAAGTAAAGCACTGACAAGTATTGTTAAGTTTAGTTAGTGTTTATTGGTTCAGTTCTGCATTCCATTAGTTAAGCATTTTCTTTCTTTGTTACTTACTCACAATGTGGTCCAGAGACGAAAGGAGGGGGCGCCCAACCACTTCCTGTATTTATACACTGGGTGACATCATTAGTGATGTCACTGGAGGATCTTTGGATGCTGTCATTTTTCAATGCTTGTGTGCATATGTACTTTATACACACACACACACACACACACACACACATACACACTAGATCAGCGATACCAATGAGAGCCGTGTCAAGTGAGTTTCCCAGGAGTTAAGGAGTGCCGATGCTAAGCCCTGTTAGGAACCTGATCAAGCAAACCTCCAAACCTCTTGTGTCATTTTTAAGCCTGGATTCATTAATGTATGTCTACCTTTACATTTAAAGCTGCTCTAGGCAAGACTATAAAAATACAACAGAGAACAGTCCCATCCCCTCTAACTGAATGTAGATTCGCCCTATTTGCCCAAATGATGAATTCTGGTGTGGACACTTCTCCACCAACAGGAAGCGACAAATTGAAACTTAAAAGTGAAGGAGGAAGGTGGCAGACATTGTTGGCAGGTTACAACGTTTATTGGACAGTTTTTGTAAAATGAATTTAGCAGCGAATTTAGAAAACGTTAGCGATTGATTTGTATTGATTGAAACACATTTTTCCAACTCCATGTCCTGGTTATTGAAGGTTTACACAGCGATCTAAACTCATATATATTTCATTGTTTTCATTCAAACTATAAATTGAGCAACGCTGGCATCACCTGGCAGTAATCACTGAAAATAAAGATATCTGGGTCCGACAAAGTTGAAGCGACGAATTTGAAGTCACTACCTACAGTGTGGCTGCTGTCATCCAGAGTGAGAGGCGGCGAGGAGGCCGGTAGGACCGAACTGTCCCGCTGAAGGACACTTTGACAGGACAGTGGCTGGTTGATGGACACGTCGGTTGTCGTGACGACTGAAGCAGTGACCTTCAATGATTTCTCCAATCACTACGCCACCCTGCCATACAGCTCTCGCTCTCTCTTCCTCTTTCACTCCTTCTTACCGTCCTCCTCCTCCTTCCCTCCATCTCTTCTCTCATCTCTTCTCTCTCTTCTCCCCCCCCTCAGTGTTGGGTGAAGCCTGGAGTCGCGTCCATGCGGAGGACGAGCTCTTCAGAAGCCTGTTTGGCGGCTACAACAAGTGGTCGCGCCCGGCACGCAACATCACCGACGTGGTCATAGTCAGATTCGGCCTCTCTATCGCACAGCTGATAGACGTGGTGAGCGCGCACACACGCACACGCACACACACACGCACACACACACACACACACACACACACACACACACACACACGTCACTCATCCATTTATGTCCATTTCTGTCTCCCAAACAGGATGAGAAGAATCAGATGATGACGACCAACGTGTGGCTGAAACAGGTTCAGGAGTCCTACCAGTTATGTGGTTAGGTGGTGTAATATGTGTTCGCTTCATTGTATGTTTTTATGTACTGTGTGTGTGTGTGTGTGTGTTAACAGGAATGGACAGATTATAAACTGCAATGGCGTCCTTCTGACTTTGACAATGTGACATCCATCAGGGTTCCTTCTGAGTTTATCTGGGTGCCTGACATTGTGCTGTACAACAAGTAAGTGGCACACACACACACACACACACACACACACACACACACACACACACACACACACACTTGCGCCTGGACCTGCTTTCATGGAAATACCAAATAACTGCAATCAAAGTGTTTTTCTTTTACATACTTGAGATTAAAGTTTACATGGAGTGAAAGTGAATTTTTTTTTGTCAGACAAAAGTGACATGCACACATACTACACACACACACAAACAAACTTGTACATATACAAGATGCTCACACACACACACACACGCAATAACTGCAGGCACACACACATACTATAGTCACTATAGGCTACAGCTCCAACAGCTCTATGATTCCCCTGCACTTCAAATATTCCTGCATTAAAAAATTGGTGATATGCGCAAACGCTCCCAGTGAATCAAGCGCCCCGATTCTATCTTAAACAAGTAAAAGTCCTCTTGCATCAGATTAGTCAGAATCCTAATTTCCCCCCACGGGGCCCAGCGAAGCTCTAAGCCTCAGACTCATCGGGATGTAGACGAAGCTGCGTTGCTCTTTTTTTAGGGTGAAGTTCGAGGGGGGGCGTTGGGAAGCGCTTGCATCATGGAGACCTGCGTCATCGCCGTTAACGTTCAGGATTCGTTATCAATTATTAAAACATCGCCCCGGTAAATGAGCGTAGCTTGGGGGCTTTATTGACTCACCTTTTACTAGTCTGAGAAATAACGAGGTGGAAACTTTTCAGCTTTTTAAAACATTTTTCTCTCGAGTCTCGATAAGAAAAAGTGTTTTTGTTTTTTTAAATTAGATCCATCAAAAGGAATTTTCTCCAGAAAACCTTCCTTCCTCCATTTCCACTCCTCCCCTCCCTCTTTTCCCTTCCTAATTTTTTTTTCTTTTTCTCCCTCTCCTTCCCATCGTATTCCAGTGCAGACGGAGAGTTCGCCGTCACCCACATGACCAAGGCCCAGTTGTTTCACACTGGCCGTGTCCGCTGGGTGCCCCCGGCCATCTACAAGTCCTCCTGCTCCATCGACGTCACCTTCTTCCCCTTCGACCAGCAGAGCTGCAAGATGAAGTTCGGCTCCTGGACGTACGACCGCGCCAAGATAGACCTGGAGCCCATTGAGACTGCTGTGGATCTGAAGGTAGGATAGGCAGGATGGCAGATCAGTGTTATTCTACTAACGTTTCTCAGAGGCAGAAATAATCAAATGGGTTGGGTTGAACCTCAATGGACAGAGCTGCACTGCAAACTAAGTGCACACAAAATGGATGGATGTGGATGCTCGTACGTGCGCACACACTCAGATAATCTCCTCCAGTTATAGCAGGGATAAGTCACACAATCTTTTTTACAGTTGAGGCAGCAAAAAGAAAACCTGTCCACCTCCTACTCTTCATCCTCTCCTCCATCCAACTCTCATCTGTCCTCACGTCCCCTTTTCTCTTCTTATGGTTCATTCACTTCTTTTTATCTCTCTCTTCCATCTTCTCCTTTTCTGTTCTTCTCCTTTTTTCTTCTCCTCCTTAATTGAACTCTGGAGTGTTTCCTGCTTTAGTTTGGTTCATTTGGCCAGATGAGAACAATGCCATTTGAAGTCGGGTAGCGCCAAAAAAAAACAACTGACCAAGACGCCTCTTCCATGGAGAACTGTCATTAGGTTTGTTAGGAGTGAGAACGTAATCTGAACCTAATCTGAACTACAGGAAACGACCCAAAAACGCTCATGGGTAGATGACAGATGTTGACATCTGATAGCCAGCAGTTCCTCATTGATTAAGATTAAGAGATTAGTCTTTATTTGCAACATCGAACACACATGCAGGGGCGAAGTGGCCGCCAAACACAACACACACACACTTTGTGCTTGCAAAGCTTGCAAAGCACAAAGTGCAAAGCCTAGCACAACAAAATGAACTAAGGGCTAAACCACTAACTGGTATGAACACCAGAGAAGTCCATCAGGTTAGACCACTAAAATCTCTAACCTGGCAGGATGACGGGTTACAAAAACTGTCCAATAAACGAGCTGCTTGTGAGCCATGTGACTTTTGTTTTCAAGCCCTGGTTCTCTGGTAACTGGGAAGCTAAACGAACCAAATACAAAAAAGCGACACGTTCAACTTTTCCACTCTGGTTCAGACCAAAGAAAACTGTGGCTCTGACTCTGGTCCCTGAGCTTTGAATAAGTTGTATATTTTCAGTATTGGAACGGTTGAAGAGTATAGTGCATGGCAGCAATAAATTCTCTAGGAAACAAAACACATGGATTACTTTTTCTAGGTCATCAAAAGAGTGTGAATGCCTGAGATGCATTTCAGGTCCACGATACTAGAATGCCATGCTAAAAGTCACAATAAAAGGAAAAATGGTTACTTCATGGCGTACCAGTAGACGTACATAGACATTCCAATCAATCAAAGATTCTTGAACAGCCTTTGGATCATATCAAATCAAATCAAATCACATTTATTTGTATAGCCCTTAATCACCGTTACAGTCTCTAAGGGCTTCACAGTGCCCAACATGTGAAAATAATAAATGGTTAGTACACGACATCCCCCAGCCTTAGACCCTCACAGAGGACAAGGAAAAACTCCCACAAACCCTCACTGGGAAAATTGGGAGAAACCTTGGGAGGGGCTACTCAGAGAGGGATCCCCCTACCAGGACGGTTGGGCGTGCAATAGATGCCGAGTTTGGGCAAGCAGCGTATACACAATATATGAAAGTTTATTTTGGTGGGACATCCAGATCTGATGGGGCGGCATCACAGCAACGGCAACTCAGTCAGCGTCATCATAGGACTAGGGGACCATGCAGGCGCCAACACTGCCCAGATAGGAGAACGCAACGTCCGCTCAGTCAGCATCGTCCTAGGAGGCGGGACCAACCAGACGCCAACTCTGCCGGGCTGCAGCCTGGAACAGATAGGAGACTCACCCACACACACCCATACACACACTCTCACTCACACAGACATGACCAGCGTCAGTGGACAGGAGCAGGTAGACCAGGAGAATAGGACATGTAGGCAGGATGCTAGTATCCATCGGCAGGACCCTGATCTAGGATGAGCTAACTGGTCTAGCCTTACTCTGAGAAGAGACTGAGCCACTCCCTCAAGGCTGGTCAAATGACAGAGAGAATAAATGGGTTTTTAGCCTTGACTTAAAGACTTCGATAGAGCCTGCCTCTCTGATTGAGGCAGGCAGACTGTTCCATAGATAGGGAGCCCGGTAAGAAAAGGCTCTGTTACCTGCAGTTTTCTTTTTGACTGCTGGGATAGACAGGTAGCCAGCGTCCTGAGATCTGAGGGCGCGTGGCGGTTTATAAGGTTTAATCAAATCGGATAAATAGGACGGTGCCATCCCATGTAATGATTTATATGTAAGTAAAAGCACCTTAAAGTCACACCTGGCCTGAATTGGTAGCCAGTGTAATGAGGACAGGATGGGAGTTATATGGTCGAATTTCCTAGTTTTGGTCAGGATTCTGGCAGCAGCATTCTGGACCAGTTGTAGTTTTTTAGTGCGCCCAGTAGGTAAGCCCGAGAAAAGGACATTGCAATAATCGATTCTGGATGATACAAAGGCATGTACTAAAATTTCTGCGTCTGCCTCTGTTAGCATAGGTCGAATTTTGGCAATATTGCGAAGATGATAAAATGCTGATTTAGTGATCTCCTTAATGTGCAACTCGAATGAGAGGGTAGGGTCGAATTTTACCCCAAGGTTTTTAACGTATGGGCTCTGGGAGATTACACAACTATCAAAGTTAAGAGTACTATTCTCAAATAAGTGTCTATGTCTAGCCGGTCCCACAATCAGCATCTCAGTTTTGCTGCCATTAAGAAGTAGGAAGTTTAGGGACATCCAATATTTGACCTCTGATAGGCAGGCCTCTAGTTTTTGGAATTGGGTGTCATCGGTTGGTTTGACTGGTATGTAAATTTGGGTGTCATCGGCGTAGCAATGGAAGTTAATGCCAAATTTGCGAATGATGCCACCAAGTGGTAGCATATAGATAGAGAATAGCAGTGGTCCTAGGACAGAGCCTTGTGGGACACCAAAGTCCATATTGCAACACTCTGAGGTCATGTTGTTATAAAAGACGTGGTGTGATCTATCAAGTAGGTAAGACCTAAACCAAGAAAGGGCTGATCCCCGGATACCAATATAATGTTCAAGACGGTTCAAGAGTATCGCATGATCAATTGTGTCGAAGGCTGCACTCAGGTCAAGTAGCAATAGTGCTGAGGTTGATAACGTCAATAGCTAACAAAAGATCATTTACCACTCTCGTGAGTGCAGTTTCGGTCGAGTGAAGGGATCTAAAGCCAGATTGGAAGGGATCAAGCAGGTTATTTTTTGACAAAAAATCTGTAAATTGACTGGCTACTGTTCGTTCAAGTAATTTGGAGAGGAACGGCAGATTTGAGATTGGTCTATAGTTCTGAAGTACTTCGGGGTCAAGGTTCGGTTTTTTCAGTAGAGGCTTGATCACGGCCGTTTTAAAGGCGGAGGGCACCGTGCCAGTGGAGAGCGACTGATTGATCATATAGAGAATGGAGGGTCCTAGGATAGGGAATACTTCTTTAAGCAGTTTAGCAGGTAGAGGGTCAAGCATGCAGGTCGTGGGTTTTGAAGACAGAGTTAGCTTGGTGAGAGAGTCTAAGGAAACTAAATCAAAATGTGAGAAAAGACATTCAGCCCGGGGAACACCAAGTGGACTTTTCAGGTGTGAGATGGCACCACCAGTGGAGAGTGTACTGGAAACGACCCATATAAAACCTGCACCTTCACAACTTTCATAGTGACAGAGTACAACCCTGTTTCCTTCTCCTAAGACACCACGGTCGCATCCCAGTGGCTGGAACTTTTTCCTTTCTGAAGGATCTGAAATGTGTGGCAGCTCAACCTTATGAACAATCAATCCTCATGTTATATCCCGCCCCAACATCCTGTTTCAACCGGAGAGACGTTGAATTACGGAAGCAAGACGCCGTCGAAAAGCCGTTTCCTTGTGACTTTATAGACACTTTGACCGTCGTTGTTTTTCCCACTTGCTCCTGAAATTCTTGGTCCTCTCCACCCTTTTCATTGTTGCCTTCCTGTTTTTTCTCCCCTCGCTCTTCTCTCCTCCGTCGTGTCCTGTCGTTTCATTACCTTCTTCTCCGCTCTGCTAAACCTCTTTCCCTCTATCTTCTCTTTACCCTCGCCTCCTCGCTGCTCTCAATTTTACATTTGCATTTGAGGCATTTAGCTGATGCTCTTATTCAGAGTGACCTACAGTGAGTGTGAAGGGGGCTCTTAGTCATGGACACTTTGACACATGGCTGCTCTAATCGGGATCAAACCTGTGACCTTCCAATTACGTAACGGTCCGTCTAACTAATTGGCCACTCTGGTACCTCTTTCTCCCTCTCTCCTTCGTTGCTTTTTTCCTTTTCCTCTCTCTCTGTTCTCTTAGATGCAGATTTTGATATCTTGTTTTGTTGTTGCTCAATACTTTTATCTGGATCACAATTATAGAGATTTTCTTATCCCATTTTTTTGTGATGGAGGATCAGACTCATATTGTTCATTGAGGTTTTTTTTTTATTATCCGATGGGATCGAGTCAACTAGATGAAAAAGAGTAAAATACAGTTTAGTTTTCATGTTATTTTTACTTATCTGCACAAGTATTCAATGCATGTCAAAGACCTTAAAGATTTCAAAGTTGATGGCAAAAATCTTGAAAATCACTAACCGCCAATACTGGTCCATCCTGCTGCATGGTGCCAGTTGGTGTGAGCTGAGCTTTGAAAAACTCAGAAACCAAATTTAAAATTGATCATCTAAATCCCAATCTGAATGATCAGAATCTCAATTTTCATTTTTGAAAAACTGGGCCCAGAAGTCAAAAGTAATCTCTACTCTAGGACTACTGGGAGAGTGGGGAGTGGGCGATCGTGGACGCCGTGGGCACCTACAACACCAAGAAATACGACTGCTGCCACGAGATCTACCCGGACATCACCTACTACTTCGTCATCCGCCGGCTCCCCTTGTTCTACACCATCAACCTCATCATCCCCTGCCTCCTCATCTCCTGCCTGACCGTCCTGGTCTTCTACCTGCCGTCGGACTGCGGCGAGAAAATCACGCTGTGCATCTCCGTGCTGCTGTCGCTCACCGTCTTCCTGCTGCTCATCACCGAGATCATCCCGTCGACGTCACTGGTCATACCTCTGATCGGGGAGTACCTCCTCTTCACGATGATTTTCGTCACGCTGTCCATCGTCATCACCGTGTTCGTGCTGAACGTGCACCACCGGTCGTCGGCGACCCACAGGATGCCTCGCTGGGTTCACGCCCTCTTCCTCTCCGCGGTGCCGCGCTGGCTCTGCATGAGACGTCCGCCCCCCAACCTCAGGTCAGTGAAAGTGAGAACAGGAGGTAGGTCTGTATGTTTCAAGTATGTTTCAGTAACAACTTCCTACTGTTGAGTTGCACCCCATTCTGCACCACCCCGGTGTCCTCACCTTCAACTCCATCTGCCCTTCATGACTGAAGTGGATTTAATGGGTGAAATCAATAAGTAATCAAAGCTTTCACCTGGAGTTTTCACCAGGTCACCTTCATGTTTGTCCACTCAGTTTAGAACTGCGATCCACGAGGCTCAGACTGCTTCTATTTGTTGGTCTTGCTGCAAAGTTTTGACCAAGAAAAAATAAGCTATGTATTTATAAGGGGATCCCTCTCTTTCTGGCCCTTTCCAAGGTTCCCTTGCTCTCAATGAGGGTAAGATTAAGGTGATTAAGGGCTATACACATAAATCTGGTTTGACTTCACTAGCTAGCAAGTGCTAATTAGGTAGCATTCATTGAAAATAGAAAAAACTCAATAAAATGACTTACCATCGACCCCAAAGATGGATGCAACCGTTCTTCCAAGCGTTGTTTTTGAGATGTTTCTTCCTGTAATCCTTCAAATAAAAGTTGTAGAGAACTGGGAAGCTTTGAATGGCTGCAATCAACTTCTCCATTTTGCACTTGCCAGGGAGAACTATTGTTCATGAAACTACAGCACATTGGTAGGGAAAAAAGGAGGCACAGAAATCTGATTGGCTGTTGATGGTTGATGACTGCGAACAGTTCAGCTTTGACCAACTTTTCTCAGCTGACAATCTTGTTGACCGTCCAAACATTAGCTGAGTTTCCCTGAACTTCCGGTGACTTGTTGAACGATGGTTACGGGTCATTTGACACGCGCTGTTTGAGAAGACATGGTAAGAACTTTTGATAATCTTGCCGTGGATGTTTTGCTGCTGACATGCTGTGGTCTCCTCCAACTCACTCTGTTTCCTTAGGAGGCGGGGCTTGATAGATAAACTCCTCCCAGTCCGGACTCCAGGCCCCTCCCAATGCACCCACCACTCCACCACCAACACTTGGCTCATACAAGAGTCTGATGTCGATCTCCATGGTTACCAGGATGATTCTGGCTGCCAGGGCTGTCACCAGCTCGACTCGGGGGGTGGACGTAGCTACTGTGACGTCCACAGTTACTCCAACGCAGATATGGACAGAGATTCGGTGAGGTTGGGGGTGAAGGTAGCGGGAAGGTCGAGGTTTTATCCCTCTGTTTCCTTCCCCCCTCCATCTCCTCAACTGTTTGGGTACACCCTCCTCCCACAGAGACCATCTACACTCAGCTTGAGCTGGGACACCCCTTCTCGGGAGCATGGTATGATCCAGAACCCATTAGCCACTGCTCTATCTCCTTCGGTGGTACGCGCCCTGGAGGGGGTGACCTACATCGCAGAGCATCTGAGAGCAGAGGATGCAGACTTCTCGGTGAGTGCTGAAATGTTGTCAAGCTACACGGCAAGTTTTCCAGTGAGTAACTGTTTGAAAAATGTGAACTTCAATACCCAGAAATCCTGTAAGGTTGGGACAAGTGCAGCTTTAACTGTTTTCTTGAAACATACAGTAGATATCTAAACTTTTAGTGCCTCCCCATTCCCCCTCTTTCTCTCTGCAGGTGAAGGAGGACTGGAAGTACGTAGCCATGGTCATAGATCGGATCTTCCTGTGGATGTTCATTATTGTGTGTCTGCTGGGGACCGTCGGACTCTTCTTGCCTCCGTGGCTCTCCGGAATGATCTAGAACGATACCGAACGTCAACCGGTTTCCACAGAATGAATAAAAAGTGAATCAAGTAACCTGGTCTGACTTGTGTGTGTGTGTGTGTGCTTAGCCGACATGGTGGACTGCCACGCGTTGCATGTATGGAAAGGGAGGTTGTTGTTGGACACAAAACATACACAAAGAAAGTTTCTCAGGAAGGAGGAAAATAATACATTTTTTCTATCTATTTTTGATGTCCTCTACATTATCATGAAGACAAAATATCCAGGTCAAAACAGAGCACGGTTCAGAAAACCCATAACACTACAGATACAGTACCATCGGTACTGGTAAATAAAAAGTTGGGTGAACTATGACCTCCAGTTGGTGAAGGCAAACAACCACCAACATAAATTTTCACAAAAATAATATAAAAAACTGAGTTCAGGTGGGTTTACCCTCCATTATATCACTAGATAACTATATATTTGACATTAGTAATACATTTTATTATAACATGAGAATTTTGATTAAAATTAAAACAAACACCTTTTAAAGAAGAGTTTTGTCTAAGTAAGTGTTGGATAATAGTAAACAAAATTATTCCACATTTGCAGACTGGATCCTCTTCTGGAAATGATGCATTTTTTTGTCCTGAAATGGATGTGCTGACATTATCTCAACACAAAAACAATTAATTTTATCAGTGATGAAATGATCAGTTCCCGGCACAGAAATGAACCGTGTCTATTAAATTCTGCTGAGACGGCCACGTTGTACTTTTAGAAACACCATCCTGTTTGCTTATACAGCCACTGTTGCCCAAGAGCTGAGGGCCGCCATAGGGCATGTTACATCACCTGAAAGCCCTCTACACAGGGGGTTGCTTACAGTAATTCAACAAGTCATTGGTGATGATATGTTGTAGAGCCACTGACATACCTGCTCCCTGTCCTCTGACATCAAAGCCAGGTCTCCATGTTGGTGTGCATCCTAGTTGAATGGTGCAAGGGGAAGCTACATCGGAGCCCTGTCTAATAAGACTCTCGATACACTTCTTCTCTCTGCTTGGGGAAAGGAAAGCGGTGACGACACAGTTAAGACTCTCACTAGATAGTAAGACACTATACTAACAACTGTACAGGACATTAAACTCAGTTCACTCAGTCCTCAGCAGGGAGCAGCAAAGCCACACCCTACCAAAATGAATCGTTCTCGGGGTCGGATGTCTAGCGTGACGTGGAAGCTTCAGGAAAGGAAGAAAAACATTTAGCTTCAAAGTTATGTGATTCCACTTTCCAATATACTTCATCTACTACTACTACATCTACTATCTTTTTAATGATAATAATAATAATACCTTTGTTGTTGTTTTTGTTGAGATGTTCATTACTGCAGTGTTTCCCTGCCTTCTGCTCAATGCATGCTGGGATAGGTTATATCATTCCTATAATATTGACATTTCTATATTGCTACCAAAACATCACTCCACGATCAGCAGTGGCTCGCTCAACTGTTCTCCGTTGTTTGCTCGGGATGCAGCATCAAGGCAGAGGCTCCAGAGAGCATGTCACACTGCCTGAAAACACACAGTGACAGACAGCTTTGTTATATGGAGAGTGACGGTTTACTGTACCAATGCTACCGAGACAAATTCATGTGCATTTCAGAAAAGATAACATACTATTATATCCACTCAGGGGAGACAGTATATGACAGGGTATTTTAAACCTGTTGGCTTGTTGGGTGAGTTTCAGAGGTTCATTAAGGCCATCTCCTCTAGACAAATAAAGTAGAGAGACATAAAGACGCCAACTGGGGCATGGGCAGCGAATAGCATAAAGGCTGCCTTCATCCACCAAACCAATTCATTTTTCATGCCACAGATTGTTACATTCTCATTTACAGCAGCCCAAAATTGATGCAGCGGTTCAAGGAATATGATTTATATGTACGAGTAATTACATTTTAGACATTTAGCTGAAACACGCACTTACTCTACACACACACACATACCGTCATCTTGCCAGGGAAGCTCTTCCAGCCTCTTTCCTTTTCCTCTTCAGTCAGCAGTGTCTTGTTCAAGGGCACTTCGACGAGACACGTGGTTGTCGATGGACGTGCATTGGCTCCTGTGGGGATCAAACCCGTGACCTTTCAGTTACAGGATGGTCTCTTAACTACTAGGCCAACTGCTGCCTTTTCTGGGAAACACCACTTTTTACAATGGAGAATTCATTCATTGCCCCGTGATGAAAGTGTTTTTGTCTTGCGGCAACCTGCACAGTTAGAGTGTGAAATTTTGTAAAGCTATTTTTTGACACTGGTGTCTCTCTCGAGTAAAATGAAGAGTATTGTGTTGCTGTTGTCTGTAAATGAACATCATCAAAACCGGGTACAGGCTAACTGACTCTTAACCCATCTAGCATCAGACTCCCTCACGCAACTGGCAAGTGAAATCGACAGATGATGCTGCCAGAGAAGGAGAAGGAGAAGATGATCGTGCTGATTCATTTATCCCCGGGTGGTAAAAGGCTTTTACAAATAATTGAGAATGCTCTCGGAGGAAAATGGATATTGATATTTCTAACCTGGAGGGCTACGGCTCAGTGGCAGCGTTTGATTGCAGATCAATCTGATTTTGAAATGAGGTCTAGCGTACAAACATGAGCAAGGCCTAAACCAACATAATCTTAGAATGGAGGTCTCTAGTTGAATCACTTAGCTCATATAGTTGTGAGCTATTATTGACCTTACAAAAAAAAGTCATACTTTTTGGATCAAAGGTGTGTCACGTGATTTCAGATTGCAGCTGTGTGCTTTGAATTCACATCTGTATTTTCACTTGTGACAGGGTGCTGGTTTCATCAAACCTTAAAATAGAGCTAGAGTGAAGCAGTGCCACGCCCGGTTACCATTGCTGCTCATGGGCCCTTGAGAGAAAGTGTTTGGTGATATGGTTTAAATCTATGGGATTGTATCTTATCAGCGTATGATGTCTTATTGCTGTGATATAAGGGACGAACGTTGGTGAAGGAAGCGATGTGGTTTCAATCTACAGTTGTGATGTGTTTGAATTGTACTACGGTTGTCCAATTTCAATTCAAGTGATCATTTCTTGTTAATTGCAGCATGTGTTTTAATCTATCATTTTATGGGTCTCATATATAGATATCAATACATTTGATGATAGACAAATTATAAAGCTTCAAGGCCCATCAGTTGTCTGAAACAATTACAACAAGACATAACTTCAGCTTGATGAAGAAATCTTTTAATCATTCATGATGGGCAACGATGGTTGGCTTGTATGCAGAGGATAAATAAAAAGAATAAATAAAGAAATAGTCTGTATAATTTCAGTTTGGAACATAACTAGAACATATTATAGATGATCAGAAGTACATATTAACTATGCTATCTGCTACAGTGTGCAGATACTGTTGGTTTTTGGCAATCTAGTTTTTCATGTAATTTAATATTGTTAGCCGACAAACTTTTACTTTGAAAGACTCAAATTAAGGTTTTATTTTGCTTTGCTTTCTTTAACCATAAGAACAAATTAAATCGAGCCAAGCATATATAACATCAGCACAGCTACTGAAAAACAACATACGCTCCCACTTGGCAAGCCTTTAACTCGCACTGTGCTATTTTCATTTGTTTATATATAGCACTTATCAAACTTCAAAATGTGCATTACAAAAAGACATAAAACCAATGGATAGTAAAAAAACAAATAATAAAAAGACATGGGCATATCTGTTCACTCCATTAACACACTTCACGCCAATGGCCTGGAGTTGTACATTAACACAGCAATGAAACGTTGTGTTTCCTAGTTGGAATAGAGCATTGCTGTTCTTTTGGCGTACATGGGGCTGAGGGAATACACAGCATCAGTCAGAATGGTGGGCAGATAAGGAAATGCCTTGAAGAAAAACATGTCAATCTTTGAGACAAGTAGGTATCTGTATTTAGGCTTTGGAGATGTGATTGCATCCAGCATTGCGTCGATGACTAAGTCAGCATTCACAAAGCCCGCTTTACATGTCGACAGGAAGTATTCATTGGCCAGCTCGATGTACCGTCGGTCAAATATTTGCTTACGTTCGTCATCTAATTTCTCCCAGATACTCGATCCTGTTTTCATCCTCACAATATTGGTAGCTTGGCCAAAATTACCTGGCTGGATGATACTGACCTGAAAGTGAAAAAAGGTCACAGGTTAGATTGAGTTAAACTTCGGACTATTACTTCTGCTGCTGCGACACAGACCCACAATTTCCCCACGGGGGATGTTTCATCTTTTCATCTTATCTAAAACGGACTTTCCACGCTTCACGCCATGGTGCATCACTGTTACCTTGACACCAAAACTGGCCGTTTCAACCCTCAAGCAATCTGCAAATGCCTCGAGTCCTCTCTTCGACACGCTGTAGGCTCCCATGTTCAGGCAGTTGAAGAATGCAAAGATGCTCGACACGTAAACCATCCGTCCTATGGCGTTCGGCAAATACAAAACAACAATTACAAGCCGAACGACAGTAGAGCTTTGATTTTATACAGAGCATTCCTGTAAATATGATTCCGATGAAATTTAACAAGGCTTACCTTTGGAGGCACGAACCATAGGTAGAAAAGCAATCGAAGTCCTGATGGATCCAAATAGGTTGACATCAACCATATTGCGAAAATCGTCAATGGTGCTCCATTCGATCTCTGCCCAATCAGAGATACCAGCGTTGTTCACAACTGCCCATAGGCCTGAAACACATCAAGGGTTTCATTGATAACACATCTTTGAAGCATTCACATTTGAGTCTATCTGTTTATCATGATGTATTCTGACATGCATGTACAGCAAATGTCCATCTAAACAAGTCATTTAATCTAATATTGAGTCTTAAAAAGTGGAAGAATCTGCTACTGGGGTGAAATAACTTTACTTCCAATGCAAATCCTATTCTCTTGAAACAAGTGGATTGATCTGCCTTACATCAAGAAGTCAGTTGTGTCAAATGAGGCCAATCACTCAACTAACTCAAGATAATTCCACTTTCTTGATTTGAAAAGGAAACTACCATTTTCTCTAGCGTGAAGAACATCATTCTAAGGCTGGATCCGAGCCAAAACCTCTTTTTAGGATGAACATATTGTCTCACCCTTCTCTGGAAGGTTGTCCTGGACTGTCTTCTTAGCCTGCTGCACGTCTTCGTCACGGGTGATGTCCAGCTTGAGGATCTTCATATGACTGGAGCTCTCTCTTGCCAGGCTCTGGGCGCCGGCTCCCTGTGGGAACAAACATCCAGCAAAGACCACGAACCCTTTGGTGTCCAAACGTCGGGCGAGCTGGTGTCCGAAGCCACTGTCACAGCCCGTTATCAGCACTGCGTGGCTGTACCCCCCCCTGCACATGGCTTCCACGAAGGTGGGATGAAATGAGATGAAGAAAGAAAAATATGGCACAGACGGCAATGATGCCAATGAAAAAAACGGTGGCCATGCTGGTTAGACTTCTAGGAATAACTGTGCACGAAGGAAAATCTTCCACTCATGCTAACCAGCAGCTGACACAAATTTCCCAGAAGTCAAACAAGTTTCCATGTGACTTAAAAGTCAACAACAAGGAAAAAAGAATCAATGTTATTTTTCAGTGGCAAAACGTGGCCCACAGGGTCTATTGACGATGTGAAGCTCCTTCTGTTGATGTAATGTGGAACAACTGTTGGGAATTATTTCTTGGTCGTGGTGATGATTGTAAGAAGAGAGCTGCAACAAACTACGTCTCAGGATTCAATGAGTATTTAATACAGTTCAGCGCTGAAGGAGAGAGATATCCGACAGCATCACTGCCACGAGGATACTCCAAGCAGAATTCCAAGCAGATACAGTTCCTTTATACAAACTCATCCATGTGCTATTTTACAGAGATCCTTTCATCCCCAACTCTGCCTCTGTCTGTCGTCCCCATGTTAATTGAGTTGGTTTGCACCTGAATCTGTCACACCTTTCTCTAGACCTGTGAACACCATGTCTTGGTGTTAATTTGTAATTGACTAGAGGCAACCAAAATGCCTGTATTGGATTGTAAAACAGGAAACCAGATGGCCTTTAGTGTATTGTATTTTAGTGCAGGGGCGATTTTAGGACATGAGGTTTGGTGGGGCCGAGCCCCCTTAGAGAAGGGTCATTTTTAAATGAATTTTAAATGAATTATTTAGATTTTATTTAGTGCATTCTGCACATGCACATTGATTTACTGAATTTACTCAAATACAGTAAAACTAGCAGGCCAACAGCTAGTGACCAGAACATCTATAGACCTGCACACAGCCTTTTAGGAGGTATGGATACAATGTATTCAAGAAGTGGACAAGAAATCCTCTCTTGTCCAAATCCAATCTTGTCTTGGCCAACTATATAATTTCCAACACAGCCAAAAGGAACTTGACTGAACCATGGCAGACACAAGAGTTGATTTCACACTTAATATAACGTTCCAGTAAGAGATATATATATATATATATGTATGTGTTTGCTAAAATATTTTGATGGCATTTCTGCTCAACTGGAAAACACAGCACAGTAATGAATGAGGATACTGTCTGCTGGACCCAAATAATCATCATAAAGTACCAAGGCATTTATTGACCCGAGGGAAATTCAGTTGGTCAAGGCAGAGCAGAAACCAGTTTCCACTGGTTTCCACACACGCACACAGCATAACCATAGCGGGTGACTTGAATAAAGTCTGACGCAGTGAGATGGATCATATGAGGGGGTCGCGAACTAGACCAATGCCATTGGACAAAATGAAATATGCATAGTTCCCATGCCAAGATAAAATGAATTGTATGAATTTATTCGCTGTAATATCATCAACAACAACCAATTGCGAAAACAATAACTTGCAATTCTTAAAACAGAGACCAACCGTGCACCAGAGGGGGTATAAAAGATGACCAACGCAAATCAACTCTAGACCATTAGGCAGGTTCGTACGGTGGCCCTGAGAGCTCAACGCACTACAACTTAAGAAAACACACACAAGTAGACAAAACACAAGCAAATTAAGAAAACATCTTCACCAAACCTCTTAATGTGTTGAGTTGTCTTAATGTGTTGTGTTGTCTTAATGTGTTGAGCTCTCAGGGCCACCGTACCATTCTCATATGTATGATACATGAACTTTCTTTTGGCATTTTTCAGGTTTTTTAGGACCCTCTAATACCAGTGTGTCTGTAGCACATCCCATTAAGTCCACACACACACACACACACACACACACACTTGCGTCTACTGTTATACTGTATTTGCGACTACTGTTGTACTTGTTGTATATTGTATTTTGTATACAATATTGTATACTTTTGTTATACCATTGTACAACATGACTGAACCTGCTTCTACATCTGCCCAGGTGAGATTCACAACATTGTTTTGTTCATTTTCTCTGAATTATGTCTGAAACCTCCTCAAGTTGCATTTTCATCACTTTCCTCTCTCAGGTGTACATTCAGAGCCCTGATTACCTGAGCACTGTAGAGCTCTGCTGGGATGAGCGCTGTTTCCAGCACTAGGTAAAATGACACCACATTTCATCAAAACCTTATTTCCTTCATTACAAATCTGCCTTTGGTGCGACCGTCTGTGTTTTACTGTCTCCCTCTGCAGATGAGGCTGATTAAACAGTTTCTGGTTCTCCGAAGCGGTGATGCCCGGGAGCTTCTTCCCTGGCCGCTTCGTACTGGAGGACATGAGCGACTGGCTCATATCCCAGAGGAAACTCACCCCTGAGAAGTGAGTTCCCATGCTGTTTCATGTATTGGATGATGTAGGCGTCATGTACTGAATGCTGTCACTTCAAGCTAGTGTGATGAGTGCTAGTGTAGTGCATAGACAGGAAAGCTGAGTGGATCTCTGTTTGATTTGAAGGCTCTGGTTTGCAACATCTGAGGAAGGGAGCGACTTCACTTGCTTGGTAAGAGATAGGACATTAGGCAAGGGAGCGAGGAAAGGTTCTAGTTCATGTTGGTACACTTTCACTGCTACTCCGGTGTGACCTGCTGTGTTCTGTTTGAAGGCGTTGTGGGTCAACACCAACCTCGTGATGCGAACCATGGAGCTCCAGGCTGCTAGAGAGTTGAATCTCAGTCCCAATCAGGACATGGCTTCAGGAGACTTCTCCTATCTGTAAGTCTCATACTATACATAATGTATATCATAAATACCACTGTGCCTCTATAGCGGTTTGTTTGTGTCTAATTCCAGTAATGACCAAGTAAAAGCCGAGGTCGTGCAAGGAATGAGGACCATTTCCCGCACGGTGACCTTCCATCCATGCTCTAAGTTGTGCTGTTCAACTGATGTGCTGGTGGACCTGGTGCCAAGGCTGCTGCTGAGTCTGATGCACCAGGCGGCTCAAACTCCCACCCATGACAGAGCCTTTATGGCCCTGAGCGACCTGGCTGTCACCATGGTGCTGGAGGTGTTGAGCAAGCTGCCTTCTGCTCTGAAGAGCCCAGACACACAAGTCCGCTACTCCAGAGCCACCGGGATCCGCATGGTCCGTTCTGTCCGACGCAGGATTGCTAAACTCGGCAGAGTCGAGGAGCTTAACAGCGCTCTGGACTCCTGGAGCCCCACTCTGATCAGGAGCATCACTGAAGCAGTGACCACCCAGGTCCAGAAGGTGTTTGGGAACCCTCAAGACTCCATCCTGCCCCAAGCCATCTTGAGCTGGCAAACGCTCAGAACACGACATGAAAGTAAATTTTAGCGAAGAGTGGTAGAATTTATCATTTCTTAGTTATTATTTTGTGTTATTTCAAAGAGTTCTGAGTGCTTCATAGGCAATTTTCCACGACAGGTGCCACCAAAAAAACACCAGGAACTAGTGCTGCACCTTGAAACCATCAGGAAGATAATTGGTCTGACAGTTATCTACATACATGATGGAAACAGTCTCCTATTGAGCTAGACAACTGGCCCATTATTGCTGAGGTGGAGAACATGCTTGCTCAACACAACGTGAAGGTGTCCAAGAGGGTGGAGAGGGTCAACTGGCACCTGGATCCACTGGAGATCCACAACAGCCTCCACAGTCTATTTGGCACAAAGCTCAATTTGAAGATGGCCCTTTCTCACAGGGTCCACACGATGACCAGAGCCATCACTCACCATGTAGTCCAGCAGATCCTCACACTGAGGGACGCACTCTGTTGTAAGGACACAGTTGAGGAATATGTGAATGAATGTTATGTCGATTCCTGTGACTCCCTTGACTCCCCTGACGACTGCCTGGAACACATCATCATATTGTCTGGTAAGTTATCTATCTGCTGCACAGTGTCTCGTCAACAATTTAGAAGCCTATTGTTTTATACAGGACATTTACATGATGATGATATGGATTTCCTCTGTTTGCTTTCCAGCCCAGAAGAACAAGCCCAAGAAAAGTGGCATCGCTGGTTTCTTCGGCAGACTGTTCAGATGCTGCTGCATCTCCAAGCAGGATGTGGACGACTGAGGCCCACCGCCTCTCTACGTTACACACTACCTCACCTGCAACACGTGCCAATGTTTACTGTATGGCTCTGTGAATTTAATGTGATTTTACTGTGATTGTTTTTTTTTATCTGAGCAAAATGTAGTTTATTTGTTATTTGTATTATTTGGGAGTGTCTTGGGGAGATTGTGGTATTGATCAACAACCCGATCAACCCCTATCATCCCTATAGGGATGTTGTAGTGCTTTTTTATTATGCAAGTTATGAAAATATGATTCATATAGACTTATTATATATGCCAGGACGCACTTATACTGTAAATGATCATTGTTGTTTTATGAAAGACAAAACGTTTTGATGTCAAATCAAATGTTGAATAAATAAAGTAATTGACATTTGTATGTTATCGTATTTTCTTGATATGTTGTACCGCAATTTCAGCCCTAGGTGACGTTTAGCGAGCGGCAATAAACTTGCTGTTAATATTTTCAAAATAAAACCTGTATTGACAAACATACGTCAACATAAGTAATACAAAAGTACCAAAGTACCAAAGTGAATGTAAGGGCTGTATTTAATGAGGAATGTTGGTAAATATAATGATTCGCCTTAGTATTTGATGCTATTTGATTTTACTTTTTTAGAAATAAAGACAACACTATATTCAAATAATTCCAACGTGACACATTTTGTGCTTTTATTTGAAGGCAGAATCGCTTCATTTCCGGTCTTATTCTGCCTGACCCTGGCAGCTTGATGCAGCTCACTGACACTGAGTTTGTTGAAATATTTCCTGTTTAAACAGTGTGGGTTTGTTGTGAAGGTTAATACAAATGTGTCTTAAGCTCGTAAATCACCTATTTTATAGCATTAACATTCAATCCGTGAGGAAAACAGTTATCAATATTGATTACTGATATCACAAACTATGCTAGCCCTGATACAGGACCCTTTGGGAGTCTTTCATCATTTGGCTGTTTACCTCTCCCATAGGGTCCTGTATTGCTTTGACTTCATTGACTTTTTACCGCACGAGTCAGCGACCCCGATAACGAAACCAATACGTCGAATTTCACTTACCTAAACAGATGTCCGTAATCCTTCACTTGCATGGTGGCGGGTGGCGCCCCATCTCCCATGCACAAATAAACTTTTATACTTTGTTAAAGACAGGCATACTCCATACTAGAAGAGTTCTAGGCCTCTGTCAGCCATCTTGGATTTCATTACAATGGAAATGTAGGAGTATGAACAGCGAGCGGGACCAGCAGCGGCGACCAACCAGGTCCGCGGAGGATGCAGCCGGGAACAGCCTGGAAGAGCTCCACAGTCGGGGTTGGAGAGGGATACTCCTGGAAGCCCGGACTGGCAGCTTTGGTGCTCTGGCTCACCAGTAGTCACACTACTTGATTTCTTAAAATGTCTTTACCTTAGCAGGCCTTAGCTGCAGTAACATACAACCTTCAACTGTCATGTGATGCTATAATAGTAAGTATTTGAATTTGAAACGCCTCCATCTTCAAAAAACACACACAAAAAAAAACACATTAGGCAATTTTTGTATTTATTTCAGCATCAGATATTGATGAGAAGTATAATTTATGGAAACATTAAAACCTCCACAGATGTCTTCTTGCTGTGTGTCTGAGAACAGATCAACAAAGTAATACAAACCCAATTAAAATGCAAATTTAACTATATATCGACAGTGTAGAAAGTACAGAAATGCAAAATAAAAACTGCAGATACAGCCATGAATGTATTTTGGTGTCATTTGCAGCAGGATTGCCATCAGCAGTGAGTCTGTGTGGTTGCATTTCGCTTAGGACAAATCACAGATGATGAATTTAACGGAGGCCTGTTGAAGCGCGCGCGCGCACACACACACACACACACACACACACACACACACACACACACACACACACACACACACACACACACACACACACACACACACACACACACACACACACACGTTTGTATTAAATTCCATGTAAGAAGAGTCATTTTGTTATGAGTACTTGTCTTCATTGGAAGAGAAGGAGTAATACCTCCCCCAAGTGGTACATACAGATAATTGCAGTTCTGGGCAGTTTTATCCAGAATGAAGCGTAAGTAAAAAAAATGCAACTGGCCTGTGTTTCAGAGCATATTAGAACCAAATAAAAGTAAAAGCGGCTTCCTGCCCTCAGTGATTGAAATTCCTTTGAATGAATTTGAATGATTTATCAGTAAGACTTTCTCAAGTAGGGCTGGATATTACTGGATAGCTTTCAATGCCAGTAGTAGTAGTTCTAAAAATGTCAATTAGAATCAGGGCACGCCTCAATAAAAATACCCACAAACTAGACGTGTTTCACTACAGTGGTACGCCTACCTTAAAGGGATAACTTGAATATCACTTGGTTATTTTTCTTCACCAGGCACTTGTCACATTGTGGGGATAAAAGTTTCTATGTTTATCCTTCGGTTTACTGACAGTACAGTACCTGGAGCCTGTGTCTTTCTCAATATGCATTCTTGTATGTTCTTGTATGCTCTATAACACGTTTGACGTAATATCTAACTGCTGAAGTGTGATTCAAAGCCAAAAGAACGTGAGGACATAAGGTGAGGGATAAAGATCCCGGAGATTGATGGTGACTTAGCCGATGAGAATGAATGGGAAGCCCCGCGATTCACCGGGGGAACAACTCACATCCCAACAACGCAACAGTCTATAGTACAGGGCCGGTTGAATCAGCTGGGAAAATTCACATATATTGAGCACCCAGTCCATCTCAAACTTTAAAGATGTTCTCTGTTCTTGTGTTTTTGAAAACTTTGCTCCAAGTCTCTCTCCACAAGGACAGAAGTATTGACTTGGTGTTCTTGGATTTGATATTAACCTACAGTCTCCCAGATAACGACTTTACTTACATTACATTACAGTCATTTAGCAGACGCTTTTATCCAAAGGTACTTGACACTATGTGGGGATCAAACCCACGACCCTGAGACTGAGCTGTCCGGGCCGGACGTGGTAGCACTTCTGGTTAGCTGGAGGTTAGTGGTGCTACTTTGTTTCAGTCTGGAGTGTTTCCAATACTACCAAGCCATTTTAAGGGAAGCTGAAGGACAGATAAACATCACATTTCCAAAACTCTACATCACCATCACTAGTCATTCAATATTTCTACAATTTAGACGCATCTGTCCGTAAAAATGACACTTTATTCAAAAGAAGACTCCTCAAATGAAGAAACCTTTTTGGCCACGATGTGACTATTATGTCCTAAATATTTGATGTGAGGCCTCTCTAAAAGACAACCCAAATGCAGGGACCTGTTTTATACCCTGCTTTATATTTCTCTATTTTTATTAAAGTCTGACTTTAATGGCTTTTAATTGGCTTTCGTTTATTCTCGTCTTACTGTCTGTAAATCCAACTGTTTTTGACGGTGTTGTGAGTTGACAGTACATCCATAGTATTTGTCACTGGGCCTGATCTTCCATTTTGTGAATATTTTTAGACGAAAAAAACCCATCTGAAAGTGCTTCAGACTTACAAGGGAAAACACGACCATGTTCATTGTATGGATAGGCATAATATCACATGAGCAACTAAGGCAGTCAAAGCAATCATTACAGTGTTGTGGCAGAAATGTAAGGCTTCTTCAGGCAGGTGCAACTTTAGGCGGACATTAAATCACTGAGTCTACCTCAAAGAATCCTGAAACAGCCATCGGTCTGTTTTGCTCTTGGTCCCCTCCGGTACTAACTAGGCGACATGAGGGTCAAATGATGGAAATTGCAGCCTTATAGAAAACACAGTATCCAATATTACCAAATCAGATCTTGACCTTCCCAAAACACGGCGGCCACACTGTCCAATAACATTGGAGCGTTCCGACACGGAGCTCTACGTGGTCCAATCAGGTTTCGACCTTCCCGTAGGTTCCGTCGGGCGGTCGGTAGTGTTTGGGGAAGGCCTTGAGCTGCAGCGAGTTAAATGCATACTTTCGACATCCGACGTTCTTCATGGTGTTTTCGCGTCGGCAGCCCTCGCTGGGGAAAGAGAGGAGAAAGGGGGGCAGAGGAGGCCGGGGTGGGGGGGGGCATTAACAGACAAAATGAGAGAAAAAAAAAAAGAAACAAGGTTGATTGGTGTTAAAATGGCCATAATATATTTGTGCAGAGGTTGATAGGATTACTGATCAATACCATTGACTCAACAACTAATCCACAAGGGAAAAAAATCAAATATGCTTCTCCCAACTTTGGCTTGGTTCTCTGTCCAAACCAATCCTTGTCAAACTATAAGCCAAAGGGAGGAAACTAGGGCAGGAGCAGCAAACATGAAACATAAAAACCAAATTCAGGCCGAAACGTTCCGAGTATGGAGGAGTGGTAATTGTTTGACTCAATGATTATTTTGCCAGGTGCTTAGATTTCTGTACTCCCCACCCACTGGAAGTTTGGTGCCAGAGAAGTGTAGGAGGAGATCGATGTCGTTGCAATTCCTACTGGTCACTGATAAAAGGTCGATAAAAGGTCTTAGTGCCCCTTTAAACTGAATAAAAACAATGCTAGACACAACAGCAAAAGAAAAAAAAGCACTGCTGATGCGGACAGTTAAAAGCAATTGCACACTTAAAGGAAGGACAGATGGTTAGATATATGGATGTAAAAAGACAAAAGAAGGGATGGATGGGTAGATGGGGTACAGATCCCCAACTGATACCTGCTGGATAATATCTCTAACCTCTCCTGGCTGACCACAAAAAACTGATAATATGGTGGAGGTGTTTACCCACTACACTACGTGTATTTCTAGCATGGGTGGGAATCTAACTCCTAACCTAAAGGTAGTCACTACACAGTGACAGCAGAGGACTGCACCATTCAGAGGCAATGGACAATCAAAGGAAGTTAAGGAGAATTACCTTGGAAATAAACATCCCTGTGATAATTCCCTGTAATGCTTCAACCTCTTGACCCCACAGAACTGAAGAAGCAAAAGTGAGAAAAAGAGAAACGAGCGACTCTGTTCCCTGCAATCCAGTAGCGGCTTTGCAGAGATGCAGGGAATGGTTGACGACAAATACACAAACGGAAAACACCATCAAATATCATTTCAATAGGTTTATATTCTGCAGGTGGAAACAAAAAAACATTTATTACAGCCTGAGCTTGGCTTTTAAGACACACTGATTGAAGGTTTTCTTAGGTATGTGATATAATTAGTGTAACATGGCATGGCGAAAAGCCCATTCTTTTGGGACACTGACTGTTGTGTCTCAGAGGAAAAGCAGTGATTATCGAAAGGCTGAACAGGATCACAATTCAACCTCGTGGATCATGACGTCGCCCGTTGGATGCTGACCGGGGATCTCTTTGAAAAACCTTCCCATTAACGCCAGAAAGGCCAAGCCAACACCAATTTAGGTCCCTCCATGACTTTTCCTAGACCCACTTTCCATACAAACCAATGTTGTTAGAAGCTGGCCTTTTCTTTGACCCCCCAAATCCATTTGGCCTGGTCAGCACTAAAGGGCAACTTCACTCCAAAACCCATAGTCACGTTACAACTGTTAATAATTTGCCATTAATGCAAAAAAAACATTAACATAAAAACATTTTGCAGCCAATAGTGTAACAAACCTGTTAACATAATAAATGTCCTGGTAATGTAAATGTTAACGTTACCATTTTATTACTGTAACCCTCCATATTGTGTAACATATAGTAACCATGGTAACCCTACTGGATCCTCGCATCCTTGAGAGGCGCGTTCTCAGTAATGTAATAAAATACAATGATGTAATAATTATTACACTGACAGGAAATAAGTTATCACATAACTGTTATTATGTTCATTGAAGAGAGATTATTAGGCTAATGGCTGCAACTTGTTATTATATTAATAGGAGGTAACAGTTAACAGTCACATATTCATAGTTGTGATAAAATAAAATATATATATATGTATATTACAGTGAGACACATTTAGCTGAAATCACACCTGCTATGATATAGTGACGACAGCATGACGATTATGATACAAGCATAACCACATCAGATAGATATATATACGCTGCTTTGGAATAAATAAAGACAAGGTTTAGCAAACATTAGCATTTAGGCATAAAGCATTTCAATAAAATATATGTACAGCAATACAAATATATTCTCTGATCCATTTTGATTCTTAGGAATATGCCTTTATAAAAAACTATTAGGATTCAAAGAAAAATGTAACTGGCAAAATAGGGATCTTTTAAAGGGGGTAGTACGACAAAGCTTGATAAATAAGTAATTATCAGCAATTAATGGTCATTGTATCAGAAATTGAAAAATGTTGCCCAAATGGGATTTCTTATTGAAATACTCGATTGATTTTGACCATTTGACAGGAAATAATTCCTATTTACTTGTCACTGCTGATCAGTTTTTGTTAGTAGCATTTTACAACAGCAGGTGGCGCTAATGCCAGTTTACATACTACAAATGAACACGTCAGTCCCCAAATCGCAATTCCTCCCGTCAAGTCACCTAAAATAAAATAAAGTTGAAAGTATAACTGCTGTCTCAGAGAGGTAGTTCTAAACAGGAGCACTCGTCAACAGATGACGAGATCCTCAATGTTCCTAATACAAAATCAAATCTCAATATTTACAACAAAGATCCACAATGTTCTAACAAAGGTTTCCGATACTGACCAATAAATCCTGCAAGTAGCCAAAAAGAAGCATCGCAAAAAGTTCTGGATAGTCAAATTAATCTGCAAATATGGAAGGATATGTAACTAATTTTGCCCCTCACTACTTAGTAATGGTTAAGAGTCCAGCAGAGGGAACAACTGAGTGACATATATTTGACCATACTGATCATTAGTGTGTGTATGAGTGCTTACAAAGTATGTGTGTTCAGGGGTCATACGAAACGCATGGGAAACTCCCAAAGGAGGCTATTTTGGTCTGATCCATTTCCTTACTGGGTCAATCTAAATGAGATGGAGCTGCTATGCTCTTGGGAGGTGACTGATGCTTTCCTTTAGCTTTGCAAATATGGGGAAACATATGGATATATGGTTATAATATTTTCAAAATGCAGGTTTTAAAGGTGTAAAGCAAACTGAGGTCCTCTTAATTCCTTATACCTAAACTGCACTCTACAAGCAGAAACATGTTTTCCTTCTCAAAGTTTTGTACTTTTCTCCTTAAATTCTTAAAGATTTTGGTCTGTGTTCATATGATTCATACTGATGCTGGCTAGGCAATATGACTGTAAGCTAGGCCATATGACCAACTTGTAAAATCATTCTTTACAACACAAGGACAACCATATATATAATGACAGTGGGTCTACAACTGCATAAAATGATACCCCTTCTCTCTAGGAAGCTCAAAGGAAAGTGCATGGTTTGGAAGCGAAAGCCTCTGTATGGATTTCCCTGTGTAATTATAGTATGTTCACTTCAACAAGTTATTTAATCTAGTAGTGAATCTTCATTTTTTTTTCTTCCCCAATGCAGTTTCACATTTAAAATTGAGTGAAGATATTGTGAAATAAAGTAAATTATCACAGCCCATTGGCAGATTTTCTCTTGTTTTAAGAACAAAGAAAGGATTTTAATACTAGATTAAATTACTTGTTAAGGTGAACTGGTTTTTGTAGTGTATCCCTTCCTTTCTGAGGCACATACATCACTGCGGAAGTGGCACGGATTCAGATAAGGACATTAAATCCACCCTGGCCCAATCTCACGGAAGAGAGATTCCCCCAAACTGGATTAATCGCATAGAAAATCTTGACTGAAGCATTTGGCACAAGCATGTATACATTCCTCATTCATTTATCCTACTGCAAACATAGTGGGCTAGCCACATTCTTCATCAAATAAAATCCTTCAATCTATAAAAACTCGACTCTTCTATAAAGCTAATATATAATAGGTGAGAATTGTACCAACCTTCGTCTATCTTGCTACAACAACTTCTTACAACTCCAAAGTAAACATCTGAGTAAATGTAAACTGATCTGATCATTGAGAAATGCTCTATAGTGTGCAGAACCTACTACACTGCATAATCAAACACATTTCCCCTGACTATCCTACAATCGTACATTCCAAAATCAGCCAATTAGAAATTGCATCCTAAAAGCATCAAGATTCAACTTTGTCAATTGGCGAGACAGAGCTAATCTTCGCTGGCAAGAGCAGACATGGGTTGAACTGGCTTTGAATGGACTCTTCTGGACCAACTAAAATGTCCAAAAAGTCCCATCTCCTCCCATCCTGCCCTCAAGGCAGTCAAAAACAAACTCATTAACTGAAGGTATTACAGCACTGACTACATTAAACATATTACTGGTATTACAAATGAACTCAACTCATACAGTAAATAACACATCAGCAGGACTTGAGCAGCCACAATGCATCTGGATCATGTTTTTTCCAGGCATAGCGTATAAATAGCTAATCCAGCTAATCCAATAGTTAATCCAACTGTTGAGCTTCTTCTAAGACACAACTGCAAATTAAAAAAATAGCCAGAGAAAATTAGAAATTGCATTTAATCAATTTGTTTTTGCTCTCATTATGCCATAAGTAGGATAGGATTGTTGATTTTTATTTTTGTTGGGAGTCCAAAATTACTTTTGTGTTTTGCTGAATCAGCCTTAATGAGCAATGTGTGTCTCTTTGTTAGAGCTGGATGTTCCTATTATTTTACATCACTTTGTACCTTTGCTACAAGAAAAAGCTACACTATTAAGCTATTACTTTTCAGTCGGGTGGTTTAGACGAACCAACTGCAGCCAGGGTGCCACCGCTGTCACCGGGTGTTGTCATTCCACTACATGACAACATTTTTTTGTGATTCTATATCGATCCCTGAAGAAAAAAAACTGTCTTTTCTCTTGCCTCCCTCCACAGGGAGGTCAGAGGTCAAGGTCAGCTACAGAACAGCTGTCCATGGAGCTGGTTTGGAGAGACTAAAGAGATTGTGCAGGGAAGACCATGTTATATCACCGAAATGACCAAATCAGAATGGTCTGCTGTTCACTAACTGCACAATGAGTGCAAAGCTGCCTAATAGCACTGTCAAAAAATACAGACTCTCTGCGCCTTTTATGGTCATGCATACGTAAATTATATGTGAATCTCTTTTGCACACATAATATTTATTTATAGGCGAGGCCATGCAAATAGAGATTGTGCCCAAATAAAGACGGTGTGTTTGGCCTTTCAGAATGGCTGCTATCATTGCTGCAAGATGCAGGTATAGTCGCCAGCAAGCAAGGGAGAGCGCTTCATATCCTATCTCAAATCAGTGCAGAGACTGCTCCAATTACTGAGTGCGTTAGGGTGCAAAGGTGCCGGCCTTTGTGAATTGGATGAAACACGCAATTTGCAAATTGGGTCTCCCTTATCTCTACACCTTGCTGCCTGTAGTTGTAGTTGCTGTTATGGTCCTATCTTTACATGCATGAGACAATCACAACTTTGAAGCTTTCATTAGACTGGGACTGGTTGAATTATTTGAGTCTGATTGATGTGTTTATATGAGATCAGCTCATTTCAATTCAAAGTAAATAAGTCCTAGTAAATAGGGTAGTAAATGCAGGTAATGTTCAGAATATAATTCTCTTTAATCTTCTATTTTATAATTTTCATAAATTTCAGCACTAAACAATTTATCCACTATTGAATGGTAATGGTAATATTAGCCTGCATGTAAACATAGTCAGTGAGTAGTACCAGTAATAAATGACCCAGATCTGCTGGAAAGTGCATTGGCTGAAGTAGAAGCAAATTGCCTCCCTAAAGACCTAAAAAAATACAACTAGCAAATATAGCTGGGGAAAAAAAGCAGCAAATAGAAACCAAAAAATGTTGGCTTGATTTTGGCACCAAAGAAAAGCTTCTTTTCCTTCACTTTAGCTTGTAAGGTATGTGCAATTGCATGTGGAAGACATTAATGAATCGAGCAAGCTAAAACATGTTGCACAAACGAAACAAGCCAATCCTTTGTGCAAAGCTTAAGATATAAATAAAAATTCCATCCAATATAACGGCTACTATTAATAGTAACCCTTTTCTGAAAACACCATATAGGTAATCTGTATATTTACACATATTCACAACTGAGACTTAATTTCTGCTCACGACTATACAAACTGTCACTTTGTATTTCACAATATCGATATGGTCAGTGAAACACAGGGTGTCATATTGTTACAGGAAGGAGTAAGGCAGGACACTCGCTGACAGTACAAGTCACAAGTGACAGTAACAAACTGCACATATAGACCTTAACTATATAACCTTCTTGGTTAAAATCCGTTGGTCGGGAGATCATAGCGTGCGGGGCGAATTCTAGGGAGGTGGCTGTCCATTGGCGGGGAAGGCTGTCAATCAAGAACGTGTGACGTGCAAAAAGTCCAGTAACACTAGTATTTTCCAGTTGTCAAGCCCCATCGGATTGGTTTTAGCTTGCCCTGGACCAAAGCTGGAGCTAATTTATTGTATGTCATGTCTTGTACAGACAGGGTTCCTACACTTTTCAATTTCACAACTTTCCAGATCTTAATTCCTTGACTGGATTTGAAGATTTTGGTCGGTGTTCGACAGATGCATGCTGATAATGGATGGGCAATATGACTGTTAACTAGGCCACTACACTCTATAGCTGAAGATTGATTGAAATTAAATGGCTCAAAATGTAAAGTGAAAGCGTGTCGTGTGTATTGAGACAGAATAACTATTTCCCCATACTTTTCCAGCCTTTCCAGCCCCGTGCAATTCCCAAACTTTCCACAACTTGGAAATGTTCAAATTCACTATACTTTTCAGAACTTTCCAGACCTGTAAAGGAACGCTGAACACAGACATGATTGTCTGGTTGGGTTGCTGACGGACTCCCTAGCCCTGTACCTTCTTGCCTGATTGACTGTTGACCACAGGAAAAAGAAGGCTACAGTCATAGATCAATCGCCAGGATTCAGGGCAGGGCTTGGCCTTTGATTTAGGGGACAGTTGGTGTGTACAGCCCTTACTGGGGGTGGAACAGTGTGTACATGCTGTACAGTATCACATATCACATACACACTCACAGATTGGTGACGCAGTCAGAAACACCCTTGGGAGTCTATGTGGACTAGTTCCCCCCGCATAGACACTCGTTGGACGTATACTATGTTTGAGTTTTGTCAGTTTTCCCACCAAGCTGCGAAGAGCGCATGGCTGTTCAGCTGCAGCGGATCTTGGCTAGGAAATAGGCCACGCTGAGGAAGATCCACACCACCAGGAGGTTGGGGCTGAGGGCCAGCAGGGGCAGGGAGTACAGGAGGCTGGGGTCCAGCCGGAAGTCGCGCACTGGCAGCAAGCCGCTCAGGTTCTTCTGGATCACCCCCTCCCTCGTCCCAATGCTGCCGAGTTGGGGGTAGGAGGAGGAGCGGAGTAGGGGGAGGTAAGGAGCCGCAAAAAGATGAGGGCGGAGGAGGGACAGTGGAAGGGAGGGAAAGAGGTGCAAGGGGATTGCAGGGGTTGGTGGTGGAAGGGTGAGGAAAGGGATGCAGGGGGGAGATGCAAAGGAGGAAAGGAGGTTTGAGGGGGAGTGGAGATGGAAGAGGTAAAGGAGGCAGAGAAGGTGGGGACGTGGAAAGGAGAGGAAGGGTGGGATGATGGAGAGTTCGGGGGAAAGGAGGGAAGAAAGAGGGCAGGAGCAGAGTGGAAGATAGAAGATAGGAGAGAGGGCAAAGGACGGAGGAGGGAGAGAGGAGATAGTGAGGGGAGGAAAGGAGGAGTGGGAAGGAGAGGCAGGGAGGGAAAGAGAGATTCAAAAGGGCAAAGCAGGGTGTCGAAGCATAGCCAAAAGGTACAGATGGCACGTACCCATGTGTGTGGACAGAGATGGAATGGCAAATTAAGACCAAAGTGATAGCGACGACAAACCATGATGGCAAAGAAGCCACAGCCATAATGATGGTCAGGTAGAAGGAGAGGAGTTTTCATGGGCACGATATAAAGGATAGGTCACAACAAAGTGGAAAAAATATGAATCAGATGTGACCAGGCACAAATGAATCATGAACAAACCAAATCAAAACAACCCCGAACAAATGAGCCAATCGTACAAACGAAAAGCCAAAAGTCAAACATGTCAACACACAGGAAACAGAGGAAGAGAAAGAGAGAGAGAGAGAAAAAAAGAGAAAATTAAGAAAGATGTTCTACGTCTTTGAGAAAGGAAAGAAGGTCAGATAACATAGTAATGGCTCTACATGTTTCACAGTCTAAGACATGGGTTTAAGAAGGAGGGATGGAAAGATATTGGGAAGAGCCTCTTGGTTTAAGTTGCGTCAAAAAGAGGAGAGTGAACTAAAATCCAACACTGGTGCACATGATAAAACACCCGTTGCCTTAAAAGAATACACTGGTATTTTGAAGTCATTTACATTCTGATACTTTTATCCCTACCAGGCACAATATAGAGAAAAAGTTAACGGCTTGTTACATATAGCATATAGCATCCCCTATTAAAACCAGTGGGTCCCACTAGCCCCAAGCTAACAAGATAGCTAGCTTGTTGTTATCAGTTCAATGATAATGCTAACAATGCTTACATGCAGATTTGTGGATTATTGACCAGTACCTGGTGCAAAAAAGATACAGACTCAACTTCAAAATGTATTTTACGAGTGTATCCTCAATTTCCTGAATTAAATTTTAAAGTGTGTCCTCAGTATTGCTACTGTAAGGACTGTAAGTAAGACTGTAAGCACAGAAAGGGAGGAAGGGCTAAAGAAAGGGATGTATGGGGGAAGGGGTTATCTGCCAGCACATAGCTACGCAGCAAGAGCCCAAGTCTCTTCCCAGCATGCATCACAATCCAAAACCCATTCCAAGCTAGATTAAACGAAACTCCACACAGTTGTCAAAAGCATTTCATGCTGAGTCAGCTGATGACGGAGCAAGGAGGAGGAGGGAGGACGGGGGGATGCGAGGAGAGAAGGGGAGGAAGGGTGAAGAGATGCTGTATCATGCAAGGATCTGTGAGACTGTGTGTATCTTTATTGAGCACAACAACTGCAGCAAGACAATTACCATTACATCTTTTACATGGATATAACAGCAAACTATTTACAACATAAAGTCACATAGAAGTCCAGTTTGGATGACATATAGTGGCATGTCAAACCTACATATGACACACAGTTACAAACAATTCAACATAGACCCATATACTGTACATGTACAGCAGTGCCTGCTTGCCTCTGACACACAGGGTTCTTTAAGGGGCAATAGGAAATATTTTTACTGCCCTGTAGCACAAAATGACCATAATATATCTGTGATGAAATTTCTGGCTTTCAAAACTCACTTTCCAGGCTGACAGAAGACACCACCCCCAGTTCCACTCAAACCAGCTAAGTACCTAGCCCTGACTCATCCCATTTTCTCTTTATGAAGCAAAGACCTGCAGGCCGAACTTCATCAGTTTAATATTTCCTTGATTGTGTGCAAACGTCACAGAACATGACCTTCTTAATCGTTAGGATGCAATCCTAACTTCGGCAAACATCCACCAATCCACCAAGAAGCACCTTCAATAAAATTTCAACTTTTTAAACTGGTTTGCCAATTATTCCCTCATCTTCTTCCTCCAAAATACAGTGTGAAGCAATAGAAAGCAGCACAAACCAGCTTTAAAAGTTGACATTTTACCAAAACCAGTGCAGTGTAGAGGCAACTTTATAATGAAATAGTTACTTTCTTCCTTTTACCTAATCCTTTCTTTATCCCCTCCCAGCAGGCAGGGTCAGAGGACATTGGGAAGTGGATGGAGGAGAGGAAAAAGGAGGGAGGGATGATGGGGGATGTATAAAAAAACATAGGTGATGGTCGTGGGTTAAGTGCTCCAATGATACAAATCAAGGGAACATTCTCTGCAAACTGGCTAGCAAGCCAGACAGACTGTCAAACAGTGTAGGTTAGCTGTGGATATACAGTACAGACAGACAAGACAGACAGAGTCAAACAGCATAGGGCAGCTAGGTGTAGACAGACAGACCGACAGACAGACAGACAGACAGCTTAGACTCGTTGTAAATAGAGAATAGACAGGCAGACATACAGACATACAAACAAGCTTTTAACATAAAACAGTGATTCACATTTGAATTTCTGTTAGTTACTTTTCTTCACTAGACTCTTGTCACATGTGGCGGGGAAAGCTTCCAGGAAGCTGAACAACAAAGGTAGAACCTTTTCTCCACAATGTGACAAGTGTCTGGTGAATAAAAACCCCCAACTGAATTTCAAAATCTTAAAACTATCCCTTTAAAATGAAGGAGGCAGTTTCACAGCGACTACCCATGTGTGACCATAGAAGCCGGCAATGAGAGGCAGGCAATCGGATGAGATTTTAAATCACACCTGGGTAAAGCAGCGCAGGGTTCCTACACATTTTCTATCTCGAAACCTTTTCCAGGCCTTTATTTCTTGACTGGATCTGAAGATTTTGGTCAGTGTTCAAATGATGCATGCTGATAGCGGGTGGGGCCACTGGGCCTCTATAATCTCTAGCTTCACAGAAACAAATATTGCAATATGAAAAGCAACTATGGGTTTACAGCCTCATAAAATGTGTCATCATATCTGTTTTGGGACAGGATAACTATTTTCCCAGACTTGTTGTGCAAAACCCAAACTTTTCAAGACCTGGAAGCTATCTGATACATAACCCACACTTTCCAGATCTATGTAGGAACCCTAGCAGTAAGTGAAAACATTTTCCATGTAAAACTTTTTGTACGCTGCCTTCTTCACCACTTTAGGAATAAATGTCAATCTCTGTGTGACTGCCCTGGTGAAATTAAGTTGAATATATTTTTGCCCTGGTGTGATTTAAGTGGTATTTTCTGAGTTTTACTCAGGCAATGTGAGGGCCACCTACCTGCGCATGCAGTCGAGGGCCTGCGTGAAGACCTGTGGCGCCATGCCGTGTTCGTGCTGCAGGATCAGGCATTGCTCCAGGGTGACCGACATGGCTGTGCGGTCCTTAGCACTTTTGCAGCTGGTGAAACGCACCCCGTTCAGCCGGCGACAGATCTGAGAGAGGGAAATGGCCTGGCGGTGAGAGAGACCAACCCATATCCCGATTCCCCATCCAGAGAAGTCTTGTTCGATTCCCCCAATAGCCAGTGAGTCCATACTTGTTGAAGTATCTTTGAGCAAGACACTGAGCCCGTTTTCTTTTTTCAATGCAGTTTAAAGCTGCACTAGGAAACTTTACACGTCAGATGCTTTTCAAATGTTTAAAAGTGCAAAAAAAAAAACCCACTTTACCTCGGCGGCCTGCCAAAGGATGTCCACATTCTTGTTCTTCCTGGCGTGGACGTTCTGTCCCAGAAACCTCAGCAGCTCCGGAAGACAAGTCTGAGAACGAGACCTTGGGAGGCCTGAGGGTTGGGGAGTTGAGACAGTTGTTTACCATCTGACCAATGTCATGATAAATAATGTGACTTTGTTGAAGATTCACAGAAAAGGTTTTAACAACAGAACTGTCATTCCAAGTTAAGTTTTACCGTTAATTAAAGCCTTTCAGATGTAAGATTACTGTATTACACTGGATTCAAAGTTTACCATGTAGAGAAACGCCTGAAAATGAGGTGTGGTTCATTAGGAGTGAGAACAGAACCTGAACCAACTACAGGAAACGACTCCAAAACACAAGGTTTCATGGGTATAAGGAGACGAATGTTGACATCTGACATCTAGCTTGGTAAGCCTAGCATAAGTGTTCTTAACCGGTATGAACACCAGAGAAGGGGAATTACAGCAAAGAGCACTTAAATCACACTTAAATAACGTTACAGGGACTGGAATTAGGTTTGTTTTGACCCCCCACTACTAAAATCTCTAACCTGGTGGGATGACATGTTACCAAAACTCTGCCCAATAAACCAGCTACTTCTGAGTCCATGTGACTTTGGTTTACAAGCCCTGGTTCACTTGTAACTGGGCAGTGTGAACCTAAATGAACCAAATATAAAAATGCAATAAAGTAGACTTTTCTACGATGGTTCATACCGAAGAAAATTAACTGTAGGAGTGATTGCAGCCTTAGTGTGACCTGTAGTCTGGTAGGTATTATAGCTAACAAACTGGCTGTTATAACATTGACTGTTATAACATACTTACAGTCCTCAGGCAGGACTTCTTTGAACTGTTCGTAGTAGGAGTTCAGCCTGGCCAGACTCTCCAAGTTGATGATCTCCTGGAGGGATGTGTCTCCAAACCTGAATCACATGCAGACACACACATTAATTCTTTCTTCCATAAACCTGTTGTCCATACCGATCCATCTATCCTTCCTTCTTTCTTCTCCCACCTCGATTACCCATGTATTCATCCCTCTCTTCCAAATCACCTTCCTTGTCCCCTTCTCTCATCTGTTCCATCCGTCTGTCAAACCGTGCATTTTTTCCCAAATCACCATCCTCGTGTCACTTCTCCATTCCATCCATTTTTTCAAAATCCATCTTTAACCTTAAAGCTGCACTAGGCAAGATTTTTTTATGTAAAATACACCCATCTTACCAGCCTAAATCACAAATTTATCATTGGAGAAGAGCGAGCCTATAGATTAACCCTATTTGCTCAAATGAAATTCTGGTTTCTGGTATGGTCACTGGTGGGAAATCTTCTTGCTGCACAGGAAGTGACAAATCGTAAATACTAATTGTCTCCTAAACGAGCGAGCTCTCCGTCCAGAGAAAGCTGGGTTCACCAACAATGGTTGAACCTGCTGCAACACCTACCAGCCACTAAGAAGAAGAAATTGAGAGGAGTGTTTGTTGTTGTCATGTCCCATGACTTCTAGGTAATGAAGTCCTTCAAACTTTGAAAACAGTTTTGTCACGCTGCCACTTGGGGCCGCCAAAGTGTGAAGTTGCCTAGTGCAGCTGTAACATCCCTCCCTCCCTCCCACCAGCCAGCCATCCATCCATCCATCCATCCATCCATCCATCCATCCATCCATCCATCCATCCCTCCCTCCCTCCCTCCCTCCCCAACTCACTTCTCAGCCAGTGTTTGCTGTTCGTTGATGCCGACATTGAAGAGAACTGGCTGAACTCTCAGCAGCATGCCGTTCTGGATCTCCCGTGGCAACGCGTCAAACATGGTACCCGGTAGAGGGATGCGGACGTTGAAGCCGTCCCGATTGCCTGTGATGACTGGCAGCATGTCGGGGGCGGAGCTGCCGGTTGCCTGGGTTACCTACCAAAACATTTGGACACGGGTGCAAAACGGTTGACATTCACAACCTTCTCTAATTTTTAATAATTCTCTACCTTTTCTACTTATGATGTGTGTTGGAAAGGTCGGCTGAATTTGCTCATATAACCCCATTTGCTATATGCTTATTCTTTCATGCAATGTGATCTAATCAACATTTTTAACATGGGTGACCCCAGGGGGAATTAAACCCTGGGAATGTTACTCCATAAAAAAAACTCACCATGTGTATGTGGAATCTAATATACAGTGCAGCAATGTTCGCATATTGAATCCTCCTACCTTAAAGGTGACGTTGCGCAGATCCATGATGCCGACGCTCATATCCTCCAACATGGCCAGCTCCTCCCCTGGGAATACACACACACACACACACACACACACACGTTCATAATAGTTAACACAGTGCTCCGTAAACTTTAATGGTTCAGTAGAGGAAAGAGGAGACATCGGGTGATTACATTTGATTGGAAGGACCTGTGGCGTGTGTGTGTGTGTGCGTGTGTGTGTACCGTAGGTGCTCAGCAGGGACTCAAACTGCGCCAGCAGGCCGATGGTGTAGAGCTGTCGGAGAAATCCGTCGTCACGGAGACAGTTCCTCAGTTTGATGATGAAGCCACAGATGAGAGCGGTGAGCTTTAACAACAAGCACACATCGACGGCAGCGTTAACAACACACACATCACAACACACACTGTCAATGTTACACACTCATAACCATTTTCTCTAACATCCAAGACAGGTTCCTATATCAGTACTCACCCTAGTTCATAACACAAGGGATAACTGTTTATGCTCTTGCATTTGTACATTTAACACTAAAAAAGCAAATCATTTTACAGGTTTCAATACATTTGACTTTTTTCAAAATAATTGCTTCAAGACATTTACTTGGTAAATGAAATTGTTCTCAAACAAGCTTCTTGTTGTTTTGTGATGATTTCTTGAATGAAGTCATACTGACATGAATCAAGTGAAATTTATTGAAACTGGTAAAATGATCTGCCAGTGCAATAAGATACTTTGACTAAAATCCTCCTGGTCCATTGTATGCAAAGGAACACACTCACAAAAGCACCATTGTGTTATCCTCTGCACAACATTTGTGTATAAGTGTATAACTCAAATCAAGATAATCATCATTTTTAGTTACGCGTGTAAAGTGAGTGAAAGCACTGACCGTCTGGCAGAAGACGACATCTCGGCGGTACTGCAGCGTCAGGTCCATGGCTATCGTCGGGGCGCTGTCCTGCATCAGGAGGAAGACCATGGACTTCTTGGCCTTGTCGCTCATCATGGCAACACACTCCGTCAGCGTGGTGAGGAGAGGGTACAACGCCTCACTCCACTCGCCTGGGAAACACACACACACACACACACACACACACACACACACACACATATATATACGTATAAATAGATAGTATAGAGAAACACACACTGATAAACACTGACATACACATCAAATTAGAACAAGAGATAGAATGATAGATGGAGAAAAACTGGAATGTGTATAGTAATATATACATATAGAGGTGAACACGCACACAAACAAGTACAAACACCAACACATATGTACAGGTGCACATACACACGGATGAAATTCATATGTCCTCTGCACCTCATCCTCACTCAGTGGAATCTAACTGCTAAGACTAAATGCTAGACCTCAGGACATATCTTAGAGAAAAGATATATATACATATTATATATACTGTAGAAACAGATGCTACAGAGAATAATCTTTAGGCTACAGGGAAAGCAAACGCGCTAGGCTTAGGGCTGATGGAGGCCACAGGGAGAGTGAGAGAGAGAGAGAGAGAGAGAGGAGAGAGAGAGAGAGGAAGTGAGTTGTGCACTGCGGTGAAGCTGACTTGGAATCAGCCTCATCTCTGCTTCACTCATTTTAAAAAGGAAAAGGAAAGGGAAAGATTGACATTTTGAATTTTTGTCTCATTTTTCTTCACAAATCACTCAGTGTGCAGAAAAAAGGTGATATCCTATCAACAGCTTTTTAGCATGCTTAGTATTTTCCATTCAAAACAATGGATACCCACTGGCTGGTAGTTCCCATTGGTTTGAATGGGGAATGCTAACACTGCTAACAAACCATTTTAGAAATGAGAGATTAAACTTTCATGATCCATGTGGGTGAAAACATTAACAAATCATAACTAGGATATATAGGGTGTATATAGCAATAAAATAAATAAAGTTAACAAGGATAAGCAGGATCCTGATTTTACAGATACAGCGATACAGTTTGCAGATACCCGACTGAGAAAACCCCATGTCTAAAGGGCATGTCTGCAGGTCTGGTGAAGGAGTGTCTGGTGAAGAAAATGACACATCTCAAATGTTAAATTATGGTCTTAACTACTAAGTCAAGCTTTAATCTCTCCTCAAAGCTGATCCCGTGTATTCACCGGATGGTGTCCTGGAGAGGAGAAAGAAGGAGAGAAGCATGGGGAGGGAGACAGCTCTTACCTGGGTATGCCTCCTCAGTGCTGGGGCTTGCATCTGGAAGAGGGGATGGAGGTGCAACATGCATGATTAGGGGGCGCTATAAGCCACAGAGCAGCAAAGACACACATAGATATACTGCTGACGAGGGTCAAAGCTCTATCCAAAAATCCTTACCACATAAATAATTCAATCATGATTGATTGAACATGCCTGGCACAACTGAACCAAAACACCATTTTTCATGATGTATTGTTGTAATTTACTTTTTTAGTGTACCCACTTTCCCTCAACCTGCATCGTCCACTTCTACAGCAGTTAGTGATTTCCTACATTTCCCAGAATGCCTTTCAAGAACCCCCAGAGAACAGGCGTGAACTTGTTGCTTTCAATCAAAAGTTGCTCAAGTGGGCATATAGATAGCTTGAAAGTGTGATATAGTATAAGTATAGGTGGACAATGCAATAGCGACAGCACAGTAAGAACAAGAGTGTGCAAAATGCAACATGTCTCGTGGCTGCGTTGCATTCTGGTCTATTGAGGCTGCTGGAATTGGTATCTCTTCCTCTTGTTTGATTGGATTTCTCCCTGTAGGACAGTTGAACATCGGTGCTCTTTGATTCTGACGGACTGTCTATATTCTTTTTAGATTTGTTATGCATTTAGCTGACTTTCTTGTCCAGAACAACAACTGAGTGAGGCGATAGGGGTTCATTGTCGTGCTCATCATATATTGATAAGGACATTGATTGTTGTAAGTATCAGACCTGGGACCGTAGGATTCCCTAACCTCTAGGGCCTAGAGTCTAGGCCATCCAGCCAGCACACACCTCCTGGGTGGACATTGGTCATTTCTTCCATCCCATCCCACGATACTACCCTGCATTTCTAAACAGGCAGGAGTGAATAGTGAAACTGCCAACCATATGCATCATTTCCAAAGAAGAAATTTGACCCAGGTCCAGTACAATGTACAGTAAGCACAAATCTCCGATACACCAAGCTGGCTGGCTACAGTTAGCCCTAAAGCAGTAACAGAGCTGCACTTGCATTAGCAGAGCTAGAGAGCATTAAGAACACCGTTTTATCATTTTCAGCCACAGTGATATCCTTGACTTTAGACAGGCCAAAAAGACAGCAACAAAGACTCTACACAAAACAAAATGTTCAATATTAGACAAATTTTCTACAATCGATGAGGATGAATCATGTCTTAGTTTATAATAAGGAAAAATGATCACGTGAGGTGAAGGAAAAATAATGTTTTCATGATGTCTCCACACAACTTAATAAAATGATATAATACAAAGAAAAGATTGATTGAATTAAAACGGGGAGAGGACAGGATGATTAGCAAATGAGAGAAGAGGAGAAAATAAAAAAACCTACAGGTTTCTTGTTCAGGGCAGGAAGGGCATGCAGAGGAGAGGGCAGCAAGAGAGGATGAGGAGGGTAAGGAAGATGATGATGATGATGGTGATGATGGTTCCTGTGGTATACTTCCTGGGTTGATCCAGAAGGCCCGTGTTCTCCCATTACCTTTTCGCGACCGCATACAGCATTATTATTTACACATCTTAAAAAATTCAATGTCAGTTCATCATTAGACCTCAATTTCTTTCATTTCACAAATGCATTGATCTATTTTGGTCTTATTTTTTCTTATTTGTGAAAAATGCATTCTGTACTTCGGTACTGCAAACAGTGTAATGCCAACTAAAACATTGTCTGCTTGTCATCTTTCCGGTGCCTGATGAAAGAAATGACTAAAAATGTATTAGCTTAATCAATTGTGCAACAAACAGTGTAATTTCTAATTAAAAAGGCCATTCCTTCTAGTTCTTACCAGCACTGCACAGAGAAACGTGTCTAAAGAAGATCTGGATAATGTGTTTCCGTTCTTACTACTGCTGAAAACAATGTAACGCCAGCCAAAAATGACTGTCTAAGCAAACAGTGTAATGAACAGGGTTTCGTTCCAAACAAAAAGCCTGTTGCCTGAAATTCTCAATGTTAAAAAGTTGTTATCTTTCTTACTTGTAGAGCAAACAGTGTAACACCTGTTTCTCCATGGTGCCATAAACAGTCTCTCTACTTTAAAGAGTCAAATTGTTACTTGTACTGTTCTTGGCACTGCAAACAAAAAAAACATACCTATGAAATATTTGGGTGCGTGTGTTACCTTTCTTACTGACGCCGCCCTGCAGGTCAGTCTGGGTACTGTCCTGACTGCCGTCGCTGGGTCTCCTCTCCTTCTGGAGCAGCTTGTCAACACGCTGGATGATGCACTCCAGAGACTTATCCACATTCAGCCACACCTTCTCCTGGGGGGAGAGAAGGTAAGGAGGAGAAGGAAGAGAAGGGAGAAATGTGAACCAGTATCCTCCGGATTCGAGATCCATTTGTTTCTAATATGTCTTTCAGTGGAGAATCTGTGAAATGATAAATGTTTGTCCAAGTTTGTTTGATGTGCATCTTGGTAGACTCCCCCCCCCCCCCCCGAGTGTGATGTAAGTTCAAAATGGCCGCCGTGGAAATACAGTCCATCCTGTTAATTTTGATTAACTTACCCACTCCTCCTCATGCCAGTCTGCGTGCAGTGAGGAACGGCTGTTGCGGCCGCTCCACTTGGCTAGCAGCGTGTCCTGGTCGTTACGGAGGACTACTTGTTCTGAGTCGGCGGAAGGAGAAGCTTTAGAGGCGATGTACTCGGGCCGTGCTGCGTTCAGGGCCTGAATGGCCGAAGACAGGAGCTTACAGTCACACACCGTCACCAACTGACGAGTCTGAGAGGGAGAGAGGTAGATACATCAGTGTGTTTTTGTATGTCTGAAGAGAGTCATCCCAAAAACAAGATACAACTACACACTATGGGTTGGTATTGAAGTTATCAGACTATCCCATAGAAACAAACAAACAAACAAACAAACTATTCTATTCTGTTCCGCAATCCCTCACCTTATCAGCCAGAATGGCGAGAGTCCTCTCCAGTCCATTGGCGGATCGCTCCTTGGCGGCTCGGGAAAGCCTCTCGGCGTAGTAACTGACCTGGGTCTTCAGTGTGTTGATGTGGGCGATGATCTCTTTGGCTCGGACGATGTCCTGGGGTATGTAGACGATAGATTGCGAGCTGGACAGGGCACTGCTGAAGAAGGGGAAAACGTACGCCGTTACTCGCGTTATCTCTGTATATGAGTGTACTACAGTGATTGACTCTTGTATCCTTGTGATGTGAGATTTGACTCTTGTGTCTTAGAGCCTCCATCTGTCCAACAAATGAAGAGTTCCATTATGAAATGCTTTGTATCCACTGAGGAAAATAAATCATTACCTGACCTGATTTGTCATTCAATATCATATTTACAGGACCCAGTCTGTAAAAATATTAGCATTTGTGGCAGCCATGGAATTTGAGTAGGTATCTTTTTCACATGGTGGGTATCTTTTTGGAACAAACCTGCTCAAATGGATTCCACTTCTCCTCTGTGAGGAAACTGATCGTGTAACAGGATTGTTGGATTTATGATGGGAAGACACAATAGTCAAATCTTGAAGCGATACTCTGACATTATGAATTTTGTTCTTATTTTTCTTCACCAGGCAAATGCCAGATGGAATTTAAAAAAAAAAGTTTTGGCACTTTAGCCAATTGAAAAATAGCCTGTTAGCATTCCACTTTGAAATCACTGTTAGCCAGAGATGCACACTGGTTTCAATGAGGACCTGCTAGCTGGTTTCTTAGCTTATGGGGGCTACAAGTGCTGATTGGTTTCAAGGGGGATTGCTAATAATACTAACAAGATGATTTGGGCTACCTGAAAAATTTAGACTGTTGTTTTGCTGTAACATTTAGAACCTGGTGGAGGAAAAAAACACTACTATTCCTTTAAAAACAGTGCCTATGCCTCCGTTTTCTTGTGCAGTGCTATACAGTAGTTAGCATTAGCATGCACATGCCTGTTCTTAACCAACAAAACTAAACAGTGGTTCAGAAAACACTACAGGTAAACACAAAGACAACAAGAGACTGACCTCTGTAAAGCTGTAAAGCTCTGTAGAGCTAAAGGGGGATACCACCCACTTTAAAAATTCATTTAAGTTATTCTCAGCATCAAGGAAAGGCCGACCATGAGCATCTCTCTGCCTTATTTTTCTGGTTTTGTTCATTTGAACAAATATTGACAAATAACATAGGTGTCAACTACAAAATAAGCATTTTTTTCTTTGTTAATGAAAAATATCCTTTCTGCTGGTATGTGGTTTTTACTAGACAGTAGCAATAAATTAATTTTTAAACTGAGTGGTATTCACCAAACTTGACACAATGTGATCAACAAGTAATGTCCAGTACAATTGATTACTACTCTTACTGTATGATAAAAAAAAGATTGTTTTTAACACATCTGTGTGTCTAGTTTGGAACAATACACATTTAGAGTACTTTCAAACACAACATATAGTTAATACCAACATTTTATGTCATTATGTGTTGCTGTTAACAAACGTTTGCAAAGCCTTGTATGAGCAACGCCTCAAGTAAAGTGTTACTGAATTAAAGTAATTCACCCCAAACCTACTCACCCATCAGCCCACAATGCTCAAAGGTTGTGAAACCTTTTGGGGGCGGTTGCAAGGGTGAGAGGCAAACACGCGTGGTAAAGCAAACCAATGAAAACAAGCAAAGCCATACAAAAACTCACCATCCCTCCTCATATATGCTGATCAGAAAAGCAACAAAAACAAAATTGAGAAAAAAAACAGGAAAACTGAAATACAGAATCAATGCAATAGTTGGAAACAATGCATTAGCTTTATGGGAGAACGACTGCAAGGGAGCTAAATAAAAATAGACAAATCTACTGTATGAAATAATTTACCTTCGTGCAATTTAATCACCTGTTTAATCTAGAAATCTGATAAAAAAAAACAACAACTTGAAAATCAAAAACTTGCAATATTTGAAACAATAGCAGTCAAATGATGAATGAAGCAACAAATCTGATAAAGTTCTGACAGAAGCAGAACATATCACTGCTGTTGAGGAAAAAAACGCAACTGCAATTTTGCTATTTTTCTTTTCTCACTTGAATATTACATTACATTACAGTCATTTAGCAGATGCTTTAATCCAAAGCAACTTACAAAAGTGATACACTATGGTTGACACTATGTGGGGATCGAAACCCACAACCCTGAGACTGAGAGTCTCACGCTCTACCGACTGAGCTGTCCGGGCCAATAGAAAGACTACATCAAAGACTACATCATCATTTAGGTGTTGAGTGAGTTTTATGACTCTTGGGCTCCCTGTGTCAGCAAGCATCCACCCTGCTGAAGTGTCCTTGAGCAAGACACTGAATCTCTAACTGCACCAGGGGTGCTGCTCTGCAGCTGACCTTCACCCCCTTGAAGGAGCCAAGAGAAAAGAGAATCTCCCTACAAGTGTCAATAAAGTTATCAAATGCTTATTATTGTAACTTCAATAATAAATGTGCATCAATGCCAAAATAATAATAATTCTTTTTAATAATTCCTGATAAACAGATCTGTAATTTTCAGCTAATAGCAGTGATGTACAACTTCATTTTCCTAATCTCCCTCCCCATGGTCTCCCACTCCAAACCCTTTCCTTCTCAACTTACTGTTTCTTTGCCTCCTCAAACTTTTGGATGAGTTTCCTCAGGCCGTTGTTTTTAAAACCCTGGCAGTGAGCCGCCGGAGCTCCAATCGTTATCAAATCATAGGTGTGATCTGGAAAGGGAGGGTGCAGACAGAAGGAAGTGTGTTTTGAGTGTGTGTTTGAAAAAGTTTTTTTTGTTTGTTTTTTATGTGCATATGTGGGTATATGTGTGTGTATGTGTGTGTGTGTGTGTGTGTGTTTGTGTGTGTATTTATGGTCTCTAGCGTGCATGCATGTGTGACAGTAAATTGGTCGCCTGTCAGCCTGGTCTCATAAAATGTTGTGAGACGAGCATGATGTCTTTAAATGTAATAAATGTGAGTTGAGGAGGAGACACGACTAGAAACAGGAAGTAGTTTGACACTGAAATAGTGCAGTGTGAAATAGTAACCTTCACCAAATAGTTTTAGTTGCCTACACACATTACAAACATGTGAACATGATCGCCACATAATCTTTTCTTGGTAGAGGAATGTAATCTTCACATTATTCATGTAATCTGCGTTTCAGAGCTCGTGCTCATTTCACAAAATTTGCTGTGCTGACTGACTGTGTTGCAGAAGTAAATGCGTGTGTGCAGCTAGAGGAGGAGGGGAGAGTGAACTGTGTTTTGAGTGTATGTGCATGTGAAAGAAATCCAATTTTTCAATGAGAGAGAATGTGTGTGTATGTATGTGTGAGTATGTGAGGGCTGTAAACTGTCTGTGTATGTGTCAGTAAAATGTTGGTGTACGAGTTGTGTGAGTATACGTACATCCGTGCATGCAAATAGTTATGTGGTCAGCACATCGCTCACAAGTCAATGCACGTGTGGGTTTATGTGTGCACGTGTGTCTGTGCATGTGTGCATCTCAAGGCAGTGGGCGTCTCACCAAAGCCCAGCTCATCCTGCACTCTCATCCTCTGGACATGCAGGTTGGTTGGCATAAACTCCAGCTTCCTTTCCGCCTTCAGGTTACTGGCCTTGAACGACGGACCTGAGAGAGCGGAGGTTGTGGGGGCAAGAGGGAGGGAGAGAGAAGAAAGAAAGAAAGAAAAAGAAAGAAAGAAGTACTGTTGAGAAGTGGTGGTTAGCTGCCATGTGGCTGGTAGACCAGGCCACAGCCAAAATTTACCAGCATTTGGATGGTGGCTGGTGTTAAATTCCCTCCCCAATGGGCACTAACCTCTGTAGTCAGTGAGGTCAGACAGCGTTTCCTGGTATGTGAGTATTATGGTCTGGTACTGGGAGACTATCTGCCGCCGCAGATTTTCCCAGCAGGGAGATAATTCTCCCAATTCTTCTAGCTCACAGACCCTGGAGAATGATGAACAAAGAGAGAGAGAAAGAGAGGGGGAAGAAAGAGAGAGAGAGGAAAATGAGAGCCAGAGAGAGATGGAAAGAGGGAGAGTGAGTTTTAATAACCCTTCACTGTTTGATCAAGTCAAGTTTATTTGTATAGCACGTTATCACAGTTCCAGTCCCAAAGGGCTTCGCAACGCCCACATTATGAAACATTATAAATTAAAACGACACCCTCCAATCTGAGGCCCTCAAATTAGAACAATAAAAACTACCATGAAAACCTCATTAGGACAAAAAAAAAAACAAAGAAACTTTCAATTCCAAGGCACATATATTTGGTGCAATGAGATCTGACAAATACCATGAAAAAAAGGTGTGCATATAGCTTGTATTTGGTCATTACTGTATTGCTCCATTCCTTTGTGAATTCACTTAAAAGTAATAATCCACATATCCACAACATCTTCACATAAATAAAATTCTGTTTTGTTACTCTCTATCGCCGATTGATATGCTCCAATAGTGATCCAACCTGTACCTTAGTTCATGCTAACTAGCTAGCTAACATTACCAAATATCACTGACATAGCATTAGCTGTTGCATGGGGAACAAAATTTGACATTGGACAAATAAAATCCCCCGCATCCATGTTTCTTCTGTGTGTATGTGTGTGTGTACCTGGCAGCGTCCTCCTCCAGCAGTAGCTTAACGTACTGTCTGGGAATGTTGAGCGACAGGACACTCTCGGCCATCTGCTCCAGCACCCGTAGGTGGTTCCCATCCGTCGTAGGGAAGCGGTACATCCTGGACATGGTGCCTCCGAACACTGGTGTCATAGAAAATGCATTTAGTTTAGATTAGTTTGCATTGGTTTAGTATAGTTTCCAGTTTAGTTTAGTTTAGATTAGCTTTGTTTAGCTTGAATTAGCTCCACTTAATTTAGTTCGTCTTAGTTTAGATCAATATCGTTTTTTTAGTTTATTGTAGATTAAGGAGGCCGATTGCCGGATTTAGGAGGAGCAATGTGGATTCCGTCCTGGTCGTGGAACAGTGGACCAGTGGCTTTTTACCCTCTCGCAGATAATTGAGGGGGGGCTTGGGAATTTGCTAATCCTGTCTACATGTGTGTTGTGGATTTGGAAAACGCTTGTGACCGCATACCCAAGGTTAATTCTGTGGGAATATGGGGTGCCAGTTTTTGCTACTGCGGGCCATTTGGTCCTTATACACTTGGTGTTCACATCCTTGGCATTAAGTCAAGGTCGTTCAAGGTGGGCATTGGACTCTGACAAGGGGTAGACCCAGGAAATACTGGAGGGACTACATCTCCCAGCTGGCCTGGGAGCACTTAAGGATCCCCAGGAGGAGCTGAAGGAAGTTGCTGGGGAAAAGGACGTCTGGGCTGCTCTTCTTGCCCTGTTGCCATCGCAAGTTTAGCTTTTTTAGCTTATCTTGGTTAAGTCTATCGTGGTTTAGTTTAGTATAGTTTGTAGTTAAGTTTAGATTAGCTTTGTTTGTGACTTTTGTAGTTTTTAGTAGTAAATCCATTATGTGCATAGCGTTTAACATTTGCTTAGCATTCAAAAGTCTGGGGATAAGGTTCCCTCTCAAACATTTCACATGCATGTTATTTTTGGATCAGCAATCCATCGTTGAGGTAAACAGATCCCCCTCACCCACCCCTGAGACCCAGGGACAAAAAGGCAGCAATCAATATATTTCTCCAAGATAATAAGATTCACGGTCTGATGTACCAGTAAACATGGAGTCATGGAGGACAGAGAAAAGAAGGGAGTGGTGGATGGTTGGACGGATCGATGTCCATATAAATCATTTTAATGCAAAAGAAATTTGGCAAGTTCAATAAGGTCAAGTTCATCTGTGGCAACTGAGCACTCTAATGGGATACAAGCTTCCCGGATGTGTCTCTCTGTATTGTAGACAGCCACATGGAAAAAGAATAAAACCAACCACAAACAAAAAAATCACGATGAACACAATGAATGTCCGGTGCTTGAAAACGAAGCGGCATCATACCTGAGTGTAGCAGGGTGTCTTTGCATAGCGAGGCGTACTTGGTTCTGACTCCCATAGACTCTGTCAGGCTCTCGTCGACGGGCAACACCGTCTAGAGGGCACACGCAGTTTATTCATACTGACAGTTTTACATGCACTTACTTTTACATAGCCTTAACAGTAAATTATGGTGTTGCAAGAACCACCTCCATCTAAACCCACTCTGGTTAGACCCACACTCACCTACACCGATACTACACCTACACCAACCCAATTCCATTGCGATAGACCAATTTCACTGCCGGGTTAACAGGCAAGGCAGTGTGAAATGTGTGAAATGTTTATAATATGACATACAGTAGTTTAGATGACTTTCGTGGATATTACAGTAATAAACAGACAGACGCCACCCAGACTGATTGACACACACAAAATAAGTATTGGGTCAATTCCCATAAATTAACCCTAACCTCATGATATAAGCATCCAAATCACAATCATTTTTGGAACTGCAACTGGCTGTTGAGCTGGAACTGGGTCAGTTAGCGGGTCTGAGATGGACCCAGAGATGACATAAAGATGTGCTTAAGTTAAAGTTATGTAACAAATGTACACACTGGATCCTCTGTGATTAATAATAGTGAATGAATTAATGAACTTCAGGAAATGGTTTTGCTTTCCCAAAATATATAGCGTTTTCGGAAATGAGCTCTTTAAACTCTCCAACCCCCCCTGCTGCCTCCTTCTCTCCAGGCCCCGTACCCGGCCATTGATGGTGTCCGGTAGGTGAGCGACCGGCGTTCTCTGATCTCGTTTTTCCTCCATCTGCCACGCTACCACGCTGATGTTCCCCACCCGTTCGTTCTCCGCCGATCTGTACATCCAAACAACAAATGAGATAAAATAAGAGATAGAATGAAAGGGTAATTTAATTGGTGGCCAATTTTTACTTCACTATTTCTTTATTGACAAAATGTTGTCTGTACTAGTAGTGGCAAGCATAAAACAAACCACTGTTTACAATTATCTGAAAGACACCATGCATTCCATTTCAAAATCAGACTTAATAAAAATATATACATTAGGATCTAAAAACATTGATAAGACTTTACCCTGTGTAACACTGTAGACAATTTCCAATAGATTTCCAATAGATTTCCAGATACTCTGTATGGCTACGTTAGCAAACAAAACGATTTGACAAAGTGACATCTAACATGTGACTGAGGAGGAAGTGATACTGACATGTAGCTATATGACAAAGTCGGGAGTGTTACCTTAGTACCAGGTGTAACCTGTGGTTCTTGTCCTGCAACAACTCCTTAACAGGAAATAGTGCTGAGCCCAACATATACATCTAGAGAGAGCGAGAGAGAGAGAGAAAGAAAGAAAGAAAACTACTAGTAAGTTTTTGGTACGACTGGTTAGTCTTCTCTACACTAAAAACAACGTAGCGCTCTCCATCCTACCGTGCCCTGGGAGCGGTCCTTGACATCGTAGACGGCCAGTTTAACCTGCGTCTGTTGATTGATATTGGACTCCTGGAAGAAGGCGATGCTACTGAGGAAGATGGGGTTAATGGTGCCCTGTGATAGAGGGAGTGAAAGAGTGAATTAATATGATTTATTATTATTATTATTATTATTATATCATTTAGTCATTTCATCATAAACTGAAAATAAAAATGAAAAGTTCATTTCCAACATGCTTTGTGCAGGCTGTCTGGAAATTCAAGTCAAATTTAAGACTTTGTAAGACATTTTAATGCCAGATAGAATGAAATATAAGATATAAGTATAATATAAGAATATATAGATATCTCGCAATTGAAAAGAATGTGAAAATGTTAAACTCATTTTGAAATGTTATAGACATTATTACATATCTTAAGACCTTTGCTTACAAAACAGCAACATTTTAAAAACATCCAATCATTTTTTTTTTTAACGTTCGGCAACAAACAGCAACTATTTTTCCCAAAGTGGATATAGCTTTTTATAACAGTTTGTAATACAGAAAAATAAACTTGAGGATAGAAAAGAGGGAAGGAACATGCAGGAAGGAAGGAAGCAAGGAAGGATAGGTGATAGAGGATGGTGTGTGTGTGTCTAACCTCTATGACTTCAGTCTGGGCATGTTTGGTCCAGAAGGCCTGAGGTGGCGTGGTGCAGCTCGCTGCTACGAAGCTGTTGGGTTTCCGATCCAATGCTGGGGTCACTAGCTCTGTGCAGGCTGGCCAAGAAAACACACACACACACACACACAGCCTTGAAGGAGAAAATAAGCAGACCTCAAGTGCTTCACACATTTACTACTATTTTGCCCAGGTTTGGCAGCAGGGTGACCAAGTGGTTCTTGTAACCAAAAAGGTCATTGGTTTGTCATCTGTTAATAATCTCATGAAGTATATACAAACAAAGTGCTACTTACCCACGCTGAACTCTAGCACGGGTTCATCTGGGTCCTGACTATTTCCTGTAACAGGGAACGTAAAGTCATTCTGGTGGTCATCAGAATTAAATCCTACCCCATCTCTGAAAACACGCTCCGAGCCTGCTTTGGCTCGTGAAATTCTAGGAAGCAAGAAATGAGCTACAAATCCAAAGTGTGACCGCTGCAAAAACCGCTGAAGCTTGGGTTTCTAGTACATGTGGACAAGCCCTGTCAGGCCTCATTACGCCTGCCGTGAGGGAAACTGCGGTCAAGAGGCTACTGATTCCCACACATGGGTTCTTCTCATTGCCAATAGAGGTGTGTGTGTGGGAGCCACTGAGTGTGATTTTACTTTGTTTGTTCTCTTAAATGGTTTCAGCCTGGCACCCACCACAGAGTGGGCATGATGACCAGTTGCTCCAGTAGCGCTGCTCAGTGGCCCAACAGTAGAAGACTGTGATTGTACCTAGTAGCTCCCAGTATGTGAATGCGTGCACTTATGTGAAGCAGGGTGTTGCTGAAAGATGATGATTAGGATGAGCTCAAGATTTGGATTTGTTGTGGTAACACCAGTTCAGACAACAATCTCATGGAGTATCACTTTAAGATTATATTCAATACATTTTTCATTTTATTTTTCATATTTAGTCAATCAAATCGTACAAGCGTGATTCCTGCAATACTATACATGCACATATTCCCTCACCTGCGAGGGCCAAGCCGATCATCTCATTGGAGAGTTCGAATGTGTTCGCCCGGTAGACTGACCAAGGCCTCTGCAGTCGGGCCCCGCGCTCTCTGCCCCCTGCCATGCCTGTCTGAGACGAGAGGGCGACGGGCAGGAGGCCTGAACACACACCCTCACACACACACACCCTCACATACAGTCACACACTCCCATGTGGTGTGCCCCTCTTTCTGCCTAGATCCACGGTTGCTCTAGATAGTGGTTCTCCTCTGTAAATGGAAAGAGACAGGAGAGGAGAGAGAGGGAGGGAGATACTAAATTAGATGGAAGGAAATGGGTTTTTTTTAGGAAGCGTAACATCGCTTTCGTGTGAAAACCTCATATCTCCAAAAGAGAAGAAAAAAACGGCTAGTTTTTATGTTGATGACAATGCATGTTTAAATTTATCCGATGGGTTTTGAATGGGTTTCATCAGGCCAAGAGGTTGGAAAGTTTTCACAAACCATAGAATAGCATGGAAGTTAAAACATGAAACTCGCCAAAATCAGTGTCACAAAAACTTTTTCACATGACAATAGTGATAAGTAAAGTAATCAATGCCAGTAAGTTCAGTAAATAACAATATTGGCAAGAGCCCAGGACAAGCTGCAACATATTGTACATTCTACTACTGTCTACAGCTTGGCATTCTCTAAATTTCCTGTGTTCTTCCTTTCACTCTCAGCTTAGTTTCATTTATTTGTACAGGTAAATGACATAAAACTGCAAGGAGAGAAGAAGAATTAGAGATACAGAATGAAAGGAGGTAAGAAAGAAACTGATGGAGAGTATCAGACAGAACAAAAGACTAAGATACAGGAAGCCAGTGGCAAGAGGAAGAAGACAGACGACAAGAGAGACAAGGACAGAAAAAGACAGAAAGAGAGGTGGTGAAAGGGAGCTGGATACATTTGGATGGAGTCAGAGAAAAAAGGATAGAAAGAGGCAGAGCAAAGAAGAGGGGAAATGTCAGGGGGAGGAGAGATATTATGGGATAGAGAGAGGGGGATAGGAGAGACGTAATGATGAGATGAGAGAAAGAGTGTTAAAGAGAGCAAGATGGAGAGCTACAACAGTAGAAAGGGAGGAAGATGCATGTAGAGAGAAAGTGAGAGAGAGCTAGATAAAGAAAGGGCATGGTGGGGGCAAGGAGAGAGAGAGAGACACGTGTCTGTTAGCAACTGAGCGTCGTCTCTCTGCCTCCTGAGAGTCCCTGAACGCTCTGCTGCCTCACGGTTGTTCACGTAACCTCAACGTGAGCGCGTGACATGTTTTGATCACGTTGTGCGTCTCTGTGTTTATGTTTGTATATATGTGTGTGAGAAAATGTGAACGGTCTCTTGCTCGACAAATCTGTCAGTTTACATCTGTGTGTTCGTGTTGCATCTCGCGCTTGACACATTTACAGATTTGTTTGCGTGCCTTTTCATGCTTTACCAGAAGGGCAATCATCTACATGCACCGATCATTTTCATCAGAATCAAACATGAGATTGTTTGATTTAGATTTTGCTTATTGTTTGTTGGACTTATTCGATCTAACTGGCTTTAATCCTTTGATTTTGTTTTCAAATACTCAGGATAAGAATACTGTTCTTCCCAATCCTTTGCAAATAAATGTAGTTCAGGTAAAAGTTGAATTGAATTAGTTAAATTGAATGAATGAATTTGAAGACTTTACACAATACTGGACCCTGATTGGCCGACAACACCAGCTCCTCTAATTCAAATGTGGTAAACCTGCTGAGTGGAGGCTTTCCAGTTCAAATGCTGCAAACTGGCCTGATTGGATGAAAATTTCAGAAATTCTTAAGTGAGGTGAGTCAATCAGGACCAAGTCTAGGAGTTGGTCTGAAACTGGGTGTATTTTTGAAAATGCAATACTATTAAATTTTAACAATACCTTCATCCTTGATCACATGTGTATATAAATAGAGGAAGACTTGAATTCCTATGACATGGGACCTTTAAGTCGTAGTAGTGAGCCATTACTAGTGATTTGATATCTTTACATTTTTTCGCAAGACACAAATTCAACCTATTCTACTTTTTCCTATCTCCCTTCCTCCCTATCCTCTAACCACCTCCTACTTTGCTTCCTCTTCCTCATTTCCATTCTAGGCATTTAGCTGACACCGTTTTTCAGAGCGACTTATAGATGAGTGACAAAATGTGACATGTCTTGCTCAAAGACACATGGCTGTTAATGCTGTTGTCACACACTGATTCACCACTAACCACTAGGATGCCCTTCCTCCTCCAAGTCCTTCTGTTCCTCCCCCTCCTCCAATTTTTCGCCACCTGCCTTCTCCATCGTCTTCCACCTTCACCAACCTTCTTCCTCCTCCACTTTATCCTCTTTTTTTCCTCTTCCTCACCATCCTGCCCCTTCCTCCTCCTCCTCTTATTTCTTTTCCTCTTTCCCATCCCTCACCTATCCTCTTGTTTCTCTTTCTCGTCCTTCTCTCCTTCCCCTTCCTCCTCTCCCTGTCCTCCTATTTCCTCTCCAATGTCTCCTCCACATCTTCCTCCCTTCCTAGTTTGGGGAATTCTCTGCCTGAGGCCTATAGTCTGGTTGGACGATGGACTGGTGTGCTCTCCAAATTGACTATTTTTCTTTCTTTCTTCCTCCCCCATCTGACCCTTTCAGGAGTCCCCGAGGTCTACGGCCTGTGGATGAGCGTCCAAGACTCTTTTTCTTTCCCTCTGTCCCATTTCGTTAAACAGCAATTAGCCTATTTACAGTTGGGCTGCAAGCACAAGGGACGATAACTGGCTCAAATGGAGAAGCACCGTGGTCTAGTTTGGAAATACACAGATGGAGACCTCTGCAGTCTATTTTGGTGGAATTGTGCTCCATTTTATGCAGTAACATCATTGATTCAGGTTTAGGTCAAAGTAACACACCACAAAAAAATTTGTCACATGAATTGAATGTTAACGTGGTGACTTATGTGTTGAGTGAGTTTGTGAACCTGAGAAAAGTGAAGTTCTCTTTCAGGGATAAAGTATCACATATAAGAAAGGCGACAGGAAACATGTCATCCTCCACAAATGTTGCAGTCACCTCTGGCCCACACAGTGACAAAATGTTCAAGGTCAATCGGCGGTGGCTGAGATGTAGTGACGAGCAAACAAACGAACTAACAAGCAAGCGAACGGACAGGCTGATCCCACTAGTTCCCACTTCCGGATTTCATCACAAATAAAAATAAACAGAGAGTAGGCAGACACAATACGATTTAAAGGCAGATTCAAAGCTTCATATTGTAAAATCAATGGACAAAAACCATGCCTTTGCACACACACACACACACACACACACACACACACACACACAATGGGATTTCAACATGCTTCAATGGAACAAGGATCATAAAACTCACTCAGCACATGAACGGCACATGAACGGCCTTCAAATCAAGTAAGAAAAATAACAAAATTGAGTTCTTTACACTGCAAAATAAATATCTTCAGCTTGACTTCCCTTGAAGGTCTGACAAAAAAAAATGAGTGATCCCATTTCATTGTGGTTCTGGGTTATTGGTTGGTGACCTGATTCCCGATATGTGGTCCACCACCACTCTTGCGGTGCCTAGTGTGTCCCACTTTGGTCAGCTGAAATACATGTGCCCTATATCTGTCTTTGCAAACATTTGGAGCACTACCTATATCCTATCTTTGTGCATGGAGGAGTATTAGTTGATTTAAATGCACATTTGAGTACAGCTTGCATTTACCAATACGCAGGATCTGATGTAACTATCTCACGTGCTATCAGATTTGGCTGAACGTCTACAGGAGTACCAATGTGTCAGATGTCAGGGATCCCTTGTTTTGTTTTTTGGCCCTGTAGGTCTACATTTACCAATACGTCTGGGGTAACTAACCCTAAGAAACTACGAGCAGTTCCTACGAAGAAACCTGCCTTGGAGGTTAGAAGAAACAAGGCTGGTGAGAGTGGGTTTGTCGTCGGAGTTATCGAGTGAGTGACATGGACTCCAGCTGCTTTCAACAGATGGACTACCAAAACCACATTTGGAGATATTACAATGCGCCGCAGCCAACTTTGTCTGACTGTTTGCACGTATGTCTGTCTCTTTTTGTTTTAAAGGAGAATAGGTAGCTAATCTGGTTCCCTTTCCTCTTGGAATTGAAAACTTCGGTGCAAGTTTGAAGGGAAGTATGGTGGTCTAGCGGTTAGAGAAAACAAGACGATCACAGATTCAACACCCAAAAATGTGCCCATCAACAGACGTGTCTTTGAACCACACTGAACCCGTACCCACTCTTTGAAATGAAGCTACTCGGTAATGACTAAATGGAGGAAAGAAAAATCAAAGTAGGGACTAGAGGATACGGGAGACTGGGAGAATGAGTCAGCACGATAGAAAAATGTTTAGAATGTATAAATGAGCAGATAAAAGCCTACATTTTAAATACAAACTGTTCAAATTGTCTTGACCAGCCGACATAAGTGCCGTTTGTAGCCAGCCCAGTCTGAACGGGGTGGTCGAGTTCTTCGGCAGTTACGTAATACTGCTTTAACAACATGAGGCATGACAGGGGAGCTGGAGGCTGGGACGAACACACGCACACACGCACACACACGCACACACACGCGTGCACGCACACACACGCACACGCACACGCACACACGCACACGCGCACACACACACACACACTTAGTCATCAGGCTGTAGGGCCTGTTAGCTGAACTGCCTGAGTGTTATGCTGATGAGCAGAGACATGAGCCAGTAAACAGAGTTGTGTGTGTGTGTGTGTGTGTGTGTGTGTGTGTGTGTGTGTGTGTGTGTGTGTTTTAGACCTTCAGAGTGAGGACATTTTTGTATAGTGAAGTCATTTTGCCTGGTCGTCACTTCTTCGAGGGGTGAGTTTAGGATTAGGGTTCGGATTTAGAGTCAAGATTAGAATTATGATTAGGTTTAGTTTAGGGAAAGTAAATAGCTGCACAATTAACCGTAGCTAATCGTATACAGCAATTTCATGTTTCAAAGATTAATAACCATGTAATTAAGCAATACTGAAGTGTTTGTTACATTTTCAAGTCGCATGAAAGTCTCTGAAAGTCTGATTTGTCGAGCGCTTCAATTACACGTGACCAATCACAACCTTCAGAGTTGGAGAAGCTCCGGAAGGAAAGAAAGAGAGAAACCTTGCCTAGACCATCTTTGGAAAAATGTACAGACAAGAAAAGTGGAAAAGAATGGTTTGTCTCAGCGTTAGAGAGGAAAATCCTGAAAACTGTTTGTTTTAGTTCCTTAAAGTGGATCATCGTGTGTCACATGGAGATACTTTGGTTTTAAACCGGATGACAAACAAGTACGCTCTGTACAAAGTCTGCCTTAGGGTTGTAGCTGCGCTCCAAAGTAATGAAATGATTTATTGTCTGAATTTTGTACTTTTTAATCTGCAGCCAGCGATGGGGTGATACAGACTGCTGTACTCTTTGATCTGCTGAGGTCTGCAACAGCCACACACACACACACAGAAACACACACACACACCCACAGACACCCACACACACACCCACACCCACACCCACACACACACACCAGATCAAAGACTACAGCTCTCAGGAAAGCCTCAGTCATCACGGCTATGGCTCCTCCATGTCAATACATCTGCAGCAAGCTCCTGATAAAACATGATTCTTGTGCCAAAATGTGTTGTCAGCAAAGTGGATAGACGGCTAGAGAGACTGTCTATTAATGAAAGGTCATGGGTTCAATCCCCACAACAACCATGTGTCCATCAGCAGCCAGGTGGCCTTGAGCAAGACACTGATCCACCACTCTGAAATGTAAACAATACAACATAGTGGTGCTTAATGTTTTGCAATACCCATAATTGCATTAATATGACAGTATTGCGATTTTATACTCTCATACATTGTGATATACTATTTGCAGTGAATCAAAACAGCAAGGTCTTCTTTCTAGACTCACCATTTTGCACCGACGTTCGACGATCATACAGGGAGGAATCCATCGTAGAAGAGGAAGAGACACCAATTTCTCCACTGACCTCAATAGACCAGAATGCAGTGCAGCCACATGATACGACCCTCCACTCTTTATCCACTGGAAAAACTTTAACTCAGGCATCTGTCTCTCCACCAACCCTACTGAATGCAACAAGATCACGCCCCATTCTCTGCAGGGTTTTTGAGAGGCATTCTGGGAAATGTAGCAAATCACTAACTGAAGTAGAAGTAGCTGACGCAGGTTATATATTATCCTTAATGTTGCTCCTTGCAAGACTTGCTTTTCAAACTAACAAGCAAATATTAATGTTCAAGAACAAATTACGGGACTGAATGCACACCTGAAATCTCAAGACCCGGAGCCAAAAACACTGAGGTTTGACATTAGCCGAGACAAATTTAGCACTAGCTTCCAATGGGTTCTTACACATTCTCCATGTCAAAAGGCTATTCCTTTTTCCAGACCTTAAGGTCCTGACTTGATTTTAAGATATTGGCAATTTTGTCATATATTTTCTGACTTTTTGTGCAACTGTCAAGCGTTTCAGTACCCAGAAATGGTCAAATTCATTTCTCCATTTTCATTAAACGAAGAATGAATTCTAGTCCAAACATTATTAACCTGTTAGAATTGCTGTGACAATGTTGTGACATGGGAAACATAATCAGATTCACTTTAATCTCCAAGGACAATTAATCTATAAATTTGCCTTGGTGACACTGGCACAGAGGCATATTAACAACATTGTGTACAATACTGATCCAGTACTACGAGCTGTGTGTAACCTGTCATAAATCACAATAAAGTAATTTTTCTTCTGTAGTGACCTTTCGCCATGCATGCTGACACACAGAGTACAAGGGCAGAAGTATCTCACATCGAGTGCAAAGGCACAGTCCACGACCTACCTCTGGTAGACTGTACACCTCTAAGAAACCAAGTAATTCAGGGGGGCCTGGAAATTGTCTGACTTGCCAAATAGTGCCTGTGACAAGTCAAACTCATCTCCAAATCCACGGCTGCACGGAAACTTCACTGAGGGGAAAAGTTGCCATATAAGGGAACTCCAAATGTACAGTACATTGTGTGTGTGTAGATTGGTGAATCACGTGAATTGAGGTGTGCACACACACACTGTATAGGCCTAGGCTAATCCCAGCTGGAGCTCTTGGCACATAAAACCACAATCCAGGATTTACAAAGTGGATTTTGGTCTATTAGCGATAGAGACACTCTCCCATAGATCGACAAACAATAGCAGTTATGGAAAGCATATACAAACATTCCTAGAGTTGTATTCCAAAATGTCCAATCTCCATTTTTGGAGAAAAAAAAATCATTACTGTTCTGTCTCTAAAAAATGTCTCTTAAAATATCGAAGATTCAAGTATTGTAAAAGTACTGAATCTAACATGTATATGTATGTATACGTGTATGTATACATATATAAGTAAGATTCACACTGTCTTGCCTGAGGACACTTCGACAGGCCACACGGCTGTTGCGGGGATTGAACCGGTGACCTCAGGTTACAGGACCTATCTTTCAGAACCGTTACGCTACGCTGCTGCCAAAACTGCTGCTGATTTGTAGAGGAGGCAGAGCCTCGTCTGAGTCACCCGAAAGTTACAACTGGGTTTAGTTTCTAAACACTTGTCTATTTATGTTTGGTTTAACGCTCCCTAGAGATGGGACTGTGCTCATCTTGTGTGTGTGTGTGTGTGTGTGTGTGTGTGTGTGTGTGTGTGTGTGTGTGTGTGTTTAAGGGGTTGTCTGGTCTCAGTTTCCACTCCTGGCAAGAGAGAAAGAAAGACAGAGACAGAGACCCAGAGAGAGTCCAGTCCAGTTGCCCATACATGGTGAAACCCCATTTTACGGCTTACTCTTTGCCAAGAGGCCTCTCACACACTGGAGGCATCAAGCCATATCTGTGTGTGTGTGAATGTGTGCATTTGTGCCTCTCAGATGAGACTAGGGCTCTCTCTCAATTTGCGTTCTTGTGTCCTGAATGACCCGTTTGACGTAATATCTAACGGCCATAGTTTGATTACAAAATAAAAGTTGAGGACGGAAAATGAATAAAGATCCTGGAAGTTTAAGGCATCCTGGTGGCTCAGTAGGCTAACCTGGGTTTGAATCTGGCCCAGGACTTTTGTCGCATGTCATCCCCCTGTCTCTTCCAATCTTTTCTGTCTCTCTTTACTTTAAATTCAATAATAAAGGCAAAAAAGTACCCCTAAAAAAACAAGTTTACTTGCCAACCGAGGATGCATCGGATGGTGACTTGGCCAACGAGAATGATTCATTGCGAGAATGATGCATCTAGGTCGGGGTGATATGGACAAAATTAATATTACAATAATTGTAAGAAATGATTTCAATATCAATATATAATATCTGCTAACAAATTCAAAATCCCACATTACATAACCAAATTGATATACTTTAACTTACCTAGTTGAATAGGGGTTAAAACACTCTTTGCCTGTGCAGGAGAATGTTTCCATTACACTGCCAGTCATAAAAAACTTATAGTGAATTATGGTCTGGCAGAGGTCCAGTGGCACTACTAGTTCTGGATTTAAGTGGATTAAAGGGGATTACAGTTGAAATTCAGTAACTGTATGGTTTAGGATTGGGGAAAATGTACTAACAAAACTCTTCATCTGAGTGATTTCAGTTATGAATTGTTACGTGTTTTCAGTTAAGGTGCATTCAGTTAAAGGTGCTACATTTAGGGTTAAGGTGCTACAGGTTACATTTTAAACATTAGGCTAATATATCATCGTCAAACTACTAATGCAAACAAATGAGGCCATGCTGGAGACGATTGGTAGCCTCTATCTCACACCACTGGTATTGGTAGTGCTAGAGTTTCTAAAAATTAAGACAGCAAGTGGCTTTACTGAAAAGGATGATTTTCCCACCAAGTCTGACCCGGATGTACAATGCAGCATAGAGGCCGGTAGAGGCCCTGCCGCCCTCACGTCATTTTCATCACATTTCTGAAAGTCTCCAGTTCTTACTCTATTGGATTTCAGATCATGGCAACAACTTCCAAAGCTTAACTGCTTCCTCAGTGATATGGGATATCTTTTTAATTTCCCTGCTGGCAGCAAGAAACCCAATTCTTTTTTGTACATTGCAGTAAAAATGATTTGACTCGCACCACCAGCACCCATTTCTTTATTTGAGGAGGAAGAGATTTTAGCCAATTCATTTCAACTGAATAGAAGTCTATAGACAGTCATCTGCAGTACGCATAAACAAGCCTCTATAAAGTTCATAGTTCTTAAATGTTTATCTCTTTCGCTCACACAGACACACAGACAGACACACACACACACACACACACACACACACACAGACACAGACAGACAGACAGACAGACAGACAGACAGACAGACACACACGAATTCCTGCCTTTTTCATAGATTCAAGGATGTTAGATCTGTGTACCAGACACAAAAGGGAGTACATCTCAAAAAATGTTTCCAATAACCCCAAGATAATGGTTAAAGTAACAAATCAGCACTTGGTACAGGCCGTTTCTTAAAGTTCAGAACAGAAATAAGTATTGGCAGTGGAGAATGTGATATCGGTGCATCCCTTATCTGTGTGTAGCAACAAATCACAGCTCTGCTTCTGCTCTGGACTAATATGGAAAACGTGGAGAGAATGTACAGCAGCAGCTCTCTGGCCCTTCAGTCCTTTCTCTCAATTTTAAATTTCAGTTTAAAGGAGCTTTAGGCATGACTTTCAAAAAATGGACATTAATCTTGCAGTTTACAATACATTCCATTACAATACAGAGAAATTATCTGGCAATTAGTGTTGGTAAAACAAGCGATATTTGATTAATTGATTACAACAATGATTAATCATTCCTGTCTTTCGTTCAGTCTGATTGCCTTTCCCCCCCCCCCTCATCTCTGCCTCACTCTTGTTTTTGTGTCTGTACTTCTATGAGAAATTGGTACTGGCCTCCTATTTCCCATTGATGTCAATACAAAATGTCCATCAACAAGTAATTTACTTCTTAAAATCTTATTTTTCCTTAATAAAGTGAAAGATTCTGCCAATATAGTGAGACAATTGTACTTGTTTACAATGCAATTTCAATTGTTTGAGTAATTTTCTACAAATAAGGGTCATTATCTTGAAACAAGTCAGAATAGGACAGATCACTCCACTAGAAACTGCTAAATTCTTGAAACAAATTGATTTGCACTGGAAACAATTGTAATTTTCTCACCCAAGTGGCAGATTTTTCCGATACGATATCATACTTCATACTAGATTAATCGACTTGTTAGGATGGCTATCTTTGCAGTAGCTATAACAAGTCATTTAATCTTAATATCCAGTCTTAACATCAGGTTTTAAAAAAAACAAATCTCCTTTTTTCTCCCAATGGAACTCAACATGCTTCAAGAATTTCTTGAAACAAGTGGAGTAATTTGTGTTATTTAAAATAATGGCACTTGACTCTGTAAAGTACCTGAAAAAAGTGAAATAATACTTATACTAATAACTTGTTAAGAACATTTTCGCCATGGAAACTGGAGTGTCTCGCATTTTATAGTGAGCTTTTCCTCCAACAGCTGTGATACCACACTCAGGCATCAAGGCCGTGAACTCATGAGTTCTGGGATCAGTTTATGTCTACTCACAGTATATTGCTGAGGTAAAGGGGAAGAGGAGTACAGCTGATCCAGTGTCAGTGAAGAGAAGCCTCCAGACAGGGCAGGAGAACCCAGGGTGGCGAGTTGACTCCTTTACAATTTGAAGAGAAACAAGAAAATAAATAAGTTGACTTTATTTCATCTTTGCATTATTCTGCATCAGTCAAAAACAATGAATGGATGAGAAAGAAAGAAAGAGTGTGTGTGTGTGTGTGTGTCGCAGGGTGTGGGCGATGCTCATTTTCATGTGAAAAGGCTACAGCTGCTCCGTCCCTCTAAAGAAATTATTCATGCTCAATTCTAAACACACACACACACACACACACACACACACACACACACACACACACACACACACACACACACACACACACACACACACACACACAGCTACATTGGTGTTTTCCCACTCACTCTCAGCCATGTCACCCTCACCATTGTGTTGTTTGAATTTAATTAGAAAATGATGAATCAACCACTTGAAAAAGTGACTCCAACTCCATCAAAATGAGACTGATAGCCAAAACCAGGGTTCCCACCGGGGACTTTTCCATGACTTTCCAAATCCAAGTCGTGGCGCTTCCATGACATATAAAATGTTTTTCCCGTTTGTTAATGTTGTTTTTCTGGTTTCCACTACAAATGTGCTGCAAACCACCATCTAAAAAAAATATAGGTATATTCCTGTAAAGTGACCGATTTGTAAAATTCCCTGATATTCCCTATCTAGAATACATCTCTCCAAATTCCATATTCCAGGAATTCCATTACCAGTGGGAACCTTGCAAAACTACAAAAGGTACTTGATGGTACTTTGTAAAGGATAGTGAGTAGCTTAACTTCTTAGCTGACAAAATGATAACACTTTAATGGAGATGACCCTGTACATTTGGTACTGGCCTCCTACTGAACCAAACTGCTCAAAACATCATGGATACCTTACTGTGCCAGTATAACAAAAGCAGATAAGTTAAGTACTTTATTATCTGTTCACACAAGAACATTTCTTGACATCTCATGTGATAGAGATAAACACACACAAGATAAACCATGCAACAAACTGTAGACAGCGACTAACATCAGGTAGTGAAAATACATATAACCAGAAGGTACTTGGAGAGCGCAAACCTCCACCAACGCTGAACAATTCTCCAACTTGCTGTTACACCCAAAGACATCATTCCTGTCACTTACATTTTAAATTCAATTGATTTCATGACCCTGTAAACATACCCTTAAGATTTGGAATCAAGTCTCTCCCTTAGTTAGTTTCTTAGTTATGGCTAAAAAACAATAATCGTCTAATCCCAGATCACCAACAATCAATCAATCGTCCCAAGGCCACCAAATTTCATGGAAATCCCTTCACAGGTTTTTAAGACATCCTGCTCACATGTATGTGCAAGGCCTTATATACACTTACGCAGTGGAAAAAACTGATGTGTTTCTGGGTACGCGCTGAAACTGGGTCTTCCCCAAGTTTGCAACATTTCCTGCTCTTGTTTCAGGAAGTTCTTCAAAGTGTGTGTGTGTCGCTGTTGACAGTAACTTTCCGTTTGCTTCAGTCTATATAGCAGAGATACTCGGCTGCACCTGTAGCTGCGTCTTAGTCACAGTAAAGAACGCTTTTATACAACGGTAACCTACGCATGTGTAGCAGCTGAAAAGCTTTCTACAGCAGAGTACATACATAAAACAGACGGCAGAGAAATCATTACTGTACAGCGAGCCGTGCATTATGGGAATTATCAGCATGGTTGGAGCCATCGACTCTTCATTTCCCTCCCTTCCCTCGTTCTCTCTCTCGCACGCACATGCACACAAACACACCATTAAGTTCCCCAATGAAGAGAAACTCCAGTGCTTCCCTTCTACGGTATCAGAGGCCTTTCCGCACTTGGTGAAACCACGTGCACTGCAAAAAATATCCACCGCAACAAGGCGTTTAGTCTAGTACTGAGACTTAAAATGTTATTTCTCTTAAAACTAGGGGATAATCTGCCAAATGGGAGAGATAATTTCACTTGTTTCAACGCAAATCATCTTGTTTCAATAATTTTCCAGTATGACGTTATCTTGATACAAGTGGCATGAACTGCCTTTTTGAAAAATAATGTTACTTGTGTCAGGAAAATTATTGAAATAGCCAAAACTGCATTGAGAAACAATTAATTATCTCACTCCTTTGGCTGATTTTTTTTTTTCATTTGTTTTAAATGTAATACACTTATATTTTATGCAGCGATGTGCAGTGTTTTACCTGCTACACCAATAACGCACCTGTTCCGTAGGGGACGTGGCTGATTTGAGTTTTTCTTTTGTCTGATCTATGGGCAATGGCATCCAACCTCATCCAGGGTCATCCATCTTAACTATTTAATTGTTAAATTCTATTGCAGCCCCACTTTCTGATTTAGGCTGAAAAGACAAGTGTATTTTTTACATAAAAATCTTGCCTGATGCAGCTTTAAGAATCAATGCTAGATTAAATGAATTCTTAAGATCTGTATTTGTTACATCTTTTTGCAGTGCAACATGTAACAGGACAATGGTGAAAGCAGAAGTGGGCTGATGTCAGGGTAAAGCAGCTAGTCTCTTTTAGACTGACCATGGGGAGAGGCTGAAAACATTCCCACAAATATTAAGGAGATAATCACTGAGGATTTGCTGCTAAGAAAAATATATAAACATTATAGACCATATCTTTCTACCAAATTTACTGCCTATAGCCTCCGGGTGGAGATTAGACCCTAATTCAAACAAAACGTCTGTGGTGGGAGGTTCTCGTTTGAGAAACCACATGACTATTCTCACCCACCGCTCTTTCCTCTAACGTCCAAGCCTAGTTTCTACAGAAACACACAGTTTCATAGTACAAGGGATCGTTACATCACATTCTGGGTAATGGCAAAGGGTCTTCTCCATTTCTCCTACTGATGCAATTTATGGTAACCCATCATAAATCAACCCGACAGACTGAAATAATTTGAGTGAGTTTGGATGATGAGCTTTTTTGGCTGATGATGAGTATGGGTATCAAGCCTGAATGACATCTGACCAGTTTTGTTTACCCTGCTGTACCAATACTGGCAAGGTACAGCATGTTTTTATCATTATGTTTTGTGAACAGATTGGTTTGGTACAGCGACACAAGTCTGGCATATCTGGTGCTGCCAGGGGAGTCTTCATTATGTCCCTCTCATGAACAAGCCAGATCAAACCTCTTCAGTATTCCAATGGAAATGGAAAGTAATCGGATTTCTGTGGTGTTTCTGTACTACCTGTACTACTACTACTACTACCCAGAGATCACTTCAAACAATCAAACAGTGTGGCCAGTACTGTGATGTCTTTTTCCTTGGAGTTTCTGGTGATGAAGTTTGGGTATCGCTGCTCATGCTCACTAACCAGTTCAAACAAAATGCATTACTTTCTGAGCGCCTGAAGATCTACCTGGGTCAATATACACCGGGTCAAATGTAAAAGCTATCATGAATTGGCTAGAGGTTGCATGACTATTCTGTTAGATCAATCAGCGATACAGAATAGCAAAATGGACATTTATTTATATGAAAATGTCAAGGATAAGTACTTCAAAACTAATTTAAAAATCTGGCAATGCAAAACAACTTTTTAAAAGGCTTATCGTGACATGAATCAAGTGACTCAATACTAGTGGAGTGTTATTTCAACATAAGAGAAAATCCTTGAAACAATTTGAACTGAATTGCCAAAAAGTGAAACTTTCCACACCCAATCTCACCCACTGGCAGCTTCTTTCACTTGTTCTGAGAATAATACATTTCAACACTGAATATATGACATATGAATGACATGTTAAAATGTGTGTGGGTACAACATAGTACTTGCACAAAGGAATAATATTGCTAGATAGATCCAAGAGAGTGGGTGACCTCATCCGGTCTGAAAAGATGAGACCATCAGCCATTGAATCATCAGTCAGTCAACAAAAACAAAAGTGCGACACAGACCAGTGAGTCACCTACCCACACTCACACCACACCAAGTGACAGAATCTTATTAGGAAGACGAAACACATAGCCATTAAAAGGCTAGACTTCTGACTTTGATTGCTTAAAATAGCAATCTACTACTGTAAGAAATTAAAAGAAAATAAGATATTTCAGATGTTGTATATATAAAAATACCATAACAAATACTAAAATGTGTTTTATTATTCTTTTAATTAATCATTTTCACAGAGTAGGCATGACTTTTTCCAAATGATGGATTTCTCATTTTTGAGATCAAATGGATCTCCATTTACAAAAATGAAAATTGAATGAAACAGGTTATCTATCAAGGTTGCTTCATTCCCTGTAGGTCTACAGCATATTCTGAGCAGCCCCGTTCATGGTTTGCCAGTGATTTAGTCTCCAACCATCTGTGCTATGATGATGCTGTTTGCCAGGGCAGACATTTGTCTGCCTCATTTGTCAAAGGGATTGGGTATAACATCAGAGGACTACAGGGTCTTCCCATTAAAACACACACACACAGATTCATAACAAAACAACACATGCAAACAGGCACGCACAGACATAAAAATATGTTTTAATAGATCTCTGTATATATGTACCATCCATTCTTTCGGTCTTCCCTACTTGTATATATGTAAACATGCCATCCATCCACTGTACATCCTGGTTTTATATCACTTAGTACCGTAGTTTTTTTAGTATTCAGTATTTCAGTATTTAGTTTTTAGTTTTTTAGCCCTTTGTTTTTTTTGTTTTTTGTATTTTGTACCTTGCCTTTGTTTTTTGTACATTCATGTGATACTGTTATGCTGATGCAACCCCAGAATTTCCCCCCGGGGATGAATAAAGTATCTATCTATCAATCTATGTTGAAAATATCATGTGTGCTGCTTTTACGTAATTTTTCAAGATTATAAACATTTCTCCAATACTCTTATCCAGAGAGACTTAAAATAAGTGCAACAGCAAAATAAGATTCAATTCCAAGATTAGCAGCATTACCAGCAACCAATAGTAAGGAGTTCAAGCACCCAGATCTTACATAAATAACCCTGTTCTCCTAGAATGATCATGTATTATCATGTATATAAAGTGATAGGTAGAAAGGATGCTTACTCAGGGCAGGTTATAGAAATAATCCCATTACCAAAAGCTACCCTACCTGCTCACGCATTGTAAGTTACTCTGGATATGAGCATCAGCAAAATGGCTAAAATGTTATCATCATTTTTCCTGACGTCTTTCTTGGTTTCCTCCTCACCTGTCCATCCTCACCTTCTCCTAGCGTATGTCCTCATTCTCTCCCTACCTGGCAGTCCATTCCTAAATGCCAGTACTTTAATCAACAATGTGTTGTTTTTAAATCACAGGAGTCTAGCCTAGTACGTCCTCCTCCTGCATCTACCTTGCATTAGCATTGTAAACTGTGGCAACCACGAGTCCCTTCACCCAGTCCTGAAATAGTACTACAGTAGTAACAGTGGTAGAAATGTACCATCCTGCATCTATATGGTCTATAGCATGATTTTCCAAACATCTCCTCTTGTGGGTGTAACAGTGCAGCAGAAGCGCAGCAAATATATTAAAAAAGGGGCATAGAGTCTAAAATGACAATCTATTAGCACACAGCATGACTGTGCATTTTCCCATACTACCTTGCCTTGGGTTAAAGCGTTACAGCTCGTACTAAATAGTGGACAGTGCAGACATTAACCTCAGTACATAACTCGACATCGGAATCTGTAGCAGGGTATGTTTGTATGACATTAATAAAACAGTTCTGGGCTACGGTAGTCAAAATGCCTGCTAAACAGTCGGCAGCTTGAGTTTACACACATACCCAGGATGTCTGCTTCGCTCTGTCTGTTGCCGATGGATGTAAACAAACTCACGCTGCAGATGGCGTCACAAAGCAGGGAGACTGCAGCTGCTGCTAGCCCTCTCTCTCTTCTTCTTCCGTTCTATCTCTCTCTCCCTCTCTCCCTCTCTCTCTGATGGCTCATTGCTCCCTGAACATATCTGAGCCAGTAAACTCTTTCTCTGCCTTATCTGCTGAATCACTGACCATCCCCATATTGATGTAACCAAAGGTTTCCTTCAGCCTCTCTTTACATCTCCTGCTTCTCAATTGATGATCATTGGGGCTACACAGTACTGACTATATTCTGTGTGTATTAAGGTTCGACTGATATGTGTTTTTGAAGGCCAATACCAATACCAAAATATTGGCTATCTGCCGATATTTTGTGCTGGTATTTGGTATTTTTATTTTCATCTTCTGTCTCACTACAGCATTACACAGTGCAATAGATCGATGGCGTCCTTTCTGCTGTGGCTAAACAGCAGACACATGATTTACACGCAGGAGACCACAAAGGGGAAAAAGGCTAGCTTGACAAGTAATATAATCATGTATTGATTGCTAAAATCTTATTTTTAACATTTGTTAGTTTTGTGTTTTCCCATAAAAAGAGTCAGTTTGACACTACTTACTGTGTTGTCTATTGCAAATTGAAATAATATATATATATTAGGGCTGTCAAAATTAACGCGTTAATCCAGATTAATTAATTTGCATGATTAATTTGATTAAAAATTTTAACGCAATTAACACATGCGTTTCAACTAGATTGAAAAAGTTGCAATTAGAGCATCTTTTACAATTTATAATCAATTCTTCAAAGCTGATCATTGTCACCCATGTCACACTGAAAATATCACAGTGGCATCTGTTGCAGTTACAGACAATACTATTTCGCTCTCAAGAAGAAGCCTGAAGTCCAGGCTCGCATCGCTGGGGTGAGTCAGCAGACCGGCAAGGCGCCAGACTGAATTCTCCGTCCATATCTGCTCCGGGAGAAGAGGAAGAAGGTGAATGAAGACACCAAACGCATTTGCATTCGTTGGATGCAAAATAAAACGACTGGAATACGTGCAGTGTCTTTCTCTAGGCCCCGGCCATCCCGGCACAATGACTCAAAATCCCACAATTCCACTCACTGGCGCGGATTGGTGCTCCAACGCTATCTGGCGGCAGAACCAACTCGATAAAGATGGACGACTCTAAACAACATATTGGCCCTCTCGATGGGAAGTTTGAGTACAAAAAAACCCAAGACGGGACAATCGACCGACAAAGTAGTTTGCACACTCTGCAGGAAGGAGTTTTCGTTTCACCGAAGCACTTCCAGCTTAAAGTACCACATCAACGCGAAGCATACATTAGTCGGGGATTCCTCTGCAAGTACTTCGGCGACGCCCGGCTTGCGCCAAACCACCCTTTATTTTGATATCTGGACACCATATCTGTTCTATAGTTTAAATAATATGTTAAGTGTATATATCGCCTTCTGTCATGAGTCTTTTTGCCCCCACAAAATGAAACACAATTAATAATGAATGGGTATTAATCGTGATTAATCTAAATTAATCCACAGCGGCCCTGTGATTAATCTGATTAAAAATTTTAATCGTTTGACAGCCCTAATATATATATGTATTCACGTTAGCCTAAAAAGGTGGACAAACTGTTGGGCAATTAAAAAGGTGAGTACACTTTAGACTAGAGTTTGGGTGGGCGTGCCCTCCAGTACATCCCTGTATATATATATTTGATATTTAAAGTTTTCATTATGACTGACAAATAACATTAATAAGCCCATTAATAAGCAGATAATTCCAGGGTTTTAATCTTACCTTTCATCTTAAAAATATATTTTTCTTTTCCGTTTTTATATTTAAAGCCACACTGAATGAACCTAAATCATCTCATCACTTTTTTGCCCAGCCTTAAATGCTTGTTACAACAGAATTTTTTTGCAGTGTAAGGATTGCACAGAGAAAATCACTTTTCCATCCATGTCCCATCTGTCCCCCTGGAGGTCCTATCCTTAGCGGTACAGTCTGTAAAGCATGCGCACACACGTACAAACAGAGAGAGAGCGCCAGGTTTCACTTTTCTGCACATGGGGTTCGACGTTTCTCCATTTACCCTGACGTTTATCAATAATTCATAAGGCGGTTGCGTAAAGGCACCCCGCATCAGCAGACATGACTTTGTGCGCATGTGTGTGTCAAACCGCCTCAACATCATACGTGTGTACACATCTGCAGGGTGTGTGTGTACAAGAAACTACCCACTTAGCGGAATAAGAGTTGTGTATGCATGCGAGCAAGCTTGAATCCCAGTGCGTCTGAGGGTGTGTATTTGTGTGAGTGTGTGTGTGTGTGTGTGTGTGTGTGTGTGTGTACACGTGGGTGCACAATGTACAAGGACGGAAGGAAAAATAAAAGATGTCTGGGAAAGATGTTTCGCAAAGGAGCATCTCGTAGAGAGATTCTCGGTAAGGGAGTACCTTGTCTTATTAATTAAGCATAAAGTTGCTGGTTTGGGATGCAGAGAAAAGCTATGATGTAGGATTCACACCCCCAAATATTCTTCATTTGATTCCACCAATTCAGTTTCCCTATTGCGTTTTATTACATCTTCTCCTTCTTCCTAATTCTGATTGTAATTTTCTGATACAGCAAGAGAGTGGACTAGAGGTTAAAGACACCATACCATAACCAAAAGGTCACAGGTCACAGCCAATGTATCCATCAACAGCCTGTGTCCTGTCAAAGTGTCCTTGAACAAAACGCTGAACTAGCAGCTCACTCATTTTAAAGCTACAATATGAAACGTTTCTCCTTGAGGCAGGAAGTGCATTGTTAGTCCCATCTTCCTCAGCCTCAGTTGGTCCATGGGCGTTGAATGCAGTCAATCCGAAATTAAAAAAACAAAAAAAACAAAAACAGCAACAGTGATGTTCACCATGTTTTTGAACTTGTCTGACGCACATTTAACTTCACTGTGTCCTTTCTTATCACTTTCTGTCATTGTTGTTGTGTCAGTGACTTCCTGTGCTGCCGCCACTAGTCTCACTTTGACAGCCATAACCAACTCACCACTGGCCATCCCCATCCCCCAAATCATTGAACAGCCAATTTCAGGCAAGGTCACACACACAAACACAGACAGTCACTCTGGATAAGAACATGACTATTTAAGTTATGAGTCATCTAAGGTGTACAAAATATTTCTGCTTTGGAGGTTAGAATCGTCTGTGTTTTTTTCATGTAGCAAACTTTTGCCAAAATCAATCAAGGAATGAAACCCTTTAAAAACGGTTCTCCACTATTGATCTCACTCGGGATGTTTAAAACAATTAAAAGTATTCAGCACAACTTTAGAAGACTAGGGTGAAAAATCCACCATATGATGAAGACATTAAAACGTGTGAATTTCATGCAAGCTGACGACAGTACGTATGACATGAAGCACTACAAAATAGAGTGACAGTTCTGGAAAAACTTTAGTACTAGACATTGTCAGGTGTGAGAAGCTTCGTCTTCTGCAACGCACTTTGAGATGCTTGAAGAATACGCTTGATGGATAAATATGACCTGAGTCGTCTGAGAGCGATCCATTTCGGTGAATGGGCTGGCGTTGCTCATTAGCGGCCCACTTAGTGTATCTCCGCTATTCCCCTCATCATGCCGACTGCCGCAAATAGCTAACGCCCACCTACACGTGCAGGACGAGCACGTGTATGACGTTGACGAGAAAGTGAGAGAGACAGAGACAGAGAATGACACAACAACAGAGAGGGAGAGCGTCAGAGAGAGAGGCAGAGAAAGAAAGAGAGAGAAATGAGGATGAATCAACAGGCTCCTGTTCGACCCTCCTGAGCCGAGTGGGAGAGTGAGATGAGTCACCACACACACACACACACACACACACACACACACACACACACACACACACACACACACACACACACACACACACACACACACACACACGACGAAAGATAGAGGAGAGCACTAATGACATGAATTCAAATCAAATCAGAGATCACAATTACACTCCGTGAATATGGCCCTGTCAGTGTGAATGCCCTGTTTTGCTAAACAGGCTTCACCTTCCATCAGAAGCCTTGTTTATAAAGTTGATTAGAAGCATCATAACTGCTACATTTACATGATCCAGCTCAACTTGCAATTAGGGTTTGAATGATATGGGTGTTTCAAAAAACAAAACAAAAAACCTTTTGTGCCAATATCACCTTTAAATCTTAAAATTTGTCTGGCCAGATAGGTCAGAGGGTTCGGCGTCTTTCTCTAACAGGACACATTGGTTGTTGCCAGGTTTGAACCTGTGCACCCTGATGCCTCTTCCTGGCCGGCTCATTGATAAAGTCACCACAATAATAAAAAAGGTAAACGAACCTCGGCTCTGCAACGCTTTTCTGCTGGATTCTCATCATCCCTCCTCTACAGCCATACTGAAACTAAAGCAATGCTTCCTGAATGAACATCTAAATTCTAATATCCAATTCAAACTATACTTTTACTGTTGACGCCGCCATGTAGACTCCCAAAATAGTGTTCCATTATAACCACAGACTATACAACTAGCGACCACGAAGCAAATGTCTCAACTGAAGAAACATATTTAAAAAGACTGAAGTATTTGGAGAATGTGAGCCTTACTCTGTCACCAACATCGATGACACCGCTAAAGTCTGCAGATAAACTCCCCGATCTGTCGTCTCATGATGCATATAACCTGCTACATCTTATACACAATGCATCTCCATATGAAACCCTTAAGGTACCGATGCATTTCAGTATGTAACTTCAGGGTGGATGAACTACATTTATAAACCGTTGCTACTCACATCTCTCATTGTCAGTGAACAAACAATGAAATTTCACCCCCCTCCACCTCGACACGATTATTACAACTGACGGCACAACGTATGTCTGCATCAGATCAAGTTGCAGGAGAAGCGACAGCAAAAGAGCTTGTGGCTGGATTTCACAGTTTAAATAAACATTCATGAAATATCCCCTAATGTATGTCGACGCCTTCCAAGTAACTTAACAATTCATCAGCTGTCATTGCAATTCTTTAGAAAATTTGAAAACTTTGCCAGTGACATGTTCAATTTTTTACCTAACCTTTATCCAATTAAGAACAACTTCTTGTTTACAGTATAATTTTTTATGTTAGGCTTCTGTTTCAACAGTAAAGGCATTGAATAGCAATGCATGTGTGCTACACTAAGTTTTGTCATCAACTGCCATTTTCTTTCTTTAGTTGCCCCCCACCCCCAGGTTCCTGAACACACGCACGGGTCTCTTCCGCCACTGCTGAAAAATGTCAGAGGAAACACTGACAGGAGATGCTGACACATTCAAATGAAACCCTTTTGCATACACAATTAAAATACTCTCATAATTACGTGTACTATGCTCATAAACATCACTGAAATGCTCTCGTATACACTACTGAAACCCTGAAAGTGTGTTTCACTACATTTGACAATGTAGGTGTCTCTTATATGTATGTGAGAGGTAAACAAATGTTGTTTGCTTCATGTACAGCAACTTATACATATACATACACACACACATAATCGCCCACAGTGAAGACCTCATTTTCAAGCAGGTCACTCCCCGCCTCTTCAGAGCATCATCAGCTGTTTCGTTTCAATGTGTGTCCAGCTGACCTTGACTCTCACATAGCGAAACCCAAAACCAGCGATGGCCGACAAACTGACTGCAACAAATATGTATGGATAGACACATACACACACACACTCATATGCACAAGGGACATGCATTAACACACGCGCAGTACACATACATACACACATGCAGTAAGCACACACACTCAGTATACATGCAGTACACACGCGCACACATGGTGTACACACACACACAAGCATACATGGGAGTACACACACATTCAGCACAAATGCAGTACATGCACACAAGGAGGGTCACACACAGTCAGCACACACGCATACATTCAGTATACAGACACACACAACAGACCCTCCTTGTGTGTACTGCATGTATACAAAAGGAGGGTCTCACACACACGCACACACCCAGTGACGTGCACACACTACGTATGCAGGCAACACATTACACTATCATTCCTATAACCAAGTAGAGTCCATAAAATACACAGCTGATAAGACATAGGGGCGGTAACGTGAGTGTGTGTATGTGTGCGTGTATGCCTGTGTGAGTCATTACAAAAAACAGCATGATCACCGTGGCAAAGCTGGCACACAAAGCGTTGTTTGGTTTGCAATCACAGGGCAATACATACACACCCATGCGCGCACACAGCACACAGAGGAATAATGCACCGTTTCCGAACTAAGTTACGTAATACTAGCGGCAGCAGTGTTTTCCAGGCTGTGACCTGCCAGACTCAAGGAGGTTGTTTCATATCTGGCAAAGGAGATTTTGTTCTATTTTATTCCACTCCATTCTGTTCTATTCTGTTCATTCTATGCAATGCTATTCCACCCTATCCTATTTACTCCCTTTTCTATCCTGTCCTGTCGCTTCTGCCCAGTCCTTCGCTCACATTACACTGCTTCATTCAATTGTTTTCCGTCCTCTTGTTCTTATAAAATATACAAGACATATACTCTCAGTAAACAGTGACTTATTTACCAAATCTACAGACATTAAACAAACTAACGCCTCCGTTTCCGAAGTTACTGCGGCCAGTAAACAATGAGCCAGTAAACCGAGCCCGTGCTTAGCCGCTAACGCCGGCTTTCCCTGTATTTTGATTAAAAATGCATGATAAATAGACGCTACTTACCGGTCTAAATCGTGGGATTAAATATCCATTTAGAGGAAGGACAGCTGTTGTGATGCAGACGTTAATTAGTGGCCGCTATCTCTCTCTGTCCCTCTCTCTCGTTCTCTCTCGCGCTGCAGCGATTGGTCCCGCCTCCTCCGTGGCACGCAGATGACGTCACCGCGGCGGCCCGGCACGAACGCATGTACGTAAACTGTGTTTTCTAGTCACTGACTTTCCATCAGCACGACTGATTATCATAACGCGGTATAAAAAATGTAAATGTATACAAAAACAACGATTTATGCAATCAACCATATTGTAGTAACGTTCGTGTCTGTGTGTGTATTTCATTTCTTTTATCTGAATGATTATGTAAAATGTTGTGCAAATGAACAAATGTAACTTGTTTGATATGATATGCTGCTACCATTAATAAATGCTTTGTTTGCAAACACATGGACCGATGTTTTTTTTTAATTCATGTCTTGATTACAGGCTTATCTTTGTTCTAACAACCTTCTGAGAGACTTGGTTCTACAAGCATTTTCTTTCTTTCTTTCTTTACTTACTTGAATATTCCTTTACTAGACAGTGTTTTACTCAAGACAGGCGCACCTGTTGCCTACCTTGGGACGCAGAGTAAACCTCTACCGCCATCATGTGGAGAAGATTTATAGTTGCAGGTTTAAATACAAGCATGTCCGAGCTACTTCACACAAATCCCACTAGCTGCTCCTGACAAACAGCTAAAAGTGCCCATGTCTGATATGGTTGACTCTTATATTGATTTCTATTGATTCAGTGCTAGTTTTAATAAATAAAGACATTATGGTCCAGCAATTGTCCTTACTACCTGACATTTAGGATAACAATTCCAGTTGGGCTCCACCCAGTAGGCAAGGCATAGGTGATGTGACAAGCAGGTTAAGCAACAGTCAAAACCAGAATTGCATTCCACCACAGGCAGGAAGCTGTAAAGACTGGGCAGACTATTACTTTTATCTATTCAAAATAATTGTACATGAAACATCTTTTTAATTTAGGCTGCTGACAAGCAGTTGGCATGGAGCGAACAAGTGCCAGATTTTTAGGCCTAAACTAGAATTTGTAGGCCTCTTATTGATTCATTTATTTCATCATAATTACCGCAACCTGCTGAAGTGGAACATCAAACTTTTTTCAATGTTTTGGGACTCATGTAATCCCTGAGATCCAGGTTGACTCGTGGACATGAGGAACTTGATTTTATCCAAACTGGGGATGGGGGGTGCAACTTTTTGCGCACTCCTGCTCCTCACGCTCTTCTGCGTTGGAGGGAAATGTGAGATCCAGCCACCAAACCCCGTGGGACCGACCAAACCCCCCGCTGGCAAACCTGCGTACGACGAGCCCCAGGCCTTCCCCAACGAGGAACAGGCCAATCTCCCCGTTTTTACCATGGATTACCCTCGGATCCAGGTCCCCTTCGAGTTTACACTGTGGGTACTGCTGGCCTCCTTTGCCAAAATTGGTATGTTTGCATTAACCATGACTCTGTGATTATTAATGGAATGTGGCCCGAGGTGTGTGTGTGTGTATGTGCATTTACCATTTTTTCTTATCCTCTATTTTCTCCTCTCCTTTTATCTTTTTCCCCGTTCCTTTCTTCTCCTTTCCTATCCTGTCTTATTTTCTTCTCCTCTTCCCCCCCTTTCCTTTCTTCTCTTCTATTTTTCTCTTCTCTTCTCTTCTCTTCTCTTCTCTCTTCAGGCTTCAACGTTTACCACAAAATCACCATCTGGATCCCAGAGTCCTGCCTCCTCATCAGCATCGGCCTCGTCGTCGGCGCCATCATGCACGCGGTCAAAGAGGAACCTCCCGCTATCCTCGACTCCAACGTCTTCTTCCTCTACATGCTCCCGCCCATCGTCCTCGACAACGGCTACTTCATGCCCACGCGGCCGTTCTTTGAGAACGTCGGCACGGTGCTGTGGTACGCCGTGGTGGGAACCCTGTGGAACAGCGTCGGCATCGGGCTTTCCCTCTACGCCATCTGTCAGATCGAGGTGTTTGGGGTTCAAGATATCAACCTGCAGGTCAGTTATTATCAGCAGATGATGTGAAACCAAAACCAGAAGAATGATTTTCTTTCTGATGGAAATACCTCATCAATCATCATCAGACCTCAGTCATCTTTATACACTGAACCCCAAGTTAATCGTTTAAGTCTTTTTTCTTTCTTTCTTTCTTTCTTTCTTTTTCTTTTTATCCACTGGTTGATTTGCAGGAGAACTTGCTGTTTGCCGCCGTCATATCAGCGGTGGACCCCGTGGCTGTGCTGAACGTGTTTGAGGACATTGGAGTCAATGAACAGCTGTACATAGTCATATTTGGAGAGGGCCTTTTTAACGATGCCGTCACTGTGGTGAGTAGAACATGTCTGCTTTTTAATTGACCGTAGTAACAAGTGTTTTCTCCTTTAACATGGAGGAGACTAGAATACTGTTCTGTAGCTGACCCTGACCTCTGACCTCCCTGTGGAGGCCGACAAGAGAAATGACATTTTCCATCCATGTAATGTTTAGTCTGGCTGGTTTTCAAATGCATATGCCTTATGGTTGAATCAGTTTTGCCATACCACTCAGGCTCATTCGCTGTCATTCAATTCGGCAAAGAAAACAACTCGAGTCCAGTCCAGTCTCAGGGTTGTGGGTTCAATCCCCACATAGTGTCAAGCACCTTTGTACATCACTTTGGATTAAGGCGTCTGCTAAATGACTGTAATGTAACATACAGACCAAAGCAAGACGCTTCTGCTAGCTAGCCAAGTTACACAATTACTGCTTTAATTTGATACCTTCTTTTTCACTGGTTCAAATGGTTGTTTACTTTTGAAACAAAAGTCAAAAGGTGTACATCCGTCAGGGAGAGCGGCGTGGTGGGGCGCTGTAGGGACGTCCGGAGCAGATCTATTTGGCTGTGCAGTTTTACCAGTCTGGTTTGTCCAGTTCCCCAGAGCTCAAAGGAAATGGCAGCTAAAGTAATAAACCTGCCTTTGTTGTGGCCTGGGTTTCACTCGTGAGTTTCGCTTACAAAAAAAACAGCACTGATATGTCTTCAGTTTCGCTTACAAAATAAAAACAGCACTGATATGTCTTCAGTGCTTTTTTTTTTTTTTTTTTGTGTACACAAATCTGTGTCCAAATTTCTCAAGTGTCAGGGTTTGTGTTGGAACACTAATATTCAGCCGAAGAAAAAGAAACGATCATATTGGTTTGTTTTCGTCAACATTGTGCAGGCTCAGTATCTACTACAGAGGAGAATTCGGTTCAATTTACTTTTACTGGAATCAATTAAAGAAAAAAAATAATCCATACATTAAAAAAAACATTCCAACATTTAACATTTTTAAGCAAGTGATAAGCAACGTAATGGATTGTACACTTAAATAAATGGATTGAATACATCAATCATTCATCTATTTAAAAGCATGCAAAATCATCCAAATACAACTGCGAGCTCAGATTACCATTTTCGAGTACAGATCAGAGTACTTGATCAACAGTAATTGACAGTAATCTGTAATGGATTACAGTTACAGTGACCTTCCCACCAGCTCCTTAACAGTTTCAACGAAAGTTGTGTTGGATCAGATTCCAAGGATTGTTTGGCTGTAGTCTAACCTGCTCCGTGGGGAAGCAAAACAGGTTCACGGTGGTGTGTGAACTCCCTTGGCGTTCACTGTGTGTGTGTGTGTGTGTGTGTGTGTGTTTGTGTGTGTTAATTGGTAAGAGAGAAAGAATGCCACCATAAGTATGCTATTACACTAAGTACTGTACCTCTGACCTGAATGCAGTGTGTGTAGGATTATATTGAATTCCTGTTTGATGAAGTTCAGTACTTTAAAGGGGCCCTTTTAAAAAATGTCTTCAGTAGGTGTCAGAACATAATAGAAGAGACACTGCTCATGCTAGGTGGCTGCATTATCACAGTGTAAAGCCACAGCCTTCAAATGGGAGAATGAATGGAGTACAGAATTGCAAACTTGACCTTGACCTCGCTCATTCTCTGCCTCCTCTTTCTCTCTCTCTCTCTCTCTCTCTCTGTCTCTCTCCCCAGGTGCTCTACAACATGTTCACCTTCGTGGCGGACATGCCCGCCGTCGGGTCAACCGACGTGTTTCTGGGCGTGGCCAGGTTTGCCGTGGTCGGGGTGGGCGGAATCCTCTTCGGCTTCCTGTTCGGCTTCGTGGCTGCATTCACCACCCGCTTCACCGGCAACGTCCGTCAGATCGAGCCCCTCTTCGTCTTCATGTACAGCTACCTGGCGTACCTGGTGGCTGAGCTGTTCGCCATATCCAGCATTATGGCGTGAGTGGAAACATCAGCTGTAGAGGCTAAACACAGACAAGTCTACAAGGCTGATAAAGATAAAGTGTCCACCATAAGGCACGTGGCTCAGCAGCCAATAGGGAGCCCAAGTTGGCATCACTTCTGGCCGCCTCCGCTTCACATCTCTCTATTCTAATACATTACAGATTACTTGATATAAGGAACCTACTAACTGTACGGCTCTGATTCTGATATTTATTCATTGACTACCTTATAAGTACACAATTTTGCAGATTTTTTTCAACAAAAATTACAGAAATGTGTGTATCGGTGATTTTCAACAAAATCTGTTGCTTTGTGTAGTAGTCGTAAGACCTATCCCCCTTGTGTTTATGATAAATCACGCTAGCCGCTAACGAACCAGTGGGTGGTGTTGGTTAACTTTGCTTCAGTGGTTAAAAAAAACCGAAATATTAGGTCAAAAAAATCACAATGAACCCCAGAGATGAGGAGTCGGATCCACTTACTTTCAATTCATTCAATTCAGGCAGTGGATTTTCTCCCAAATCCAAACACTGGAAAAAAAAGTTGTCAAAAAGTTGACTTTTTTGTGAAAAAGTTGTCATATCAATCCTCTGAGGAAATAACAGTGACAGAATGTTCCGACATAAGCCAAAGAGAAGTGAGAGAAAGTCGAAAAAGCAGCTGTACTTATAGGCTGGTTTGGCCTAGTTGGTTTGATGCTAAACAATGACAGGAGGGTGTATTCAAGACCTGGCAACCGAAGGGTGGCAGGTTGCTTTACACCTACTGTGCCCACCGTCACTTTAAGTGCCCTTGAGCACTTTTAGCTTAGCTCAGTTTAGTTTATTTTCACAAATGCCAAAAAAAAAGAAAGAAAAGAAATTGTGTATGTGAGACAAAAAATCCCAGAGGGGCTTAGATAAATAACTAAACAGAAAAATACAAAAATACTGACACAAATAACATCAAAACTCAGCTAACCAGTAGGCCTAGTACGGATACAGATACAATGAAAAAGCTCTAACATACACACACTCAACTCTCTCCTCCTCCCCGCAGTATTGTCATGTGCGCCATAACCATGAAGTACTACGTGGAGGAGAATGTATCCCAGCGATCCTGCACCACCATCCGCCACGTTGTCAAGATGCTGGCCACCGTCTCAGAGACCCTCATCTTCTTCTTCCTGGGCGTCGTCACCATCACCACCGACCACGAGTGGAACTGGGCCTACATCCTGTTTACGTTGCTGTTTGCCTTTGTGTGGAGAGGACTTGGTGAGAACCGGTGTGCAAGCTTGTGTGTTGTGTGTTGTCTAAGGTACTTCAGATGAATGTGTCCACCAAAAGGCTTTTCTTCTGGGTCGAGCAGGGCAGTGACCTTACCAAGGACTAGGGGTTCAATTCCCGCAGATTGGAGTTTTAGTTCTACAAACATTTTCTGGAGGCAGAAATAACTTTGGTTGAGTTAAACGTCAAGGGGCAGAGCCAAAAGACCACAGTTTTTCAGAGCACACTTAAATGGCCTAGAGGAAACTTATCAAGAAATATATTTCACTTCGTAGCAAGAGCGCTAGGCTTTATAATATTAGCTACCTCCTCTGTTAGCTCTTGCCTTTTTCACTAGGCTTCAGTCTAACATTATTTAGCCCAAAAAAACTGTGGTTCTTTGGCTCCACCCATTGAGTTTTAACTGAACCAAAAATTATTTCTGCCTCCACCAAATTGATTATTTTTTATGTTCCTCTTCTTCTTTTTGCAATCCTTTCATCCTATAATTCGAATCTCTTCTCCTCTTCCTCTCTTCCAGGCATCCTAGTGCTGACGCAGATCGTCAACCCGTTCCGGACTATCCCGTTCAATTTCAAGGACCAGTTTGGCCTGGCTTACGGAGGCCTGCGAGGGGCCATCTGCTTCGCCCTGGTCTTCACGTTGCCCGACAACATCAACAGAAGGAACCTGTTCGTCACGGCCTCGATTGCCATCATTATATTCACCGTCTTCATACAGGTGGCTGGGTTGGGCCTGTCACGGGCTGATGCTTCAAAAATATCAAAAAACCTGCCTTGAAAAAAAACGTCAACTTACACATTAAGCTTAACTGTCACTGCACTGATCAGTGCAGGTTTCAATTCTTGGCTGAGCTTTTGGTCTAGTCAGCTTCCATCGGGGCATTCAGACAACACAATGAAATGAATGACGCTTTTGATTGATCTTTGATCTCTGAAAAATGTCTTTTTTACATAGTTGTATGTAATTGCTTTCTGTCCTGAATTGTCAGTTTCCATTGCCGTCTGTTCCCCGTGTTTTTTTTGTTGTTGGCGTCTTGAAGCAGAATAGATGAAAATAGACTTGGCATCAGCTTGTCACTGACAGTGGAGCTGCACTGAATTGAATCATTGTTTGATATTGGTTAAATTGGTCCTCCTTTTTTTTTTTTTTACTTTCCAGGGCATCAGCATCCGTCCCATAGTGGAGTATATAAACATCAGAAGGACCAACAAAGCTCTGAACACCATAAACGTTGAGGTTCACACCAGGGTAAGAGTCACACATTTTCCTCTTTCCTTCTTTCTCACTTCCCCTGTGTGTGTAGAGAAAGAAACTGGGAGCTCTTTTAGAGCTTCTGAGCCTGGGACTGTTTGGTCAGGCAAGCAATTTCTGTGCTGAAATTGATGCAGGTGTACACGTGTTTTCTTAAGGCCAAAATGTCGCAAATGGTCTGTCTGGTCTGTTAAGAGCCTGTGATCACGTTTAGGGGGATTACTATTCTCTCAGGAACGATGTGACGGCTTTCATCAGTGTTTGGCGCCTGGAAGGAGCCTCTTTTTGAAATGTAATTTTATACCCGTATTGGCTGCTGTGGGGGTTTTCTTGCTGCTGCATGTCTTTAATGATGTATTTTAGTGATGTATGGTTGTTGGGTGGTGTGTGAGTATATGTGTGTGTTGAGGATACGGCAGGGAATAGGCCAGCATTTTTACATTTTAAATCTGTTTTTTGAAGTAGAAGGTTCATGAAAGAGCATCTGCACCCACTTTCTCAGTTACATGTACATTTGCTCTTCATAGTTAAGACGGTTCAAACATCGGAAGCATATGGTTTTAACATTTACCTTGATATAATGTAACAACCAGTCAATACTTTGAGTGACACTGGTTAAAGGCACTGCTGGGATTCGAACCCAGGATCTCCTGTTTACTAGACAGGCGCTTTAACCAACTAAGCCACAGCGCCTCTCTGACAGCAGGCCTCCCCCTGTGGTTTCGTCCAGGTGATGGAGCATGTTGTGTCTGGCATTGAGGACCTGTGTGGACAGTGGAGCCACTATTACTGGAAAGACAAGTAGGAACGGTTTCATTATCTGTACCTTTTAAAGTTGTTGATTTGCTAATGGGATAATAAAAAAAACTAAAACTATCAGATGAGAGTTTATTTATTTATTTAGCTATTTATTTAATATATAGATTTATTTATATATATTTTTTTCAAACAAAGCCAGATTAATAAAGACATTTTTATTTTATTGGTATTTTTTATTGTATTAATTTCAGATATTTGAATTTGGAATTGTAAGTTTTCATCGATGGAATTGTTTCTCTCTGTCTCTTCATCTTTCTTTTGCTCTCTCCCTCTTTCTATCCATCTCGTGCAAATAAATGGATCTCCTCCTACAGATTCTGACTAAACCCACTATGATTTGTGCACTATTTCACATTAACCGTACATTAAAAAAACATGCAACTTAATGTAATCTCCATTTCTTTCTCTGTGCGTCAGGTTCAAGAAGTTCAACGATCGCGTGTTGAGGCGTATCCTGATCCGAGAGAACAAGGCCGAGTCCAGCATCGTGGCTCTGTATAAGAAACTGGAGCTGCAGAACGCCATCGAGTTACTGGATACGTCTGTGGGAGATATCAGTGCAGCGCCCTCTATTGTCTCTCTAAAGTAAGTTCTACAGATTGATAGTTTTTGCTCTTTCCTTTTTTTTAATTTTTTTTTTTTATTAAAGGTGCACTAAGTTTGCATGTTGGCGGCCCCTAATGGCAGCGAGAGGTAGACCGACTTTGTGATTTCGGCCAATAAGGCGGGTGTATTTTTACATAAAGATGTAACAACACATTTCACTAAATTCTCCTTTTTGCTGTTCATTACTCTCCTATCAGTGATGAGATGAAGGCCGCCTCTAGACCTAAGAAGAAATTCCTCGCTGTCGATGTGAGAAAAATGCACAACATCCTGGCAAAGAATATGTACAAGATCCGACAGAAGGTAACATCATTGTGTTACAGTGACAAACCACACTGCAGAAAATACCCTTCTGAGCATGTAGAACTATATCAGCTATTTATTTTATTTGAAATACCTGCTGTTCACCCCTCACCATATATCTCTTTACGGTGCCCAGACGATGGCTTACACCAACAAGAACAGTCTGCCCGATAACACCCCAGCCAGGGAGATTCTGATTCGCCGACACCCGAGCATCAGGCGCAGCCTTCGCGCCTCAAGTTTCCGTGACCCGGTGGGTTTTTTTAAGCAGGGAGAAAAATGATATTGGCGCCTATGGTGGAATGGTTCCTCCAAATTAAAGTCACATAAAAGGAAGGAAAGTGGAAAGTATTTTTTCTCCGAGTTCTCCAAAATACAGTAGTCCAATATCCAACAGGCTCACGGGCCAACGTATTTAAATCTCGATGAAGCAAAGCTAAGTTAAAGCTGCTATATGTAGCATTTTTAAACATCAATATATCATTTTCAAATTAATTGTTATACCTTTGTAAAATTACGTACCCACCTACCCCACCCTCCCTACCCCACTCCTAGACTGTGCCCAGGTCTCAGAAGTACTACTCCCTGCAACCTGGCGGGAATCTGGAGTCAGCCTTCCCCCTCAGAAGACAAAGTCATGGTGAGTTCATTTTCATTTCATTTGTTGACTGAATTGTGTTGATTCATGCTTTACTTTGCCAATGCACTTCTTAGTCGTATTTTTTTACAAAGAAAATCTATTCAGAATTCTGTCCTCTCAACCCCTGACTAAACTAAACTAATCTAAAGTACTTGTCTTGTCTTAGGTGCTAGTGATGAGGTGGACCATCTCCAGTCCTTCTCCGGCCCGTCTGCCCGCTCCTCGGCCCGATCCCTGGTTCCTCTGAGGAGGCTAGACACCCTCAGGGAGGTGGTGCCTCCAGGGGAGCAGCCTGGCGCTGCTGCCCGCCCACAATCATCATCTCCTGGGGTCGACATTGTGGACGAGAGGGGCATCGGAGGTCTTGGAGGTCCGAGCTCCAGAGGCAGGAAAGCTCCGGTCCCAAGACCCAGGAGACGCAGCTCGGATCGGGCCGAGGGAGACAGAGACCCCGGTGATCCCCAGGGGTCTGGAGAGGCAGGAGTAGTGGAGGAGGCAGTGCGTCCCCCCCAGCTACCACCACCTCGAGGGTGGGTGCCTGAGAACCAGCATCCCAGGCAAGATGGAGCAGGGAACCCCCTACTGAGACACTCCTCGCTGGGGTCTCGTGGGTCACGGAGATCCTGACAGACAGTGTAAAGTATGCAAGCCTATGTGTCAGTAGTAGAGAAACAATAATAATAATATATTTCATGTGTGTGTGTGTGTGTGTGTGTGTGTGTGTGTGTGTGTGTGTGGATGGGTGTGAATCATCTTTTTTTTATATTTAGATTTTAACCAATATAACATTTATATCTTTCCCTCACTTTTTTAGATTTGTACAGTAAAATATTATGTTACTGGCTTGCCATATTCTGTAAATATGTTTTTAATTACAATTTTACACAGGTACTCAGCAGAGTTCTTCTTATGTGAAGTTTTGGGACCCGTGGGCATTGAAACTTGTTAAAACCTCATTGTACATTTTCAAGTATTCTGCATTCCTGAGAAATGTAATTTTTTACAGAGACATATTTTTTGTCCAATAAAACATAATATAACATAATATTCAACATAATATTTTCTTGAGCTAAACAGAGGATATTTTCATCAAAATTGAATGCCTTCCATCTTTTCCATTTTTATTTCTTCCCTCACCCATTCTCCCTTTGCTCCCAACAGCCACTCTAAAGAAGGACGTGTTATTGTCAGTGCATGTGCATCTAGTTTTGTCACAATATACATTTGTGTTACTTTAAAAAAAATGGGAATAGAATAGAATTTATTTATGGCCAGTAAAGCCAGAGATTTCACTAGTCCTCATTACCACTGAATAGGCTGTGCACTGAAAAAAAATCCATTCATTGCAAGATACAGAGCCAGTTAGATTACCATTGACACAGACAGACCATGGGTTACTCCACACTATACCACTAAACCATTTGTAACCAGAGACGCTGTTAGTGTCTGTCTGTCTGTTTCTCTATTTAAAGATTCTAAAAACCAAAACTATATATAATCTAAATTTTGGAATGGCCAATAGGAACCTCTTGTTTTTAATCTAAACTTTGGAACAGCCAATCGGAACCTCTTTTTTAAAATCTAGTTTTGGAACAGCCAATAGGAGCCTATTGTTTTTAATCTAGCTTTGGAACAGCCAATAGGAGCCTCTTGTTTTTAATCTAGCTTTGGAACAGCCAATCGGAACCTCTTGTTTTTAATCTATCTTTGGAACAGCCAATAGGAACCTCTTGTTTTTAATCTAGGGTTTGGAACAGCCAATAGGAGCCTCTTGTTTTTAATCTAGGGTTTGGAACAGCCAATAGGAACCTCTTGTTTTTAATCTAGGGTTTGGAACAGCCAATAGGAACCTGCCGGAGGATCTCAGGCTAAGATCCGGATCATACTGGGTTAAAAGATCTGTGCAATAACTTTGTGCCAGATCCATAAATGCCTTAAAAGTGATCAGCAGAATCTTAAAATCAATGAAAATCGGGTAATGTGCATTTCTTCTGTGTTTTCTTGAAGTTGGAGCTGCGATGGTCTAATGGAGAAGAGATAAAAGCGTGGCTGACTTTCTCCAGATCAATCCCTAAATAAAGTTGATTTGATGTTGAAATACCGTTAAAAGCGAGATGAGAACCAGAAAGAGCAACGTTCAAGATGCAGGATAGGAACAGTGAACACAGTACCACCAGGGTTTTCTGACGGTAAATCCTCCCCGTGGGCCAGCCGGCTAATAACACATCCACCCTGGTTTGGAAATGTGTTTGTCTTGATTACACTCGGCTTCCTTGCGTCTTGCACTGCGTGTGCTTTGCTGTAATTAAAGATATTCCTCCACGATTATAGGATTTCATTATTTACTGAAAATCACCACAGTATGAAATTAACAATTTTTATAATGGAGGGAAAAAATCATGATAAATGTACAAATGGAGAATATTGTGATGAGAGAAATATTGTGAATATGATGATAAATATGCCAATTAAAAATAGAGGAGAGCTGCGTTAAGTTAAAATGCAAACTGATATCACACCTAGCACAGACCTTTGTCGGAAAATGAGGCAGTATGAGGTCTGAATACTCACTCCCATGTCTTTTCTTTTCTTCAATCACATTTTTGAGGTGAAAAAAAAAGAAAAAGTGTATTAAGGTAGCATGCAAATACATTTCAAGTAAATATTTGCACTGTTGCTGGTTTTCCTTGATCAAGGAAAAGGTTGACGGGGCGGGCTATATAGTGGTTAGAGAGACTGTCCTGTAACGCTAAGATCACAGGTTCAATTCCCACAACAAACCGCTACCTGCTGTGTCACTGTAAAGTCACGCTGGATGACAACGTCAACTCAGCTCCCGCAATGTAAATAATGAGGGTGTTTTGAACAAGTCCCTTGCTATTACAATTTTTGCGAGCAATTGCCCTTTAATTAGCCTTTCTGTCTAATCTGTCGGAGGCAATTAGAACAGCAGAGAAGACTTTGCTCACATCTACAGCTCTACTGCTGTTAAATAAAGGGAGGCATTCCCAGGTTTCCAAAGACATCAAATACAATACGTCGTGCTTGGTTCCCAGAGAAATGGAGATAATGAGCATAATTATCACATTTCATTTATCCATTTAATTGTTCAATAAAGTTTTTTAAATTAATTCTTCATTTTTATGGCAGTCATGTATCCCCCCTGCCATTTAATAGGTGCGGTGGGTCACCCTGCCCTAAAAAACTGCTGACCCTAAAAAGACTTTTCATTAGTCTGGGTTTCAGTGGAGAGTTTCAGAGGCTTTTTTTTTTTACCTTCAGAAGAATACAATTTCATTTCTGGGCATAAAAAATTTCAAATTTGAAGATACTGAATATGAGCACAACATATTGCTTTCAGTATCAGTCTTAAAATGACGACGGCCTGATGGGCTGAAACTTCTTCACTATTTTGCACTTTTTAGGAAAGAACACTTTTTGCTTTTTCAGCTCTGTCACCTCCCTTTTTAAGGCTTTTTATGCCCCCAGCGAATCAGTATAGTGTTGTATGATTTATCTGAACCTGCATTGCACCTGAAGAAACCAACAGCTATTTTGGCAAGACAGGCACAGTAGCAAACTTTACAGTAATTGTGCTGCCATAAGAAAATGGTGTCTCACGTTTAATGACTCCATATTGGCATGTCGTGGATCAACTGAAGCAATACAAATCAACAGATAAAGAATATGAGTTGGAAATGTACCAATTTGATGCCTAAAGTATGAACTTTCTTACCTTTGAATCCATGTGAAGCAAATGGAAAGCAGAAGGAAGTTGGGCTAGAGAGGGTTTGCAGGGTTCAAATGTGCATATGATCAATGAAAGCGATCATATGCAACAATAAATATGATTAGTGGTATCGAAAATGGCCGGTTCATCAAATATGTATTATAGAGGTCTTACATTTTTAATGTGAACAACAACTTACTGTAATGTATGATGACAAATCTGGGAAGAGGTGATTCAACACGTACACATATGGATACACCGGCCTGTTCACGTTCACCATCCTGTCAGAAACTGATGTAGCGTATGAGGCGTTTCATCGTAAAATCACACATCCACCGTTTGAAATCTCACGTATTCTTACATGACCGATGGCACAAAATGAGAACAACTTACTGTGATTTTAAAAGAATAGTAGATAACTTCGGTCCACGGCTGACAATATACTTTTACAAACTTCATTTTAAGACATTGGGACAATTATCGTAAACAAACAGGACCATCGCAAAAAGATTGGCGGCCTCTGTGTGGACTAGAATGCTTTGTCAAAACAGAACCCATGTGAGAATTTCATAGTTTATCCATTGCACTTCATCCATTATGCTTTACCCATACTGGGCCTACTATGGGTATGGTGCAGTATCATCATCCCTGCCAGCACCCTTTGATGGTCTGCCAGCAGCAAATATGATGCACTACTAGCACAAAACACAAAGGAAAATGGTGTATTAGTGCGGTGTAATGGTCTTTCATCTCACCCTCGTCATGCAGGAACCCACAAGACACAGGCTGCAAACCATTTCAGATGTTGACCAGTGACGTAGTCGGACACAAACCCTGAGCTCTGAACTCCTGAGGCAAAGAAACCACCAAGGTATGCCGAGTGGACAGAATATTAGGAACACCTTTCCTCTTATCCGGTTGTCTCAAGGTTCAGAAATCTCTTCTACGTCTCCTCTTTATGACTGAAGGGGCGAAAACAATCAATGATGGATCATAGCTTGCAGCCGGATTCACCTGGTCAGGCTATTTTATGGAAAGAGCGGGAGGTTGAACGGTCATAGGTTCGATCCCAGCCGGGGTGTGCCCGTCAAAAGCAGCACGTCTTGTCAAAGTGTCTTAGATCAAAACACTAAACCCCTACCTACACGCTGGATAAGAGTGTCATCTCAAACCAAATGAAATGCCTGCAATATTCCTGCCTCAAGAAAATCTGCATTCTGACCAAGAAACGTCTTCATGTGGGAGGCTTTGGCAAACATCCTGGTTTACAAACTGTCTATCTTTTCGCTGCTGTGGAGTGATGCTCCATATGAAGCAGCTTTTTGAGAGCAGAGAACACCAGCTACACTTGCTGTAGCTGACAAAGAGAGAGGGAGAGGGAGGGAGGGAGACTGCATTCAGACGTGGTATTTAAATCTTTTACCGACAGAAACAGAAACAGAGAGAGAGAGAGAGAGAGAGAGAGAGAGAGCAGATCCTATATGTGGTTGCTGCTGGTGACGCTTTAACCAATAAAGTGAAGCTGCAACACGGACAAGGAGGAACGATTTCAATCTCAGACTTCCAGCAGCACTGCAGCCTGTTCACAGTTTCTGCTCTGGCCAGCTCTAGAGCCGAGAAGCCGAGAAGTCAGATGGGAAACTATTAAGAAGTCCACGACCATCTGCGCATCTTACATGTACGACTGCTAAGAGCGTCAGGCGTATTACTTCATCACAGAGGAGTTCAAGTGCATCCTGTTACTCCAGGTAAAGGGACCCTGTGGAAGTGGGGAGCATCATCGGCAAAGATGAACCAAACGGCGTCCGTAAGTCACCAGATCGAGTGTCAGCCGGCCAAGGATGGCAAGGTGGGACGGATTTCTACATGTTTTTTCCATCCTCAAAATGGCTTCGTTTTCATTCTCACTTTCATCCTCACACCACCGCTCTCATCTCGATTGATTGGCAGAACACAAGGACAGCGTGAGAATACTAAACGGTCGTTTTGATGTACTTTTAAGCGGTCAGCAGTTTGTTGGCGCTTATATATTTCTGAGAGTAAAACCACTTTGTGTAGTAAAACTCAACACTCAACAAGTACCATTTTTGGGCCTTTAAGCAAGAGCATCACTCCAAAATGCTATATATCCATTTTGAAACAACAATGGCTGCCTGTAATTCATTATATTTCACAACTAATGCCGATTTCACGGTCAAAGGTGTTTGTATGTTGTGAGCGAGGCTGGCTGGCAACTTTGGTAGTATTCCATTATGAGTTGCTTGTGTCAGCAATCGTGTTCTAGATAAGGCTTTTCTTTTCAAAATGGTGGGTATTTTGTTTTAGAATGAACCTCTTCTCATCTCATCTGTTTCATCCTCAAATTGCTTCATTTTCAAATTTGTCAACACTGTTTGCAGAATTGTCCTTGTGGTTTAGATAACACAGGCAATTAAACTGAATCTTTCATCCTCACTGTTGTTTGCCTGCAATGTTGCTGATCAAAGAATGTAAGATAAGAGCCTCAGCTAAATGCCTTGCCTCTACAGTGTTTGTGAATGTGTGTGTGTGTGTGTGTGTGTGTGTGTGTGTGTGTGAGGGCGTTTGGCATGAGAAAGGACCCATAATGCTGTCAGTAGGAATGTAGCGATACTGATAATGGTTCTGGGTATCGGTATTATAGCCCGATATCGGTATATTATAGCCGATTTGCCACTATAATAACATATCAGCGTATGAGAAGTTCCTCGATACTAAAATCCAACACCACTTCCTGCAGAAGGATGTTGCTTGTCATCTTGACGTTTGTCTCACTTGTCTTCTCTCTTCTTTCAGCGTTTTTTTTAACCATTTGTACAAAACTAAACACGATTGAATCTATTTGACAGATAAAAATGGATTGTTATCTCAATCATGTTTGGCCAGCGCTACAAATTGAAGGTGTAAGTGTTGATGGAAAAGTAATGGACCTTGAAGCAGATGTCTGTGTACATCTTTGACAAATGATGATTGCACAAAATTGAGAAAAGTAATATAAAGCACGGTGTATTTGGAGGGTTAGGTCAAGTCCTTAGCAGCTTTCATAGACTGGATCCTCTAATATTTCACGGATATTGCGGCTCCGATTTTTTAAAAAAATCTAGTTATACAGCATAGCCTTTTAGAAATGACCTCTTCATGTTTTGCCACTGATTTACACAGTGAAAATACAAGGCAGAGACGCAGCGGCGGAGCTGAGTGGAATAAAGAATCCGGCATTAAAGAACTTCATTATTGCTCGCAATTTATGTAAAGCACTTCTTAGCTGCGAGCAGATCCTTCAGACAGGGAGCCGGAACAGCTGAAGTCTAATCCTACACAAGCCTATGCTGTTGTAGCACCGCAGCGGGATGAAAAAAAAAAAATCTGTCAGGATGGAGCTACAATAGTTAGAATTATGCACAGAAGCAGCTGCATGACACTCTCAAACTCGCATTTTTGTTGCTTTACGACGCATCAGGCAGGTCTGCGCCCCCTCAGATATATATTTTTTTGATATCTAAAAATCTCTCATATATAAAATCCACAGATTTTTTTTCATTTGTATTTCTTATTTAATCGGGATGATTCTATTTGTGTCATAAATCGTCTCTCAGCAGTAATCCTCGCTCCCCCCTTCCACTGCTTCCACAAATACCATCAGGGATAGCTGATCATGTGAAACCCATCCAAGCTGGATGCCTGTCTTAAAGGTTCATGTTCTTTACTTGATCTGCATTGTGGGACATGCTCATGTTGGATTTGATTTGTGATTTGATTTGTGCCTTCCTCATGTTGAGTGCACTACACCTCTGATGCAACATATGTCACTAGTAGGGTTTGACTGATATTGTTTTTTAAAGGCCGATATGATACCGATATTTTGAAGTTGCTGCTAGTTGGTATCATGTCTTGATATTCAAATTTTTATTTGTTTTAATTGACCCTTTTCATGCCAAAATATGAAACTATTCAGTGTTTCGCCCAGAGTTTTATTCTTGCCAGGGTGGAAAATCCTCTGAAGCAGTATTTAGACCGTCATGGGAAACTCTCCATGGAAACCAATAGTCATTCACTCACACATATGGCCTTCAAATGAACAATTAATAATGAAAAAACATTATTGAACAATTACATACATAAATATATTTTCATGGTCTGTTTTCATGCAGCTGTAGTCAGGGAGGAACCTCCATCATATCAGAGGTGGACGACATGACTGGACAGTATCCGATATTTAATAAAAAGCCAATATCGGCCTGATATATCGGTCTAACTCTGGTTAATTGCAATGCACACTGGAACAATCTACTGTGCTGTATGTCTTGGGCCGACTGCCCACACAGGACCTGCCGGGGTGGAGGGTGGTGGAGGCTAATTCACTGTAAATGCTGTAAACTGAAGCCTAACAGAGTGGTTTGCGGGTGGTTCTCAGTTTTATGCTTCACTCACGATCCTGAGCTTTGATCCTTAGAAGCCATAACCACAGCCATTAGAATGAGAAAAGCCCCTGAGCAGCTTTACTGCAACGTCAATCATCTCTCTCTCTCTCCACCTCTCTCGGTTCAGGTTCAATTCAAAGATGCTTTAGTGGCATGAAATGCAAAAGTACTCATTGCCGAAACAAAAATAATAAGTTAATGTCCATCCTGTCTGAAATTGTAGCAGGTTAATAATATATTTTGCTGCACTCTCTTAGAATATATTATTTTTTTTATTTGGGAAAAGCTTTTCACAATTTAGACATATTTTGAATTTAAAGTGGTAATCTTTGAGAATTTTGTCTCCATCTTTGTCTCTCAGCCTTGTTGCTGTGGTGTTTCTTCACTGCACTTCCCAGAGATCACCTGTCAATCAAACAGTGTGTCCAGCTTTCTCCTTGGATTTTCTGTTGGTGAACTTTGAGTTCCTGTAGGTGGCGCTCTTTTCTTTGTCTGTTCAGCCACGGTGGTTATCGCTGCTCATGCTAACTACCCAGTTCTTCTCCTATTTATTACAAACAAACCGTTAACTTCCTGTACACCAGAGGATTTTTCCAGGGTGTTTAGAACAGCAAATGTAAAAGCTTTGATAGACTGGCTATAGACAATAATTTATGTAAAACTCATTGTAGTTTTTCATTTGGGAAAAGATTTTCACAGTTATTACATATTATTTTGAATAAGATATGTTTCTCTTCTCTGAAAGGGTAAATGCTGCTCGCTCTCTCTCTTCTCTCTCTCATTTTAGCTGCTGCTATATGGAAATTCATCACCTTGGTTGTTGCTAAGTAACTTGTTATTCCAAGACATTTTATCATATAGCTACATCAGTAAAATCTTATTTGCACAAGGTCAGAGGAGTGGGAGTGCGTTTGTACACTGGAGTTTGCAGTAACCAGAATGGCCAAGCAGCATCTCCCTATGATACGACATTTTCATCTTTTAAAACGGACTCTGACTTCCCAGGCAGTGAGCTGAAGGTGGAGGTGCAGATCTGGACCATGGTCTAGAGGTGTGGGGGTGTAGGATTGGACCATGTTATAGAGGTGTGGGGGTGTAGATCTGGACCATGGTCTGGAGGTGTTGGGGTTTAAGGATGGACCACCATGGTCTGGAGGTATGGGGTGCAGGACTGGACCATGGTCTAGAGGTGCAGGGGTGTTCATTCATGTACATATTACATATTACATTCACATCAGAAATTTTATTAGGATTTTAAAAGTCTCCTAGCGTGAAGTGATGACTGCAGCCTGAACAAGAGTGCCTAGTGGTGTGGAAATGTGGAAACTAGAAAAAGTTATCAACATCCTGTCAGTGGGAAGACTGCAAAACTAAGAATGTGATATACATGATTTCATGCTCCAGTGAAAAAGTGTATTTGATCTCGGCAACAGTGTTGTGTCATTGACAACCGTTGGAAGTTCCTTTGGATAACATTGGATAACTATTACTACTAATACTACTATTACTACTGCCACTTCTACTAATAATAAAAGTAATAATAATAATAATAACATAACTGACCTCAGAACAGTGCCCAGTATTGCCATTAATTTGGAAATGAAGCATGCGGTTCTCTATAAACTGATGCAGGTCTAGTTTATTGCCAGTAGAGGGCAATATTACACAAGTTCAATATAAAATGCAGTAACATTTCAATCTGTGTGGCTCAATAGGAGCACTGCACTAACACTGCCAGGGGCTTGTGGTTGGATTCCCACTGGGGCCAGCCGGTGATATAGTGGTGAAAAAGGTGGGTGAACTATGGGCTCCAGTTGGTGATTATCGCAAGGCAAACAACCACCAATACACCATTGCAGAAAAGCATTAAATTATGCTTTTCTCCCCCCCCCCCCCCCCCCCCCCCGGGAGCCATCCATTATATAAATGCATGCTCTCACAATGCTGTGTGATGTCTTAGATAAAAGCATCCACCAAATATAAAAACAAATAAATAGTGTCTTATTTGACAGAACAGAAGTAATTGTAGACCTGTTGTTATCGCAGCACGAGGGCTGTTCACACTTCTTTGTCACAGTAACAGGAGGAAATAGCAGCTGAATTTCTATTTGAATTTGTCTTGCCCTTGTTGCACAGGTTTGCGGTGGTGTGTTTTATTTGTGCATCCTAATTTGCCAGTGAGTCAGACTCTGACTCACTCAGACTCCAAGCCAAGGTCACTTCCTTGAGGGCCTTGAAGGGGTAACAGATGCTAGCAGTAGCCCAGAGGCTAGTGAGTGTTCAAATCCAGGGTTCACATCCTCAAGTGGCTGCACAAAGAGAGTGGATAGGGATCTTTAACCCCCCCCGCCCTCAGCAACTACTGCTGCTACTGCCTTAGAGCAAGGCACTTAACACCCAGCTGTGCCAGTGGATGTCAAGTGGCAGATCTGGAAATTGGGGGTTGTTTTCACAGATGGTGTACGGATGTAGAGGCTTTGCAGTTGCATCACAAATTACCCAGCAACCACGTCTGGCAGGTCCACTGGAGAATTATCTGTGTCCAAACAATGTCTGAATATATATCAACCAGGCTAGCAAAAAAGTGTAATACCTGAAAAAGAGATCAACCTGAACAAACTCTTAGCTAGCTAGCCAGCCAGCAATTTAGTTTAGTAGTTACTAATTTAGTTCATGTTAATGTGAACTAAATGTTTTGCTACCTGAAATTCATCTGTTAAACTTCAAAACCAGAGATGATTCTCTCACCAAAAGCATAACAATTTCACAAGTGAATGTCTTGAGATGTAAAGGTCTTTCATAGTAACACCTAATGTGCTTTTCCTCCATGCCAGCAATCCTTTTGTCAGCATAGGTGTCCCATTTTACAAATCGCTTTCTGCTCCTCTGGTTTGGCTTGTTAGCATCATTATATACTGAAACCAACACCTTCGCTCCAAAATGAGACATCCACCATGAGAAAACAATGACCCCTAGACCTACAAAATGACCGATAGCATAACAGTGAAATAAAATTATAGAGCTTTCTCTATTTTGGAGATATTGAATGGTGAACTTCAGGTAATGATTTTTGTTCCACTCCATTTTTTCCCCCTTGTTAGCATTGCCAGCGCTCCTCTCTGACACCAACAGGTAGCTCCAATTTGTCCCATGTGTCAATCCCCAGTTGCAACGTGGCCCATCTTCAACACCACAAAATATGTGCAATATCTAAACTCTCCAGCGGTGCTATACCTTCTCAACCGGCCGAATACTGTTCAGTAATGACACTCTCTCCCTCGTTATTGGATGTTAAACTTGAGTTATCGTTGTGGCCCCTCGTCCCTGCACTCTCATGGCTGCTGTTCATTTTAGCAAGTCATTTAAACCACAATGGAGGACTTTGAATCCGTTTTTTTTGTTGAAGTCAGTGGGGTGAGATAATTTCCCTTCCCCCCTGAACGCAAATCAACTTATTTGAAAATCTTTGGCTGCCGCTTGCTTTGAGACAAAGCTTTGCGGGAGTGAAACTGCGTTGGCAACCGGTTCAAATCATCTCTTTTCTTTCCCCATAAAAAGTATGATTGTAAAAGTCAGCAGTAGATTAAATGCCTTGCTGAGCATGGATATCCATTTCCAGTGTAGCGGTGGCTGATCCCTATCATGTCGGTCTCACTTATTAAAGCTCTGCTCTAATGAGTAATGAACTCTGTGACCCGTGGCAGCGCTCCAGGAGTAGGAAGAGAGATAGAAGGTTCCGCTGGTATTCCGCAGGTATTCCGCTGTATAAATGTACCCGTGTTGTACCCATGCAGGCTTTGACATGTTTTATGCACGGTTCGGTTCACTTTGGTTTGGTACAGGTAGACTAAGACGCATGCTAGCAAGGTGTCTTTTGTATGCTGTTAATGGTTTCAACAAAAAACATCTTGCTTGAGCCAGTCAGAGTTGTTTGGACACATTTTATTTTGAAATTTGCAATTCATCATGATTTAAATGTAATGTAAAATGAGAGATGAGAGAGTCACATCACAGTTTCATGTACCTTTAGTTTCTGGCTCTGTTTTGTTCGTAACAAACATTGAAATCTTCATTTAAACCTGTCCTTACAGACTTTTTTCGCCCCCTGTACTTGCTTTACTCAGAAACCAGCTTTCTGTTCGTGACTCATGATAATGTTCTCATGGTACCTTTGCGCTAAAGGTATTGAAAAAAAATGCGCTGTGCTGCCAGAAACCTTAATTTCAGTGTTTTTGTGGTAATCTACTGACATCTGTGCTGCCAGTATTTTATTGTAAAAATGACAGGAAATGTTTTACAATGCGCTGGTCCACTTTAAGTAGGTGCCTGGCAGTGTTGTATACATCTGCTCAGTTTTCCAATGGAAAACTAGACAGTGCTGATGCTGTACCACACTATCTACCCAACAAGAGCTTTGGCGAGAATAAAGGACATCAATGGAGAAAAAGAAGAAAGACCAACTGCATTACAAGATAATGGCCCTCGGTGGCTGGCAGGCCTAGTACAGTATGGTACTGAATGGAAAAACTCTGAAAGAGAGAGGCAAGGAAAGGGGAGAGCAGCTCTGTAATGCATCTAATAAAGCTTTTCTCTTAATCAGTAATGAACTCTGGCTGCTCTCCAGGTGGTAATATGGGATGGTTAGAGACAGTAAAAGGAGAAGTGTGTGTGTGTGTAAGAGGAAGGGCAAGAGGAAGAAGGCGGAGAGGAGCGAGGCTATCTTTGAATGCGGAGAGCTCTCCCATTCGAAAACACTTCTTAAAGATATTTCTGGAGCTTTAATTGGGCGTAAAACCTTGAGCTTGGCTGGAACCAAAAAAAAAAAAACCTGAAATATTTCTCTTTAAACTCAAACCAAGCCCGACCTAAATTAAGTGAAAAATCCAGTCCGACCCGAGCCCACTGGGACCGGTTGGGTCTCCTTGGGTTTGGACATAAATGTCAAGTTCTTGACGAGTCCAGACGCCCCCTTCAGATCTCAGGGGAAAAAGCACCAGACTGCACTGCAGAGAAAAAGACCTCCATTGCAACAGCAGGGAAAGGTGGAACATCATAAGCTTTACTAAATAAATGAGTCTTGTTTACGGCTGGCTATCAAGAACCGGTTCCAACGTAGTCCCGGTTCCTCAGAATTGATGGCGTTTGTTCCGAGTTTGGGGCCTTTGATCGCAAACAATGACGTATTTCAACGTTAGGGCATGCAATTACATCTGTATATCTGTTTTCCCTCTAATAATTTATCTAATGGGAATCGAGAAAGAATCAAATCGCTAAAGAGAATCAAAAGTGGTATCGGAATCGATAAAATCCTAACGACACCCAGCCCTAGTCTTGAGTCTGTACTGAAATACTGAAATAGTGAGATGTTGGCAGCAATCTAGCACCAGTCAGTGCCACGACACACAAGTGCTCTTGTCTCCCCGAGCACGGCGGCACCACTTTTATTTCTATAATCTCTCTGTGAACTCCTGAACTGATAGGATCCCTCCCTCTGGACCGAAACCCTTCCAGACTGCTCCCTCCTGTGTCTCTCTGACTGTGTCAGTCTGCCTGCTGTCTCATTGATGATATATAGATGTCAGCAATTTGCCATTTTTAATCTTCTCACATCTACAGTTTGTTTTCTTTGGTCCGAACCACAGTAGGAAAGTTCACTATGCTGCATTTTTGTATTTGGTTCTTTTAGGGTCACACTGTCCAGTTTACAAGCCAACCGGGGCTTGTAAACAAAAGTCACATGGAACAGGAACTCATAGGAACAGAGTTTTGGTAACCTGTCATCCCACCAGGTTAGAGATTTTGGTGCTGGAGGGTGAAAACAAATCCTCAGTATGAACGCTCCTCAGCCCCATATATCGATGAGGCATTTCACCTCATCTTGAAATTTGCCATCGCTTTCATTTTGCTGTGCTTGGCCTTCCAAGCATGAAGAACTGCCAGCTATCAAATGTCAACATCATCTTCTTATACCCATACTCCCTTGCGTTTTGGGGTCATTTCCTGATTGGGATTATTTTCTCACTCCTAACAAACTGCACCACAGTTCTCTTGGAAGATCTGAGACACAGTTGCTCCAGAGTTTGTTTTTTCCAAAGGTGTTGTGAATCCCCCACCCCAGGTCTCATTGTGCTTTAAACATAGAAACGCAGTGAATTCAGCTCAACGGGCCACAGTGTCACCACCAGGCAAAGTCCCCCGACACATCATTAGAACCTGTCAGCTCAATTAGCAGGCTGTCACGACGGCGGGATGATGCCACCTCTGCCAAGTGAAACTGGGTTGAATGGTTTTACTTATGAATGACACCATTTTTAAGTAAAAGCAGAACAGAAGGCTTTTTTTGCCAGATGGCTGTTTACCCTGAACAGAACGGGTAGCCAGCAGCACCTATAGGAGAATAGTGTAACTTTTTTTCTCCTTCCAGTTAGTTTAATTGTTTTTTTTTGGGGGGGGGGGGTTTTGGACACCTTACCCCTCTTTTGAACTTCTGCGCCTTGCTCAAATAGCTGAATGTAACGAGAGACGGTGTAGATGGATGGATAGACGCGCTGCTCCTGGAAGGGTTTCTCCTGTGATGTTGTTGCCTCGCAGCGTGCTCAGCCTCCGAGGGAGCTACACCTCACCGCTGTGACTGGAGAGGCGCCTGGGGGGTCGGCATGATGGAACCAGAGCTCCGGTACCTCGAGGTGAGGTGGAAATACGCTGTTGTTTATAGCTCGCTGCGGCCGGGGATAAGCCACATCACTGCGATTTGGTGTTCTGTTTTTTCTAACGTGTGTGGCGTGAGGTGTCGTGACATTCGGGCCCTCCGCCGCCGGTTGGAAAAAACGGAACCGGCAAATCTTGTCTTCGTTCCGTCGTGCAGAGTATTGTTTTTGGAGGTCGGTAGGTTACTGAATAAAGTTTGTTGGTAAAGTTTGGGGCTTTTACTTTACTGCTGCTTACTCTGCGGGCCACACTGACAGGGAACCACCATCCCTCTGAGGCTTTAGGATTATATTCTGTTCTGTTCTGTTCTATTCTATTCTATTCTATTTGTATTGTATTGTTTTCTATTCTGGTTGATACTAAATCTGCAGTTCAGATGACCAAAGGTGAGATTCATACTGTTCTCTCTCTCTGTTTCTCTCTGTCTCTCTCTCCCTCTCGCACACAAAAACACACTCTTCCTCACTCCCTCACATGCTGACACTTTCTCACTTCCACCCTCACCCGCCCACGCCGCGTTCACGCTCCGTTGTGTGACAGGATGACAGACGTTTATGAAACAGAAGGGGGGGCCGCCGGTGTGTTTTATTGAGGAGTCCCTCGTGTCTCTGCTGACTCCTGGGGCAGCCGGAGAGCTCTGAGAAACAGAAACACGTCCTCCGGGACACAAAGTGTGTCAGGACACAGACTGTTGGTGTGTGTCCTTGTGTGTTTGTATGAGTGTGTGTGTGTGTGTGTGTGCATCTGTGAACTTGTACATGAGTTTGCATGTGCTAAGTAGGCGTGGTGAGTGTCTGCCATGACCATGATGACCATGTGTATTAGGGTTAGATCGACATATCTTTCTGCCAATATTGGCCTTTCATTAAAAATCAGATATAGGTGTCAGTGTTGCGCAATGCTTATATGATGGAGTTGAGGATGTGGTTTTACTCAACAGCTTCGGTCTGTTAAACCTGCAATGAAAACCACCTCGCCTCAAAGGACCTCATCCAATATCTGACCAGAGGGTTGCCACCAAAATCATCTCCGTGTCACACCAGCTCTGTCTGGTAGCATACGGTATGTTCCACTTGACTAATACTGTCAGGTGGAATTTCGAAAAGCAGATTTGAATTTCTGACTGAAGCCCAACCAGGCGGTCAGACGGAGGTCAAAACCCCTGGAAGTCCCAGAGAGCATGAGGCAGTATGAAGTGTGCTTCTCTGTCAGTCAGTAAAAGTGACCTACTTTTTTTCTAAGTCAAGGTAATGGGTTTAATTTTGCTCCACAGCCTGACTGGAGCATTCTGGTTTTTGTTTCATGGCTCCGTCTTGAATGGGTGTGACGATATCTTGGTGTTATTCTCCAGCAGAATGGAGACACTTATGGAATACAGCAAATAACAGGCATAGCTATTTTTTTTGTCAACATGTCTCTTTAAATATTTCAATGGTACAGGTATACATACGGCAGTGGAGTTTTTTTTGTTTTTTTCTTGGTAGCTACCCTTTTGCTTTATAAAAAACAACAACAATGAAGTGCCAAGTAAATTTTATAAATAAAAATCAAGGAGATACAATTTTAGATACAAAGAAAATGCAAAAAAAAAAGTACAAAACATAGGTGCAAGAAAGTCAAACAATATGTATAATATTTGTTTAATATATATTTTCAGCATTTAGGCAACAGAGACTGGTAATATGGCTTTCAGAAGTAAAGTGTTGTTATTAACTGTTGTGGTATCACTGGTAGACCCAAATGCAGAACCGAACACGGAGCTTAGGATGAACAATGGTTTATTGGAACAGAGGTAACCGGGGGGTAGGCAGGAGCGGAGACAGGGGAAGGAGCTGGAGGCGGAAGCGGGGAGAGCCAGAGGGACTGGTGGCGAGCGTGGCAGGCAGGTGATGGACAGGTAGGCAGGCAGGGAGAAGAGCAGTATGGCTGGGTGATGGGTTGAGATCCTGGGATGAGGAGAGACACAGTTAGATAGGAGGAATACACAAAGCTTAGGAAATACTCGTAGCAGTAGTAGGCCGGGAACGTGAGGTAACCACACTGGCTGAATCAACGATCTGGCGATGAGTGGGTGGAAAGCCGGGGTACTTGTACTGGAGATGATGGTTGATGAATGGCAGGTGTGCGGAGTGGAGCAGGTGAACGGGAGATGGTGATGAGCCGGAGTCAGAAGCCACGCCCGCCAACACACACAGACAGACAGAGACAGACATGTAGACCACACTGGAGGCACGGCCGAGACCGTGACAGTACCCCCCCCTCAACGGGAGCCTCCAGTCGACCCACCAGGCTTGTCAGGATGGGCCTGGTGGAACTCCCGGACGAGGGAGGGGTCCAAAATGAGGCGACGGGGAACCCAGGAGCGCTCCTCAGGACCGTATCCCTCCCAGTCGACGAGATACTGGTATCCCCGGCCTCGGCGGCGCACGTCCAGTAGTTTCCGGACAGTGTAGGCTGGGTGGTCGTCGATGATCCGGGGGAGGTGGAGGGGGAACGGCTGGAGGGCACAAGGGCTGACAGACACTGGTTTTAATTGTGATACATGGAAGGTGGGGTGAATCCTCATAGATTTGGGTAGCTTGAGCTTGACAACAGAGGGATTGATGATGCTGGTGATTTCAAATGGGCCAATGAACCGGGGGGAGAGTTTTTTGGAGACATCCCTGAGTGGGATGTCCCTGGAGGAGAGCCATACCTTCTGCCCCGGTTGGTAGTCCGGAGCCGGAGTCCGGTGGTGGTCGGCCAGGCGCCGGTTGCGGTCAGTGGTGCGGAGAAGCGCATCTCCCTCCAGATCCGGCGGCAACGGCGAAGATGGGTCTGGACCGAGGGGACGGCAATCTCCTCCTCCTGGGCTGGAAACAGGGGCGGCTGGTAGCCCAAGGAAGCCTCGAACGGTGACACCCCCGTGGCTGTGCTGGTCAGTGAGTTGTGGGCGTAGTCCACCCAAGGTAACTGGGAGCTCCAGGTAGTGGGGTTGCAGGCGGCAACACAACGAAGAGCCGACTCCAGGTCTTGGTTGGCTCGTTCTGTCTGCCCATTAGTCTGTGGGTGAAAGCCAGAGGAGAGACTCACCGAAGCCCCAAGCGCCTGACAGAAGGACCTCCAGACCTGGGAAATGAACTGCGGTCCCCGGTCCGAGACGATGTCAGAGGGGATCCCGTGGAGGCGCAGGACATGGAGGGTGAGCAGTTCGGCCGTCTCCTGGGCTGTGGGGAGTTTGGGTAGAGCAACAAAATGGGCAGACTTAGAAAAGCGATCTACGATGGTGAGTATAGTGGAGTTACCTTGGGATGGAGGCAGACCAGTGACAAAGTCCAATGCGATGTGTGACCAGGGGCGACCGGGGACAGGCAGAGGGCGTAGCAGGCCGGCGGGAGGCCGATGATGGATGGCCACCAAAAGTGTCTCTTGAGGAGGGACAAGGTGCGGCCTATCCCTGGGTGGCAGGCAAAGCGGGACGTGTGACCCCACTGGAGGACCTGGGAGCGGGCAGAATCAGGGACAAACAAGCGGTTAGGAGGACCGTTACCTGGATCGGGTTGGTCCCGTTGTGCCTGCTTCACCTGCGCCTCGATCTCCCAGGTGACCGCGGCCACCACGCAGGATGGCGGGAGGATGTTGTCTGAGTCGGGTGGAACCTCCTGGGTGAGGTACAGGCGGGAGAGAGCATCTGGTTTTATGTTGCGGGAACCAGGACGGTAGGTGATAGAGAAATTGAAGCGCCCGAAGAAAAGGGCCCAACGGGCTTGGCGGGAGTTGAGGCGCTTGGCAGATTGTATGTAAGCAAGGTTTTTATGGTCTGTCCAGACGATAAAAGGGTGTTCCGCCCCCTCCAACCAGTGTCTCCACTCCTCCAGGGCCAATTTCACCGCCAGCAACTCACGATTGCCCACATCGTAATTGCGTTCGGCCGGGGATAGTCGACGGGAAAGGAAAGCACAAGGATGGAGCTTTTGGTCAGAGCCGGAGCGTTGTGAGAGGATCGCCCCGACCCCCGTGTCGGAGGCATCCACCTCCACAGTGAACTGACGCGAGGGGTCAGGGTGCACCAGGATGGGTGCGGAGGTGAAGCGTTCCTTCAGCTGGGCAAAAGCCTGCTCTGCCTCGGAGGACCAGGAGAAGGGAACGGCTGGAGAGGTGAGTTTGGTCAGCGGTGCAGCTATGCGGCTGTAATCCCGGATGAAGCGGCGGTAAAAGTTTGCAAATCCAAGGAAGCGTTGAAGTTGCTTCAGGGATGACGGAGTGGGCCACTCTGCCACCGCCTGTATTTTCCCCGGATCTGCTCTCACCTGCCCGCTCTCAATGATGTAGCCCAGGAAGCCAACAGAACTAGCATGAAACTCGCATTTTTCAGCCTTCACAAAGAGTTTATTTTCGAGGAGCCTCTGGAGCACCTGCCTGACGTGCAGAGTGTGCATGTCAGGCACCCCTCCAGGGTCCACCCGACTCACAATCAACATGTATTATAAAGTAAAACAAACGTGTGTTGTCCTGAACTAGACACACAAATGTATGAAAAAGACACAATATATTGGACTGTGTAAATAGGCTGTATTTATTAAAAAAAAGTACAGTTGTAACTATTCAGTAAATGATGCATCTGACTACATCACAGCCTGCGTCTCATGACCTTGATTCATCCTTCTGCCCAGTATCGGTGTGTTTACGTAACTCTTAGTCATATAAGTTTTAGTCAGAGCCATTTTTGACTGAGCTCATTGCATCTGGCATTGAAAAATAGATGCATTTTTGGCGTTTTCCTTCATCTTGAAAGCTTACACCGTTGCGTATCTGCCTTTGGGTCTTTGAAACCTGTTATAATAAAATCCCATAGTATAGTTTGAGAAATCCATACAAAAATCCACAAGGCACTGCATCAGAGAGGAAACTCTACCGTTTACAGATGGCTTTCATCTGACAGCTTATTCTCTTCATGTCCGTCCCCGCTGGCAGTTTTGTGTTCCTATAAATGGCCATTTAGTCATTGAGGAGATACAGAGCATTAAGACAAACAGTTCAGCATTCAAATGCACTGACAACATAATAAGGGCCTAAGATATAAACTATTACACAAGGCACTGGATGCGAGGCACCAAAACATTAACAATGTTTAAAATTAGTAGTAATTAGTCATTATTTAGAGGTTTTTTTTTTTGTGGTACTCTGCTTTATTTGGTAGTATGACGGTGGACTGGAAAGATGGGAGGCAGGTGGAAGATGACAGGTCATCAGTTGGATTCAAATGCGCCTTAGCCTGCTGCCAACAGCCTTCACTTCAAATCAAATCAAATCAACTTTTCTTTGCTCTTTCGGATTTGGGAGGCAGTTCTTCATCCAGAAAATGAGCTCTGTATTTTAAAGCTGCACTAAGCAACTTTGTACTTCAAGTGGCAGCGGGAGATAACTGCGAAATGTTGTCACTTTCTAAACTTGTGATTTGGTCTCATAGAAATACATGAACACGCACACACATACACACACACACACACACACACACACACACACACACACACACAGATGCAAAATGGCATGCACACTAGCATACACATAAACATATACACAGACAAAGACATACAGGTAGGTACACACATGCATGCACGCAAAGAAACACACACAGGTAAAAAAGCATGGATGTAAACAGCACACACACACACACACACACACACACACACTGGCTTGGGCTCCAAAAAAGAACAGGGAGGACAGATCTGTCTGCCTTGGGGACATCTGTGAACTTCCCAAACACCAGCAGAGGTCAGAGCTAGAGAGAGAGAGAGAGAGAGAGAGAGGGGGGGGGATATAGAGGTAAAGAGAGGGAGAGAGACAAAGGCAGGGAGAGAAAGGAAAGGGAGGGATAGAGGAAAAGAGAGAGGAGGGAAGGAGGGAGAGGGAGAGTGAAGGAAAGAGAGAGAGAGGGAAATGTAAAAAGGGGCGAGAGAGAGAGCGAGAGATCATTACCATGTGGTCTCTGATTCCACCTGTTAAATATTTAATGGGGAAGGGGAGCGAGTCAAAACCCGAGCTTTGGGGTTCTTTTCTTCTCTATATTTGTTGCCCTTTCTCTTTCTTCTTCTTCTGCCCTTTCTCCGAATCCTTTCCCACTCCCCATTCCCTCATTCTTTCCATCATCTTCCTCCACCCACAATCCGACTCTCTACCTTTTTTGTCTCCATCTTTCCGTTCACTCCTTATTGCTTTTGTTTTCATTTACTCGATTTTCAATCTGCCAGCACTTTCTTCCCTCATTCTCCACCTCCTGACCTCCACCTCCACCTTTCTTCCCTTGCTTCCCTGCTCATTCAATATCCATCAAGCGTGCACACACACACACACACACACACACGTGTTACTATACTTCACTGACTACATTCATTCCCGAACCACTAACCTAATCCTAATTACACTACGCAACTTTCCACACTCGCAGCCCCAAATGGCAACGAGAGGTAACTGTTTCAAAAATGTGAACTTCATTACCCAGAAGCCCTGTAACCTGACACACAGCACACAGCAAGCTTGTGTTTACTGACCCAGACGGTCTGTGATGTTTTATAGCAAAGGAAACCAAAGGGACCTCTACTGGTAAGCAGTAGAAGCACCACCCCTCCCGTCCCCTTGAGGTACGGTGGCCTGTAATTGACACAAACAATAAACTCACATTTTCACAATAGCTAATAGCTAATAAGCTAGCTAATTAGAGCAGAGATCCAACAGAAACATTGAGTGAAGAGGTAATATATGACAGTGTAAAATAGCCTAGTAGCATATGGGGCAGTAAAAATCATACTTATTGCCCCTTTAACCCTCACCAGTACATGCCTAACCCTAATCTTAACCTTGAACCCAAGTCCTCACCCTAATCTGAAACAAAATGTCCTCAATTTGGAGGATTTTTCTACCCTTTCTACCCTTATGAGGACATACACGATAAGTATAGCATGACAATAAGACACACACACACACACACATTTGGGGGAGACAAACATCCGCAGGCTGTTTAGTCTTTTGCTGTCCACCCCTCCCTCTCCTTTAGCGCTCTCACAATCTACATTTTTTTTTTGTTCCCCTCTTTGCCTGCTGTTATCCTGGTTATTTTTAGCCGGGATAGAGGGAACGGCGGGGGGGGAGGGGGGGACGTTGTGTCTTTAGGGCTTTCTCTGTGACACCTATCGGTTTGCATTCAGTCACTTTGGTGTTAAATGCTCAGGAAGGCCAACTGGCTGCTGATCCCAGCTGATTGTTTTGTTTTATGATCTCCTCTGAGGGGATTTTAGATGAAGCTTCAGTCTATTCTCTGATTCCATGCAGAGCTGTAATCCTATAATACATTTTAGAGGGGTACTACTATCATCCTGAATATCACCGAAAAAGTAGAAGTCACTATTGGATTATTCTAGGAATGTTATAGTGATACCATAGGACATTTGCAAGTTGGCAAGTTGTTGAACTGCAGTATCTTTTGTCAGGAAAATGTACTTCTTATTTTTATATTACTAAAGCGACTTAAAGTATCTCTGTGTAACTCAATAGTAAGTTAAAAGTGACTTTATTATACTTTGTGTGATTTTTCTCACCTATAGTAGCTAAAATATTCCTATAATATTCCTATGAGCTAAATAGCTTTGCTGTGATGCTGACATTTTCAACATATTACAAAGTTCTTTGCAACATGGACAGTGCAATGGATAGATAGATAGATAGATAGATAGATAGATAGATAGACAGACAGACAGACAGACAGACAGACAGACAGACAGACAGACAGGTAGATAGATAGATAGATAGATAGATAGATAGATAGATAGATAGACAGACAGACAGACAGACCTGGCTGAAAGAGTCGTGACCGCAACAGCAAGGAAAATCGAACACATTTGTAACGCTTTCACTGACAACAAGACAGATGATGATTTCGGTAAACAGACCAGTGGATTTATCCATAACGCTTCTGTCACCAATGAAAAGTCACTATAATATCCCTTTAGGGACCTGTAATGCGTCAGTGCTACTCAATGATGAGTTTATGATGACCTTACGTTACTTTTTAATATATATATATATTTATCTCCAATGGGATTCCTATGATATTCCTATTAGTTATGACACAGGATATAGTTGTATTGTGATATGTGTGTAATAGTCTTCTAAATGTTATTATGGGATTACTATACTCCAAACTCAGGTAGCTATATTCCTTGTTGCTCTGACTCTCTGGTTGAAGTATGAACAGACTGCCCACATATGTCAAGTCAACCAGAAATAAGCGAATAATACCGGACATTTGGCGATCTGCCTTCAAAATAAAAGCATACAACAACGTATCAAAACACTCAATGGTATCATTATAGTAGTATATATTAGTTATAGGACTCAAAATGGATGCAGCATGGAAAAAAATAAATAAAAGCACAAAAATAGCTTATTGAATATGAAATAGACAATACTAACAAAAAACACTTGTGAGGTTATATAAACATATAAACATAAACCGTCAACAAGCCTTAATGTTTTTATTTTAAAATGGGTTTTGTTTTGAAAGGCATGGCCGGAAGTAATTCTTGTCATTATTCTGGCTAGCCTGCCACCGGTGCTAAAATCACTCCGCCAAAGGTTTGGAGATTATTACCTAGAGACGCTGGATTCAGACGGAAAATAGAGATCTTGGTTTTGGAAAATGACAGCTTCCAAAGATCCGACGAAAAAGAAACCGAAAGATACGCAGCAAGACGAGGTAAAAACAAAAAAGAGTGATTTCCTTTTCCATTCAGCTGTTAAGAGAAAAATATGTTCAATGTGGTCCTGCATGTGTACTGTTGATGTATATCCACGTACAGGCGCAAAAAAGAGCTTTAGTAATCATATGATACATTTTTGATTATTATAGGATACTATACAAATTTCACAGGAAAACTATAAATCCCTATAGTGATTATAAGGGGCTTTTGCTTTTGTTATTATAGGAATATTATAGAGATATTATCGTGACACAGGACATAAAACATACGCAGACACACTATAAGTCACTATAGGGATATTATTGGAAAGCTATAGTGATTTTTCGTCAGGATAGAGTCTGTTCAGGACATGTTGAAGAACTAACTGTGAGTGTATGTGCGATGTGAAAGGGGATGATAGGGTTTGTTATGTTATGACTTGTGGAGTGAAAGAAAGCAGTACAATGCAATAAGTCTCCAGCTGAAGAGTTCATTAAGCATCTCTAAAATAGAGTGAATAAGTAGCATGATTTGTTTCACTTCAGTGTTTCTGTTATTTCCAAATGGTGGATTTTGGAGCATAACTCTTTATACTGAGTGAATTTAAGTGTTTTATCAAATCCACAGGGAAAAGGGAAAACTGCACAAGCGAATCAGCTTCTCTGAGGAACTAGTTGACCATTTGTGTGTCTGCAGCAGTGATGGGCGGTAACGCGTTACAGTAATTTAATTACTTTCCTCAGTACCTATGACGAGTGACTATTTCCATTTCAGTAATAATATTACAATGACCAGTCAGAGAAATAAAACGTTACGACGTCACTTGTGTTGTGACCCCTTCATATCGCATTTCAGTTTAATGAGTCAATCATCCTGGATTTGTTTCCTCATGACTAGGAAACTAGGCTTGGAATAAAGGTGGATACGTCTACATGTAGCGGCTGGAAGTAATCCCATTACTTTTATCTTGTCGAGAAGAAAGACGAACAAAAATATTGTTGTGAATTGTAAATTATACACAGGTACTTAAAGCTAATGTGGCCGTATTTTGTTATCAGTCACGGAGGGGCACAGGCGAGGTATTTCGAAGGTAAGAGGAAACAATCTCCGTTTTTTATTTGAGGGGAGGGGTAACGGAAAGTAATACAACAAGTAGTGTAACGAATTACTTCCCCCAGCGATTAATAAGTAAAGCAATATTATTACTTTTGAAATGAGTAACAAGCTCAACTCCGGTTCTGATCCCATGAACCCACTCCTAAAGCTGTGATTTATTTATTAACAGGAAACTGATTTTGACACAGCTCTTTGCGTGCTGTCAGTCTATACTGTGACTACCTCTTGGGGGTTCAGAAGTATTGCTCTAATCTCGGATTGTGCGACATGAATTGCGTAATGAGTCTCAGATGAGGTCAGTGAACATGTTCATAAATTAGGCTCCAGTGCTAAGGAGTAGCCTGTAGCCAGTTTCTGGAACTAACTACCGCCTGTCTGGACGCCGCCAACCGCTAGAGCCTGACAGGAGAGCATGAGCACGAGCATTTACACGCTCCGCTTCTCTCGCGCACACGCGCACACGCACACACTCATTCTCTCTCTCTCTCTCTCACACACACACACACACACACACGCACGCACACACACACACACAGACACACACACACACACAGACACACACACCACTGTATTCCTTGCTTCCTTTGTTTTCCAGTCATGTTAGTCTGGCCAACAGAGCAGTGAACTGTGGCTGCTAATGCTTGCTATCTCTCTCTCTCTCTCTCTCTCACACACACACACACACACACACACGCACACACGCGCGCACACACACACTAATAGTGTTGATGGCCCAGTGGTGTGCAATGAAAGCTCTATCTACTGCAGTGTGTGTGTGTGTGTGTGTGTGTGTGTGTGTGTGTGTGTGTGTGTGATAGCACACCTCTTACCTTCACTGTTCTCTTTGTTGAGAAAAGTACTAAACTTTGTACTTTAAAATACACTTCACGTCCTGTAGCTGTAGTGTGGCGCCTCCTGTTGAAACACTCTCGGCTTTGTTTATGTTTTGATTCACTGATTTTTTTCCCTCAAATTATGTGGCTGTGCTTCAGATCCAGGTGTGAATTATGAGATTTCCATGATTTTTTAGACTGTAAAAAGATTTGTTTATGTTGTTAGTCTATGTGAGCGTTGAAGTGAATTGTGAAAGTGAAATTTGCTTGAAAAATAGGACTTCCACAGCTACCACAGTAGTGCTAGTTCTGGGTATATGTGGTGTGTGTGGCATTTCTACAGTGATCACCATTGTATAAAGCAGTAATAAAGGAGTAAATAGCATCAAGGAATTGAATAGATTTGTGTCAGACTGGCACAGCTGTCAGCTTTAGTTAGCTTTGTCCATTTCTCTGTTGATTGCCTTGTTGATAGAAATCAACACTGAAATGGATCAAACTAACAAATGATTTCTCTGTATTTCTCTCGGTATGAAGGAAAGTGGATTGGACGCATACGACAGCTAACTATTGCAAATCCCTTCCATAGATTTCCTGCCATGCAGTGTGATCGCTGCCAATATCGAATCACCCGTTTCATTCCTCATTGCATCATTTATTTTTTCTATTATTGATGTCTCGGCTATGGGTCAGCTTGTTTGTAAAGAATCGTCCAGAAACTGAAGTCATCTGGTCGTCAGTGGATAAGAGCGCATAGAGGCCGTCACGTAACCGGAAGGTCACATCAGCTAAATGCCTGAAAATGGACAAACAAAAGCTGGTATTATATTTGTCATGTCGAGATGAAGTGTTAGTATTTTTTTTTTTGCCAGACCCTTCAGTTCTTGGAAAAAGCTTTTTACCGCCAGAGCTTTCTGTGGATAATCGCTGACCTGTCTAGACATAATCAGTGTCAGTTGTGTAAGAGTGCCCTGTCACCCATCCAGTCATGCACTGTGTTCCAGTGTTTTAAAAAAATACAGATTGGCCTAGTGGGGGCGCTATAATTAAAGGTAGGCTACTTTTTTGAAGAAACAAAAACTCAAACAAACATTTTGTCATTCAGACAAAATTAGGAGGGATGATCCAAGTCCAGCTATCCTTACACATTACACTGATTGGCCTCATGTGGGTGTAGTGTGTTGAGCTTCGTTATGAACGATGAGACTATTTGGTCAATTCTGAAAATTGACAATTATTGAAATTATTCTTAGTAATTAATATCTTATTAATTAACACTTGCGGGGCACCACCAGTTTACACTGGAATAGTCTCTTTATAATGATATCAGTCTAATAATCAGAAGAAGTGAGCTCTAGATTTCAGTGATTTTCTACCTTCATGTCCAGGATATATCAATGACCCACAAAAGCCAGTTCTTTATAAATGCAAAGATTTTATTAACTATGTAAATAAAACACCAATAAAATGAATACATGTATACTAAACTAAAACAGATAATGGCAATAAAACTGGCAAACAAGATAGCAAGATAAACAGTGGCAGAGGATATATCAAATAAGGTAGAAAGTTAAACAGTGGCAGAGGATATATCAAATAAGGTAGAAAGTTAAACAGTGGCAGAGGATATATCAAATAAGAGTGGCAAATGATATTGGGATCAAAGATGGCAAGGAAGTTTACACCGACAAAACGACCTGAGCTGTAATACGTCAAATTGCGGCAATGTGGCAACAGTGAAAGATGGCTTGGAGGACAGCTGACAGTTTCCGGGAGACTTGGGACAGAAGGACAGAGAATAGTGGAGAGAGAGAGAGAGTATTCTAACCTCACTTTCACAGTTCAACACTGCCTTTGCATCACCCGTGCATCAACAAGAAAGTTGGTTACCGTCTGGTTTGCAGGGTGTCAGCGCTGTCCTTGTCTCCGTGGTAACCGTCGCGCAGTCGCAGTGGACAGGTAAACACACGCACGTGTTGGTCTGGACCAGTCGACGTCAGGAGGGCCGTTGTGGAGTGCGGTCCGGGGGCCGTTGTTCGTCGGCGTCGTCGTGCCAACAGTTCACCTCAGTGGATATAGAGGGATAGGGCGATGTGTTGACTCACGTCGTTCAGGAAGAAGAGTAGAGTAGCGGCTGGCTTCTGACGTGGTTTCGTAGTCTTCTGGATCAGGTGGAGTGAACTCAATCGGCCGTCTCGGCAAGATTCACTCTAGAGCTGGTCTGGTACTTGAGCTGAGAGAAGAGCTTTGAGCCAGGTTCAAACTTAGTTACAGGACGGGCTGCAGGACGGGCTGCAGGACGGTTGAGTTGAGTTTCTTGATGTTTCTTGATGTTTCTTGATGTCTTTCCGCCTGAGTTTTTGCCCGTCCGCCCGTTGCAGGAGTTGTCCTCCTTTGTTCGTTCGAGTTCGTGAGATTTCGTGTGAGTTCTGACCGAGCCCAAGGGTCAAGGGCTTTATGGTATGTCAGGAGTGGTAGGTGTTTCCCTCATTTACATGCATCAGATTTACAACTTGATGACCGGTGATCACCATCCCCTAAAACTGCATTTCCAGCTCAGGTTTGGAAAACATCATTTTTCTTGATCCTTTGGGGATGCAAGTGACATATTTAATCACCTAACAACAAATGGGTTTGAATGACACCAAACATCACTGTCTTACCACAAAATACTGGCGAGTAAACCAAAAGTCCTGATAACACATTCTGTGTGCCTTGAATAACCAAGATACTACATTGGGGAGTAGGGCACATCATCTGCCACAGGATGTGAACTTCAAATCTAATAAACATATACAGAAAGCACATTTTTGCAACACATTCCAGAGTTTCTTTGTTCTCTTATTCTGTGTCTCCCTTGGAAGGCAGATTAGGTACATTTCCCCGGCCCTTATCATCGGTCCCATCTCCTAATGGCACCAGAGCGGCTAGTCGAACCTGCAAAGTGTTACTTTTGGCGGCTTTATGGGGGAAATCCAGCTTTTGCTGCAAAGGGGGTTCCTTGGGTTCCTGGGAGCACAGCAGGGGTCTTGACCTCATAGGAAGACCCTGGGAGAAGAGTGTGTTAGTCTTTGGGTGTTGCTGTGGTCCGAAGAGGGGGGGAGGCCGATGTCTCCTGCATACACTACATGGGCGCTATAATTAAAGGTCACGTTTTTTAACTGTGACATATCTCAGACACTACTGGGCTGACTGGAGGGATGATGCATCTTGACACTGATTGGCTCATTCGACGACGTGTTTACTTGTTTGTTTTTGTGAATCTGTGTGTTCACAGGACTTTGTGGATGTCAGCCCTCCGCAGAGGAACTGGAAGGGCATCGCCATCTCCCTGCTGGTGATAGTGGCGGTGTGTTCGCTCATCACCATGTCTGTGGTCGTCCTCACACCAGGTACATGTGTATGAGAGAGAGAGAGAGAGAGAGAGAGAGAGAGAGAGAGAGAGAGAGAGAGATGAAAATAAATCCCACAACAAGCTGCTGTGTTATCACTCCCTTAACAGAGAAATCCAACTGGCAAAATCTGAAAGAAAAACAACAATTTTAACAAAACACAGAATCAGCGACCGCAAATTTGACATTGACAGCGGTCGCTGTTGAAAATGATGGGGACCGACAGATGTGAACATGCATTTCATGAGCAAAATCCCAAATACAAGGACATAAAAATGAACTATTGTCATTGAAATATTCCAGGCTTCATGACCTTGACAAGTAATGAAAAGCTTGTTTTTTATTTGGGGGAAGATAAAAGGTTGTTTTCTCCTGCCACAATCCACAGCAAAATAAAGAGTTTCTCACATGGTGGGAACCTAATGCACCTATTCTCTTTTTTAATTTGATCATCGTCTAATATTGACTTTTCTATACTGTTATTGCTATTAAAAGATTTTTCTTTTTATTCTTTATTTACCTATTATTTCCGCTCTATACACTCTGGCAGCACAGATGTATTTAGATGCCAGTGAAGTGAGTTGAAATGGAAAATCAAAACTGAGAGACAGAATGAGCCTAGAGAAATAGATAAATAGTAGAGAGCGGAGTATTTATGTCTCTGTGTTTGTGTCATGTCTATCTTTTAATTTGTGAGTTGCCGTTTGCTCTTGATTGCATCTGTTGGATTTGCTCTCTGTAAACTACTTTGTGATGGAACTGAAAGCGCTTCGAGAATAAATTTGACTTGACTTGGATCCATTGTGTTGTTTTCCCAGCGGAGGTCCCAGGCAGCAGCAAGTCCAGACTGACTGTGGCAGATCTGTACAAACCAGAGTTTAGCGTGCATGACCCTGAGGCCAAGTGGATCGGCGGTGAGTGCTGTCTGTTTGCTGGTTTGAGATTCTACTTCAAAAAGTGATTTCCTCCATTTCCCAGAATGCCTTTCGACAACCCCCAGAGAATGGGCGTGAACTTGTTGCATTCAGCTGTGGGTTATACGCAGGTGAAGAGAGGGGCATAGCATGCTAAGAGCAGGAGAGCGAGAGTCTAGTTTTTTAGAGTCACACCACTCAAAACACAATGTGGCTGCATTGCATTCTGGTCTACTGAGGCTACTGCCAGTGGAGAAATTGGTATCTCTGCCTCTTCTATGATGGATTTCTAACAGTATGATTGTTGAACGTCAGCCTAGAAAGAAGCTCTTGCTCTTTGATTCTGAAGGACTGATACCAAAACCTGACGTTTACCATTGATGTTTTAGATCGCTGAAACATTTTCTACTATCAAACTCCATTGTAGCTGCACTGTAAATATCTCAACATGATGTCATTTCATCTATGTTTGGCCAGTTATGAATAGGAATAAGTAAAATACACCGCCAAACAACAAAACGGACCCAGAAATGTAAGATACATCATCAATAGCCGGTTTGAATCAGTGTTAATCTGTTTTAAAGTGGATTTTTCCTTTAAGACTGGAATCAAAGTGAGACGAACATGATGCACTGCCTCACTCTCTCTGCTGAGAGGGAGTCTTCATTTTAGGACATGGATACGAGAATACAGTAGAGAATAGTGAAAATAGTGAAATACAATGCTTCTGCCACATCTTTGGTCCTGATGCAGCTGGGCTGAAGTCAGCCGTCTGAGCTGAAACTCCCCCACTTGATGATACTAGAGAGGGAAATGCAGAGGTGACATTGATGTGACTTGAGAAGAGAATTGGGAGGTCAGGACAATGTGACATTGGGAGGAAAATACGATGGTGATGTAACGTTGGAGGAGGTGAGGACAGTGTGACTTTGAGAGGAGAATAGGAGGTTGGACTCACCTGCCTTCAAGTGCTGTGGGAGATATCGTAACGACGACTTGAGCGCACATGAACGACCCAGCAAAGCTGTAAATACGACTGAGAGAGTAGGAATTTCTCGCTGCTATGACAATGAGGCTGTGTCATTGAACTATGGCCGATTCCGTCCTCCATAGTTATGGGGTCTATTTTGTTACTATTTGTTACTATTGATCAATTCTACAATAAACGTAATGCTTCATATCCATCACATTGGAGGTGAACGGCACTGACTTGCAGATATGTTGGTCCAACTCTTTGGTCGGACGTGACTCATTTTCCTACCAAGGGGAGAAAATTGGTTCGGAGAGCTGCGGGTAAAATTGCACATCACTGTGGGAATTAGATTAGTAGAAAATTAACTTCAGACATTCTCCACATTCATCAGTGAAGATACGCGGTCACTATTAATCCTGTATATTAAAACCATTTATTCACCAAGAGCAATTGTCTCCCAACGGAGCGAAGCTGCTATCTGTGTGCTATCTGCACATTTATCGCGAGGCCATCAAGGTCAAGGTAATCTTGATTATCCCACAAAGAGAATATGGTGCAGTCAGGCATGAAGAGAAACACTTACAAAAGCACATTTACACAAAACATTAAAATAGGTGGGGGGAAAAAAAGTGTTTCTATAAAGTAATTTCAGTTTGGTTTTGATATCCTGTAATTTGTGATGCACCTCCTGTTCTTTTTTTCTTTCCTTCCTTCCTTCCTTCCTTCCTTCCTTAATTTCCTTCTTTCAGTTGTGGATTGTAATTTGATGCCAATCTGCTGGAAGCTCTGCTGGTAATCATATTATGCATTTGTACAAACACTTGAAATCAAGATGCATTGATTTTTTTCAAAACCCTCTCATAAGTAGAACCTTTTCCATGCACGAAGATCAGAATGGAGCTTTTTTTCCTCTCGTTTTTTCTTGAGCAGCAGAGAAGTTGTAATCTCTAATTAATAATTAGATTAGTAGACTGGAGTATCTAATTAGTATTCTCTAATTTTTTTTTAATTCCCTTGGTGTTATTTTGTTTTGTTTTATCACTGAAAATACATAAGCTAATTGAAGATCCCCCTGCTGACCTGCATCACAAACACAGATGGCCTCACAGCGTCACGTTGGAACAACAAGGTTCACAGAGCGACGGCCTACAGTGATTCAGGGTTAACTATCCTGCCATGCCATGGTAACACATGGTAACACATTTCAACAATAACATGCTCAACGTCTCGCTATATCGTGGTTATCAACACCGGTGTGCTGCGGGTGCAGGAACGAGGCTGCTGGCAGTGAAGCCCGACCTCGAGTGTGGTATTGCTTTTAGTTCAAGGTAAAAACACTTTTAAAAGGTGCATTTAGCATTTGTTGTTTTTTCAAAATTAAGACCACATTTCCCATAAACCCCGTTGCTTCCCTGCCCAATTGTTTTGAAGAGCAAGAAGAAGGATAAGAGCCGATAATGGCCAATATGTGTTCCTATAATCTAACGAGAAGTTGAAACTATGTAATTAGAATAGTGGGACTAGAATAAAGCTGTGAAAGTAAAAAGCTTCATTTTTTCCCCCGCTGTGTGATACATTTTCTATTTACCACTGACTACACGCCTCCTCCACCTAAGTTCACTGGCCTCTCTCATCCCACCACCTCCCCATTACCTTCTCTTCCCTGGTTATATACTGTATAGAGGGCCGATGGTGTGGTGTGGCACAAAGCACCGCGTCTATCTAACCTACCTCGTGTCCTCGCTCTCATTCAAGTCCAAATATGAAGAATCTTAACTTTACTGTATCCCCATGCTGCAATGTTAACTGGTTCCTTGACAATGTGAGCGACTGCTGCTTTTTTTTTTTAGGTTTGCATCCATCCTATGACCTATGAAGAGATAGAGGAAGAGAGATAGAAAGGGAGCTGGAAGAGCTGTGACCAAAACAACACAATAAAAGAGTAGATTCATAATGGTTCGTGGACAACAAGGCGTTAAGACAGCTTTATTGCGGATATTTGATGGCAAGTTTGGGAAAGTAGGCGACCGAGTACATCCCTAACACTTTTCTAGCGAGAGTGACTGACTGGAGGAGAGGAGAAAGAGAGAGAGAGATGTGAGAGAGAGACAAGGGCAGCGGTGGGGAGAGAAAGACACAGTGCAGCGAGGGAGAGACAGTGAGAGATGGGCTTCCTGCTCTGGATATGAAACAGAGGCCCGCCGCCTGCTGTGTCCTTTCCTTCCACAGGGAGATAATACTAATGACTAGCACTGTGGCCTGTGGCTTTTCATTATTGGCACTGTCTGGGATGGCCTCTCTCTCTCTCTCTCTCTCTGTCACACACACACACACACACACACACACACACACACACACGTTCATTAGTTCCCTTTTTGACTCTGTGCATTACTCCGAACTTGATCGAGCTTGATCTAAGACATTGTTTCTTAATCTATGTGTGGGGACCCTAAATGGGCTGTGGCCCAGGACAAAACAGAATTTACTCTTTACGTCTTGGGCAGAAAAAACTGATTGTAACTGTAGTGACTTGCAAACAACACCACATGACACCCTATAGTGTCAGATGGCTATCGAATATGATGCTGTATAGAGGCTTTGCAGTTGCATCACCATTGTTGCCCTAGCGACTTCATTTCTCGAAAGCGACTAGCAACAATTCTAGCGACTTTTTCTGCCATTGCGAACAATGTTAACGTGTGTTCCCAAAGGATTTGTCAACAAATTGGTGCAGCTGATGCCGATGTGTGCTAATTGCTTGTCTAGTCCAAAAAAAGGTCAGATGATCACAGCGCTTCCCATACACAAGAGCGATGTTTTGATAGTGTTAGCTAAACAAAAAAAATCGATCGGGTGTATCGGCGGTGAAACAATCCAATCAAAACACAGCACAGAAATGAACACTTTCTCTTCAGTTCTGTTGAAGTTGTCAGCTGTTCACTCTGTTTCCCAAGAGCTGCGGACCTCCAATATGGCCGCCAGAGGGTGAGTTATGTCACCTGAAAGTCCTCTATATCCTGAGTTCTTTTGGGAAAGTCAGAAATACCATAGTATTTTTCAAGCCACAGTGTAGGGTAAATCTAGTGTAGGCCCGATCAATGCTGAGAGCCTGTAATGTGGTCTGAGACGCCATAATCTACTGCTGTCTTCTGCTGTTGTGACCCTAATTCAAAAAAGTCTGTCATGGGAATTGCTCACGTTATAACCTCACCTCACCTCCCCTTCTCTCCTCTAACATCCAAGCCAGGTTTATATGGGAGCTTGCCCTAGTTTAATAGCACCAGGGATAGCTACATCAGATTCTGTGTATTAGTACTTCAAGCAAGAGCACATCATTTATAAATTGAGTCAAATAAAGCGAGAGGCAGTCGGTGAAATTCATGATGAATTCTTCAAAAGTACACCTCCTAAACACTTTCAATGTTGCCAAAAATATAAAAGAAATTAAAGATGAAAATGCTGATTTGCCCACTATACCTTCAATTTAGCAGCTTACGTCTGCTGCATAAGGGCTGCATATCATTAAGAGAATAGCTCGATTGATGATTCATCCAAACCCCTTCAGAGGAAAACAGAGCAACACAATCAACCACGTCAGCGGCCCAAATCTTTTTCCTGACCGCCGGCAGCACTTGGCTCCAAAGTGAATCAATGGAAATGAATAATGTAATGGTGCTCAAGCTCCTCTTGCATTAGTTACATCAGATCCGGTGTCATGGTGATGTTTTTCTGACATTTTTCTTTACGATTCTGTTTACCGGTCTTTCAATTGTATAACAAGTAAAGTGCAATGAATACAGAAAACATCTCTTGGATATTCACAGAGGAAAAAAATAATAAAGAGGAAAAAAAGGGGGAAATAAAGTTGAAAATTTCAGGTAGAAAAACTTTTCCAAAATAATAATGTTGCGTTCTCATTCACTGTAGAGTCTGTAGGAGTTGGTGCAGTAAAATAAAACAGCTAGCAGCGCTATCAGTACTGCACACTGGTATGTCTTTTATTAATGATTTTCTTGCATCATCGATGCTACACTGATTTTTGATGTTTCCATGGAAACGATACCGTCTCCTTTCAGTGGACCTATTTTGTTGCTGTTTTGTTTAATATTTTAACCAAAAAATGAAACAATAATTGAAATATCACATTTATAGTGTATTTATTTATAGGATCACTATAGAAATCTGTGTTTTATTCATGGGCTTGTTGTTTATGTTGTGTGGTCCCTATGTATGGTAAATTAGAGCTTGTTTCTAGTGGATTAGTCAAAAGGTGGAGGAAAACATCCAGTTACTTACATAAGAGAGAGAGAGAGAGAGAGAGAGAGAGAGAGAGAGAGAGAGAGAGATGCTGTAAATGAAAAGAAGAACCCTGTAGCCTATGTTAATTTAAACAGGGTCATTTTGTGTATTCATTGTGTGTGTGTGTGTGTGTGTGTGTGTGTGTGTGTGTCCTGGCCTACGTGTGCGCGCAGATCATTTTATCCAATCACTCATCTTATGGATGAGTGCTACACACGGCTCGGCTACTTCGACATGATTGCTAATGAGGTTTGTACAAACAACAGGCTACATCTTTAACAATGCCCCACAGGAATAATGGGTATAATAATATCATTATATAAAATAAATAATTATATAGAGGTACATGACACAACAACAGGCTGAATCGCCTCTTCAATAATATATCCCCCCCACGGTTTCTCCACAAATCCTATATGAGCAACAGCAGTCAGTCAATTTTAAAATGACAGTTTCACAGATCCAAAGGCGGAAGGGAGGCAGCTGCTTGTGTTGCTGTTTCACAAAGATGAATTGTTTGGAAAATACAGTTTTTAAAATCACATTTTTTAAAAAGTGACACCTACTCATACTTTAGGAAACAGCATAAAAGTAATGGTGACGTAACAAAAGTCAGTTTTAATCTCATGAATGATTGATAGCAATGAAGTACAACAAGTTGTGGTACTTTTTGAATGATATTGTATTTTATTTTCATTGTATTTTTAGAGAAAGTGAATACACTAGAAAAAATATCCATCTTGACAAGTCATTAAATCTTTTTTTTAATCAATGTATTTATTGGCTTTTAAAGTAGATAGATAGATAGATAGATAGATAGATAGATAGATAGATAGATAGATAGATAGATAGATAGATAGATTTTTTCCTCACAAAATGTTTGTAAATGAGCCGTTGTTGGTGAAGTTACTGAGGGGTGGTGGTGGTGGTGGGGGTTAGTGAAAGGCCATGTAAAGGTTATGGCCGTGTTTAATAACCCCCAGCTGGACACGTGTAATGACTCACTGTTTACTTTGTGCTGACCACATGCAACAAAAGGCATACAACTCATACATATACATACACACACACACACACACACACACACACATGTACACACACAAATTTTGGTTCAGACCAATGTCAATTGTCTGTGAAAGCAGGCACTGCTGTGCTGCGTTCAGGAGCTACTGTGTGTGTGTGTGTGTGTGTGTGTGTGTGTGTGTGTGTGTGTGTGTGTGTGTGTGAAATGCAAATCTTTCAGTATATATAGTCAAACAGACACTCACACACACTCACACACACACACTCACACAGAGAGTGAATTAATGTGACAGCAGGTCTGGAAGGTGTAGCTATGAGATAAGCCAGAGTCAGGACAGCGTGTGAGCGTGTGTGTGTGTGTGTGTGTGTGTGTGTGTGTGCGCGTGCGCGTGTACCTATGCCTGTATATTGCTGTAGACGTGTACAGTTGGGGTTGTGTTCGTGCATGCGTGTGTGTGTGTGTACGTGCAAGCTAGCATGGCTATTGGGGTATGCTGTGGATTACAAATGGTCCCAGCGGCGCGACGGCTGGGTTCAGAGAGATGGCTAATGAACTGACAGACTCTGAATCCCCAGTGTAATGGGAATCAGCGGAAGACTGTCTGCTCTGTTTTTTCTTTTCCTTTGCAGGAGAAGGTGTAGTCTTTTCCTGCTTCCAGAGTTTTCTTGTTAGACGGATAATAAGGAGTAACACACACAGACACAAACTTTCATTTTAATTTCTAGACCGACGTTCAACAATCATACGGGGAGAAATCCATTGCAGAAGAAGAAGATACCAATTTCTCAGAATGCAATGCAGCCACAAAACATGTTGTGCTTTCCACTGACAACAACAGTTAGCGTTACCACCATTGCTCTTTCCAACTCTACATGATACATTCATTGCTGACCGGGAAAAAACGTTCACGTCAACCTCCTAGTGGTAATCCTGAATAGAGCGCAACAGTGACCGCCCACTTTTTGAACGGCTCTGGTTTATCTGGTAATTTACTTCCGGAACCAGAGCCTAACCCTAACCTCCCATTCATTCACTACATTGACATTTCAGAAAATCCTTATATAAAGAGTTTTAAGGCTGGAACCAAGCCAACCAGCTAGGAGATGAATCGTGACCATAAAACATTTGATTCTGAGCAAAAGAAAGATCGGAAAACGGAAGAAAAGGCAAAGGTACAAGACTGTGTACATAATTATTTTATGAAGTGAAGGAACTACTCATCCCATAAACCATTGCGAATGATACTTTTCCAACAACTTCCAAACTAACGATAGTTTAGCGCGCTTCTTCTTGAATTTAACATTTGTCAATAGTATAGTGTTTATATTGTTGTTGTTTTGTGTGCGTATATATAGTGTTTCATATAGTATAGTGTAAAGTGTTGTCATCGACATGGTACAGTGCTTCATTCCTGACTGCAATCACCGCTCGGGCGTCCATCAATGCCGGTTCCACCGATTCCCCACCAGTGTGTTGGTGAAGAACCGGTGGATCAGATATATAAGTTATTAACGTTACTCGTTTTTAATAAATGTGAATTCGATCCAGTTACATTCACGTAGCTAACGTTATGCTAATAAGACGTTTGCGGGTGCGGTAAATATTTCCATGGTAACAGCGAGCTCCACCAATCAGAGACGTCGCTGTTACACTTTAGGATTGTGGGTAGTGTAGTACTTCTCCATGACATCGCGAATAAAACATGTTTTTCTCAAAACAAGGTTGATATCATACGGACTTGTGGCTTCTACAGGAGCATACACCATCGTTTCACAATCTACTAGCTTGTGGTGAGTCTACCTTGGATGGTTACGACATTATGGCTAATAATCAAAATCCCTATTCAGAATATGAATGGGATTTTCACTTCCGGAACCTCACTGTTGAGCTCTATAGGAGGAAAAATTTGGGTTGAGATCAACTTAAATGTTTGGCGTCCATTGTCTGTGAAAGCGAGCATTGCTGTGCTGCGTTCAGGAGCTACTGTGTCTGTTTGACTATATATACTGAAAGATTTTCATTTCTCACACACACACACACACACACACACACACACACACACACACACACACAGCCAAGTCAGGCACTGTAGTTAGAATAAGGAAATTGATAACACAAGTTTAGCCACACCCACTGTAGTTTAGCCCCACCCACTGGAGTAAAGGGAGGGATATGTATTTGCTAATGTCTGACGGCTGATACTGTATATTATTTTGATATGACATTCTTCATATGTACATATGGTAACTTGACCTTTTGCTTTTAATTAAGAGCAAAGTCTTATTTAGATCAAGGTCAGGATTGAACAGCTTTCACTTCATTTGCAATTCTTATTCAATTCTTCTGTATGTGTAGCGCAGTGACATGGCCTTTATATGAGCTGCTGGCTATATGTATATTTTGACATTTATATCTCTGCTGTTTCCCAGATTCAGAGGTGGTGTATAGGAACCGCGACGGCCACGTCATCAAGTTCAACTTTGTGCTAAATGAGACGGAAGTCGTTCTGAGGAACAGTACATTTGTAAGTACTCATTTCCTGTTTTTAGCCCTTTGCTGTGATGCTTTTGTGGTTGTGGATCTTCTGCTATATTGGCTTTTGTGCTATTTTCTACTATTATCTTTACTCAGATTAGGCGTGGAAGATGTGTACAGGTGCAGGAAAGGAGTGAATTTGAGCAATTTGTGCAATTTTAGCTGACACGAGAGGGGAATGCATCCTCCTTGTTAGCAGATAGACTTGAATGCTATTTGAAGTGCACGGCTATCAAATTGACTAGTGCATTTGATAGGTCGGATCTGGTTCCCTTCTAGTAAAAATAGACTTTTCCTATCAAATCCAGTATTTTCTTTCATCAAACAAGACCGGAGTAAATGAAGAGTTGTTGCAAATTCACATTTTTACATTCAATATCTAATAATAGCCCAGTACGTATTTCTGTCTACAACTATCATCAGGAAATTTCTCATTGGGGTTTTTATACCTCAAAAGGGAAGTGGATCAACAACCAGCTAAGCTTCACATTCAACATTTCACTGGTTGGGGGGAAAAAAAAGATTATCAACAAAAAAAATTCTGAATTCCATGACTTTCCCAGGTTTTCCGTGACCATAGGAACCTTGAAAGGAGCATGACACGTTGACCTCAAGACATCATATGACAACAAATACATGAAATATGGCCAACATTAGCTGGCATTAAAGACCAGTGACAACTTGCCCAATACTAACCAATTCACTTTATTGCAACATTTCAAAACTTTGCACAATTCCCTTGACAGTTGGACAGAAACGTAGCTATTGACATCCGTGTCATATAAGAGAGATGATTCCTCAATGCTCATCATTCAAACCATTCCTCTTTTCTTAGGTGGCTTTCAAGGTGGCAAAGTACTCCCTCTCTCCAGACTTGAAGTATGCACTCTTTGCTTACGATGTCAAACAGGTGAGTTTCAAAATAAAGTGCATCCTCAACACTGTGACGTTTGCACACAGTTTGGTGTTTTAATGCCCGACTGTAAACAACAGAAGATGTGATTTGACTTGCAGGTTATCCCCTCGCCCACTTGATGCCAGCCGCTCTTTTCCCTTTGTTTACTTCCCCGCTGTCTGTCAGTTAGTTTGTGCTCCTGTGCAGTGCCCTAGTGTGCTGTCAACACACACACACACACACACACACACACACACACACACACACACACACACACACACACACACACACACACAGCTGCTTGGAGTAGACACCTACTGTTAGGGAAGCACGGATACTACTATTTCACTGCACTGCACTGCACGCAAACACACACACACACACACACACACACACACAAACAAACTGCACTTGCATGTACGCTGAACAGGTGTTGATTTATTTGGACTGTGTTTCTGTATTCCTTTGTGTGTGTGTGTGTGTGTGTGTGTGTGTGTGTGTGTGTGTGTTGTGTGTGTCAGTGCATAATGTGGGTGTGTTACCATTCAGTCATCCACCATGGGGCTTTCTTCTCTTCTGACAGTCAAGGTTTTTCCATTGATTTCTATCTTTGTTCACCACCAGATGGACTCCGACTGAGGTTTAGAAATATTGCATCAGCCAAAAAACCGAGGAGGACACTAGTGGGTGTTATATTTAGTTGTGTCAATGCCTTGGCAAGTCAAAACAGCGACTTGGTTTAAGGATCTCTCTGACTTAAGTCAGAAATTAAAGAATGAACGATTTGAAAAAATAATGAAAAACAGAAGTTTCTTCAGCACTATTTTGAGTTAAATTCAGCTGATTGTCAGTTGTACTGGGCATGTTGAGGCTTAATTGATTGCAGTTTTTTTTTGTTTCCAGGGAAACAGAAAATCCCCTTAAGGCAATGCCACTCACTAGGAGTTTCTCCCAGTTTGATTTCTTTCAGCTGGTGCACTGAAATGAAGAACTGTCAACCCTGCAGTCCACATTCAGTCCACTCAGTTCACCTGCCAGTGCAAAAGACCAGTTAAAGTTTTGGGGGAAATTGGCCCGTTGGTCAACTTGATGAGACGATGGGCAGAAAATAACCGTATTCTATTATTTCCTGTATTCTTTTACTATTTGCTGCTGCAACAACCCGCTTCCCCCACCATGGATCAATTACGTTTCATCTTGTTTTCGAGATCGCTGTGATTCGGCTGATTAAAAGTTACAGATTAATCTCTGTGACGGATCTAACGTCACAGACGGATCTAACGTGACGGATCGATTTGTCATTGCAGGTTTACAGATATTCATACACGGCGTCATACATTGTTTACAACATCTACACAAGGTAAACAGATTTTCTCTTGATCACCTTTCTCCACTCATGTTGTCATATGCCGTGGCCTTCCTGTCTCATTTTGATCCTTTCGTGGATAAAATCATTTTATCACCTGATGCACACACATTGTGGCACATTCTTTCAGCAACAGATGGTAATGTGTGTGTGTGTGTGTGTGTGTGTGTGTGTGTGTGTGTGTGTGTGTGCGCATCAGGGAGGTATGGGAGTTAAACCCTCCTGAGGTTCAGAATGCAGTGCTGCAGCACGCAGCTTGGGGAAGACAAGGACAACAGCTGGTAAGTTTGAAGAAGCGCATAAAATGCCTTTACTGTAGTGGTGAACATGCACAGGATATTGCACTCCTACTGTCTGGTTGATTCTGGTCGATTCTGTTTGGTTTGCTTTATTTATTTGCCAAATGCAAAAAAAAAAAAACACAGATGGAAGAAAGAAAACGAATACACATTTATGCTCGGTGAGATACACAAAGCATCTCATCTCAAAGAGGACAAGCAATGACACGACTGAGCTTGATGACAGAAAGTGAAAGGACAACAATGCTCAACATGGAGGAAAACAGCATGAATGTGTGTTGGTCAGTGTGTGTGTGCAATCAACGTCTCGCCCCACCTCTCTTTCCTGTCAGATCTACATCTTTGAGAATAACATCTACTACCAGTCGGACGTGAGGAGCAACTCCCTGAGAATCACCTCCTCCGGGATGGAGGGCGTCGTCTTCAACGGCATAGCTGACTGGCTGTATGAAGGTGTGTATGGGTGACACACACACACACATACTGCTTATATCAGTGTCACAGATTTAGCACCTGAAGAGATGAATACTTTCACCGCGCTGTCGCCACACTATACTGCTGCACTCCAGCTCCAGCTCGGAAAATCGTAGTTCTTTTTTTCAGATGTCAGAAGGAGCAAAGGATGTTTGAAATGTAAGAAAGATTTGTCTTCATTGTGCAGTGATAATGCAGGAGAGATGCAGAGTAGAAGAATTATGGGTAAATAAAGTGGAATGATAATGAAATATCAACAAACAAACCTCTGCAATCCATTGGGGCTTTAACTCAACATTATAGGGTCATTTTTATTTTTATTTACGTAAAAACAGAGAAGTGCTAGTTAAAGGAATAAGAGTAGAAAAGCTCAAAAGGTTTTATATTTCCTTCTAAATATTTGTTCATGGTTTGTTACGCTAGAGGAGATTCTGCGTTCCCACCTGGCTCATTGGTGGTCGCCTGACGGAGAGAGACTGGCGTTCCTCACCGTCAACGACACCCGGGTACCCAACATGGCCCTGCCCCAGTTCACGGGCAGCACCTACCCCCGCGGGCTACAGTACCCATACCCTACAGTAAGTCTGCACTAGTGGATTATGGGAAATTAAGTCCTTACACCCCTTTTTTTGGCTACCAAAGACTCTGAGGGTTGTTCCAGAAAGTATTAGACAGTTTGGCTATTTTGATGCATTGAATTTGTGTGTCAATCTAAACTTTAGTATTAAGTAAAGGAATGTCAGTCGGCCATACAGTACATATTGCTAATTATGAGCAAAACAAGTTGTTTCCTGATATATTTTTTTATTTATCTGGCCACAATCCCGGTAAATTGGCAGTGTTACATAGTTATTGAGCTGATATCAAAGACTGGCTGTTCCAAAATGTCCTTCAAATGAATTGAATAAGGTCCTTGTTTTTGTCCCTGAGCATCTCTTTGTTTTTTAAAACCTTGAACATAACATGCATAACACCACCCTGTTGAATAAAGGCTAAATGCACGCTGCAGCATCATGTTGCTTTTAGATTTGATTTTAAGAAAGAAAGAAATAACGTAAGGAATTCACTTTTTTGCCAAAGAGCATTTTTTTGCCCCTTAGATTTTAAGGGTATTTTGGTCCTTTTTTGGGGATACACTTTATACCTTTTTACTCAACTGGATTATTGGATGGATTATTTTTTATCCATCCCTTGTTTTTTATTTCTTCTGTGCCATTTTTTAGTGGACAGTCTCTCTCTCTCTCTAGCCTCTGTTTTCTAAATCACAGTACCCACAAGGTCATTTCAAGACACTTACTAGAATATATAACAAACTTTATTCTAGTCTATATTTTAAGCACAATATACTGCAGCGCTGTGTGGAATACCTGCCACTAATGGATGGCAGCTCCGGTCTAGCCTCTGAGTTTTCAAAGAGAAAATAATCCATCATCCGCCTACTGAAGGTGACAGACAGATGGTGTGCTTTTCAGTGAGCCTCTTCTGTTCTCCTCTCTAATTACCGTCCCTGTGTAGGTGCAATTGTTGTTCGCCGTATCCACTTGTGTGTGTGTTTAGATGTGCAAGATTTCTTTGCAACTGTTCAAGATAGAAGCATGAAACAAAAAACAATTGGCTCAGTGGGGCAAAAAAATGAATCCACGACTTTGACCTAGAAGAGTTTAGTAGCTGGTAGACCCATGTAGAGCCATCCAACGGAAGAAGCAGAGCCGTTCACAAGCAGCCGACATATTTCGAGAGCAAACGTGCGGGTGACATTGTAAACAAAACCACTTTTCAACTGTATTTATTTGCCGAATGCATTTCCTTCACTGTTTATTGCATCCTTTATTTACTGACAAAATACCGTAAAATCTAATTTTATCACATTTCGCCGTTTTCATTCGGCTGTTCTCATCTGATACTTCATTATTCCCCTAAAAATACTGGGATTGGAAACCCAGCTGCTGTCTCTCTCTCTCTCTCTTTATTACCCGTTCAGGCCGGCCAGACCAACCCTGCAGTCAAACTGTCGGTGGTCAACCTGTTTGGATCAACACACACTCAAGACCTGCTACCTCCTGATCAGTTCAAGCTTAGGTGACGCGCACACACACACACACACACACACACACACACACACACACACACACACTCACTCCGCAAATCTCACTCCTCTTTCTCTCTCATTTTCTCTCTCTGCAGGGATTTCTACATCATCATGGTGAAGTGGATCAGTAACACTCATCTGGCTGTGCGATGGCTTAACCGGCCCCAGAATGCTTCGCTGCTGACAGTCTGCGACGCCACCATAGGAGCCTGTCTTCAGGTGGGTTTTTTTTAAGTGATTCTGGTACAATGAGTTGGGAGTTGGCAATAAGCTGGTGCATTGCAGGACACTATTTGTTCCTGGTACAATGGCTTGATACCTTAATGCTATAAACAAGAAACTAATGTTATATTCTACACATTGTTTAGGCTTTACAGTTGCGTCACAAATCTCCTAACCAGGGTATGGAAGTTTTTATTGGACTTTAATAACAGTAACCCACAGAAGATGATACACACACGTAGCATGTTCCGCAAACATGGAGTTTTCACGATTGTTTTGTAACTGATTCCCACAGAAACATTGAATAATTGAACCCTAACCCTAAAATCACCCTTCATTTCCAAAATCCCTGGAGAAGGTTGTACCAAGCTAACTCCTAGAGGTGTTGGAAAATCATAACAGATTTGAAAAAATATCAATCTGGTTTTCACCAGCGGCCCAGCATCGATACTGCCCGGTCAAGGTTATAAACAATATCTTGATGAATGCTGATGCAGGTGAGTGCTCAGGTGCTGCTTGACCTCAGTCCTTCCTTCAATAACATAGTACCATGGTATCCTTATAGATAGATTGAGAGCTGAGTGAACTAAATGAGTTGACGTCTCTGCGTAGTTGTTCATCAGATGTCAAGTACTGGATGTACTTGGATGCACATGCAGCCTTCGACCTGCCTTTGGTCCGCTACATCAAGATATTAAGCATCCAAGAACTTCGACCCCGAGCCTCAACTTTGAGCAACATACTAAAAACCTTGTTCATGTTTTTTTCATCTCAGGAACATTTAGATCTGTCTTGAATTTCCGTGACGCAGAGAGGATTATAGATGTTTTTTTTTAATTTCATCTCGCCTTGGCTACTGCAATGTTTACTCGCCTGAACCAAAAAGAGACAGAACGCCTCCAGTGTGGTCAAAATGCTGCAGCGAGGGCTTTTAATTAAAACTGAGAGAGAGAATCATATCGATCCTGTTTCGGCGTCTCTTCAGCTGGTTGCCTGTCCGCTTTGGAATTGATTTTTAAGGTTTTACCGATTGTTTTTAAGGCCTTGCATGTTCCTGGCCCCCCGGTTATCTTTCTGAACTATTGATCCCTCATGAGCGTCAGGCCCTTCTGGCTGTTCCTGTGTCCAGGCTAAAGGTGGCCAGGCTTTTGCCTTTGGAGCACCTTACCTGGGGAGCTCAGGCTGGCAGAGTCAGTATGAACTTTTAAATCACTTCTTAAAACTTTTATCATCAGGCCTCTTTTGGCTTGTACATATATAATATATAATATATAATATATATCCTTGTTGCCTTTCCTGATATTTATTTATTCCTTTTGCTTTGTCCGCGTGGCTTTTACTGTTTTGTACCTCATTGTTCTTTCTGTCTTATTTATCTTATTGTCTTGTTTTTCTCATCCCGTCTTATTTGTCCTACTGATCTTTGTCATTGTTCACTTTTATTTTTCTTGGTTGTGAAGCACTTTGTAACCTTGCTTTGAAAAGTGCTGTATAAATAAAGATTATTATTATTATTATTATTATTATTACCCGAACCAGAGTTTGTATGCCATCCCCTACCCTCACTCACACACACACATTGCTCTTAATATTGTCTCTCTGCTGTGTTCTTTCTGTCTTGATAAAGTTTCTAATCATCATTCCTTCCAAAATTAGATATCCACTATTTGCTTTTGCATTGCTGACATTAAAATAAAATACATTATGTAAAACCTGTGAAATATAGCTGCTTACCAGCTGTCTTAAGGGTGTAAGTTTGGAAATACCTGTGTTTTTACGATACTGATTCATTTCAGTTAGCATCTTTTCTTCTGATCAGGTGAGGATGTTGGGTGTATTCATAGTTAAAAACAATAAACCTTGTAGAAATGTAAGTAACTATTCACCTGGAATTACAGTACATGGGCTGCTTAAAAATGTTGTGTTCAAGTGTACCTCAACACACCTCAATTGTGTCTATTCATAGTTAAAGACACGGTGTAGATTCAGATGATGTGCACTCACTTGCAGAGATCTTTTTTATTTTTACGGTTCAACTGCGAGTTGTTGAACTGTTCAAAAATTTAGAACAAGCTACGGTGGGGTTTGTTTTTCTGAAGAATCCCCGCAGCTCAAGGTCAAATTGGAATTCAATTGTCTTTCTTTTCTTTCAGAGACACGAGGAAACTTCAGAAACATGGCTCTCTAAGCAGGTAATATTACATTTCTCATGATGTACAGCGTTATTTTCCATGCAACGTTAATATTATAGATAGATAGATAGATAGATAGATAGTCTGTTCCAGCTCTATATTGTCCTCACAGCAATATCAGTTCCCCATACTGAGACCGAACACAGCAGTACTCATTCATACATAAAGTATGTCACCTCTAAAGTCTCTGTCTCTCGCTCTGTCTCTGTCTCTCTCTATTTCCAGAGACAGGAACCTTTGTTCTCCAAGGACAGGAGCAGGTTTTTCCTTGACTCTGCCGGTGAAACAAGGAGGTCAGGGAGATTTCCACCACATCACAATGTTCACCAAAAAGGTGACTCTCAAACTCTAATAGGACTCCCTTCTCGTCTCTATTCACCTCCCTCGCCTTTCTTTCTCCCTCTATTCAAGGAACTGTAAAGGTGATGATGCATTTTGGAAGGTCCATCTAACAACTCATTTAATAATATCTGTGGTTTTTTTTTACATTAAAATAACAAGTAATAAATAGGATATGCTGTATTTTACATCATCAGTCTGTCTGTGTGTCTACTGTCTGCTTGCTTAAATCCCCCCGTTTGCCTGAAATTGGCTTTTCAATGATGTTGGGGATGTTTTGGGTCATATACCATTTCCTGTGGGCGTGGCCAGTAGTGACCTGGGTTGTGGCTATATCACAAATGCTGGCACCACCTGAAGGAAGTGACGCAGAGCCGACTTGTATACTGTTAGAGAGCGAGGATGCTAGTCAGGTTGCTAGGTTTTTTATAGGGTTATTATATTTCTATAGGGTTCTATTATTATTTTCATTAAAGCAAGTGCTAAAAATATTTGTTGGCAGTTTTTAACATGGTTAGTGGCAAAAGGGACAAAATCAGTGTAAAGAACAAATTAAAAGAACAAAAGTGTCATGATGAAAAATTGGCAGTAAAAGTCATCTACTCAAAATGCTGCCTGTGTTTCATGACCTTAAAGGCCCCATTTCCCTCCCTCTAAACGCCTGGTTACAGCCTCAATTCAATCAACCATTGGTGTTCATACTGGCTAACGCACGTTGCTACAGTGGAGGCACCAAGCAAGCATACAGGTTGAAGTAATTCAGGAGGCTTAAACCAGGCAAGTCTCCCTGGCCCTCTGCCTCTCTCTCCATTATCACAACATGAGGAAATGAAATACTGAGACATTACAGTGACATGACATCAAGTTCTGTTGCTCATTTTGCTTCAGGTGGTTGAGATGTTCATGTTTTTAATATAGTCCGTATGGGTAATTTACATTAGAGAGAATACAGAATTATGGAACCAAAAATTGACTTAGTTAAAATAGTTTTTTAACTGGGTGATCGAGGTTTTTCCGCACAGATTTAAATGTTTCTTTCAAACAGTTTTTGCTTAATCAGACGTCTCAATTTCTGTTTTTCAGTTCCGAAGTGACCAGAATGAGGTTCGCCACTTAACCTCAGGTGACTGGGAGGTGACGAAAATCATAGCATACGATGAAAACAACCAAATCATGTGAGTTTCAGGAAATCTGTCAACTGACATTCATTTTTGTACTGTATTTTTCCTTTATACTACTACTACTACCACCACCACCACCACCACTACTACTACTACTACAGTTGTGGTCAAAAGTTTACATACACTTGTAAAGAACATGTATATCATGGCAGTCTTGAGTTTCCAATGATTTCTACAACTCTTATTTTTCTGTGATGGAATGATTGGAGCGGATACTTCTTTGTCACAAATAAAATCATGAATTTTGGTTCTTTTATACATTTATTATAGGTTTTCTGGAAATATGACAAAATCTGCTACTACTACATACATAATGGAGGAAGCCATTTTGTTCTCAGTTACTATTTTTACTATTATGATGAACTAATTAATAATGTAAGGGATGGTTAACCTCATAATGTGAAATGACACCTGAAAAACTCTAGGTTAGGAAAGACAGGAAAGGAGTGAAGCAGTACAACTTCATGGCCAGCTTGACTATACTTTTAAAAACATGCTGTTGGTGTTTAACAGAGGGTTACAGTAAATTATACAGTCTAATTATGGAAGGCCAGCCACGATATGTGAAAACCAGTGAACGATGATGTATAATGGATCTATGACCTTGTCCTACTTAAACCTGTCCTGCTTTTCTTCACACAGATACTTTCTGAGCACCGAGGACTCCCCACAAAAGAGACATTTATACAGGTAAAATACACGTTGACATCATATTGCACATTTAAAGGCTTTCATTATTTCCCCTATCTGTTGTTTGCTAGTGAATGTGTTGTATGGTCTTGATTCACACTGAATAGTCAGTGGTGTTATGTCTCGTATTTTCTCTTTCCTCCGACAGCGTGTCGACCCTTGGCCTGTTTCCGCGACGATGCGTGACCTGCGGTCTGAAGGAGAAGTGTACGTTCTTCGATGGCGACGCCAGCCCCGACACGCAGCACGCCATCCTGCGATGCAATGGTAAGAAAGCTGCAGCACACACATAAACATTCAGTCTTGACGGAGTAAAGCTTTTGGGAAATTGGGCCCCATTTGTCAACTTTATGTGATGAGAGGATTGGCAGAATAAAACCAACACCAACTCTGGGTTACTAAAAGGTCTTATCTTTTACGTTAGATAATACTAGTTGCACACAGGCACTTCACACACTGTATGCTAACATGTTAGCATGTGCAGAGGACAGAGAAATCTACTACCAGAGACATAAGAGATGATTTTGGGGGGGTTCTCCTTCTGTAACATGGAAAAGGTAAGTTGACCGACGAGCAAATTTCCTGGCTGGTGTAGTCCTTAAGTTGACCAACGGGTAATATCCCTAAAACTTGTTGGATTTCTTTAAGATGAAAACTCATTTTTGCAAAACTTGCATGTACCCTACAACATGTGTGCTGTCATTATGCTGTAGCTGTAATGTCTATTTGTTTGTTAGGAGTCCAATATGTTTTTTTGCTGGTTTGGCTTGAATGAGCTATGGACCTTAAATATCCAATCAGCAGTACAAGTCTTCCCTTCACTTGCAGTTGATAATTTGTTGATTGTTTGCCGGAAACAGTCACGACCCCAAAGTAGCTAACCTTCGATTCAGCTTTCAATGTGAAATATCAATTTGTCTGCTGCCTTAAACATGATGGAAATGTGTCAATAGCATGTGTTGTGCTGGTAAATGTGTCAAAGAAAACATTTTTTCATGCAGGTCCTGGAGTTCCATCTGTGCTGCTGCTAAGTTTTGATGACGTGAACTGTAAGTATTTTTTTTTGTTATTCTCATTTTTTGTTCCATTTAATTTGAAACCAATTTCTGCGCGTGTGTCTGTGTATGTCCGTGTGTGTGTGGCATTGCAGACGTTGTGTTTTCCCAGCGTCTGTTTTAAAATGAAAATGGTTTGCGCCAATTAAGCTTCATCATCTCATTTGTATGAAAATACCAACAGCTGCTGAATTTGATGGCGTGCCAAGCAGCAAAGGTAATTCATGTGTTTCAGTACAGTGGCTCTTAATCTGTTCCCTATCCCATTCTAAATGAGCGCTATCCATCTCTCCATCCCTAGGATACCTAATGTTCCTATGCAGGTCTGGAAACTATAGAAAATCTATTTCATCATTTCCAGGTCTTGAAAAGTTTTGGCATTGGACAAAATGTCTAGAAAAGGATGGAAAACTCTGTTTAACTCAGTCCTGATACTGACAACACTTTTTATGTAACTATGCAATCTACCCAAACCCATCTTAAATCACCTTATCACTGTTAGCCCGCGGATAACTGGCTAAACATTGATGACGTGTTGTAAAGTTACGATTTTTCCAAGACATTTCCAAGAAGATACCAATTTCACCACCAGTAGCCTCAATAGACCAGAATGCAATGCAGCCACAAGACATGTTGTGTGTAAGTAAGGGGTGTGCCTGCGATCATACACACACCCCAATAACTAGTTTGTCAACTAGTTGGCTAGCTAGCGGTGTTTATATGGCCATACGCTCACCTATGATTGAAAGCAAGTTCACGCCCGTTCTCTGGGGGTTGTTGAAAGGCATTCTGGGAAATGTAGGAAATCACTAACTGAACTAGCAACAGATGAGGCAGGTTGACGGAAAGTGGGTAGATCATGAAAGTAAATGACAATACTTCATCATAAAATAACTCCTGGAATACTGTTGACGGTACAGTCATATTGCCCAGCCAGTATCAGCACACTGAACACTGACTTAAACCTTTAAATCCAGTCCAGAAATGAAGATCTGTAAAAAAAAAAGTCTATTATTTTTAAATGATAATAATGCTCAATACATACTTCAACAACCTTGACTGTAATCTATGTATGAGTACTGTATGTGCTGCCCATTGTTTGGCTGCTGCTGGGTCTGTTTATATGTGCAAGGCCAATGAAGAACTATTCTATTCTCTTCTGTTCTATTGTCTATGTCTCTGCATTGCACAGCGTATTTCATCTTGGAGAACAACTCCCCGCTGCGGTCCGTGCTGGAGACTAAAAGGACCATTCAGACTGAAACCAGGATCATCACTAATGACAACTTTGGTAAGAAAATGTGTGTGTGTGCGCGTGTATGTGCATTGTTTTGCACCCATGACACATATACACGAGCTAAAGAAAGTGAGTTACTGAGAGACAGAGGCTAAGCGAGTGCGTTTGTATGTGCGTCGTTGCGTCCGTCTTCCTGTTTGTGTATCTGTCTGTCTCGCCGTGCCTGTCGTCTGCTCGGCTGCCTTCCCGACCTCGTCTCTCTCTCTCTCTCTCTCTCTCTCTCGTTTCTCTCTCGGTCACCTCTCCTTTCAGATAACATTTCTTTCTCCTTCTCGCAGAGCTGCCTCTGAAGCTCATCTATCCTGCAGACTTCTCTGAGTCCTACCTCTATGGGATTCTCCTCATTGTGTAAGCCTGCACCGCGTTCACCTCATTTACTGCTCTATGGCTCGGTACTATCAAACTTCATCATGTCAGTCATTTTGTCCTGTTCTTTATTGAGCAGTATATGATTAATAAAACAAAGTCAATTCATATAACTATAAACCATCACACCTTAATAACCCCCCACTAACACTAAAGTTAGCTACCTGCAAGCCAGTTGGTCAATATGTCTTTACAGGAAGTCGTTTTTCTCCAGCCTTCAGATATATTCCCAAAATGCATTGCAAATCTACAGTGAGCTTCCACGGCATGATATTGCTCAAAATACAGGGATGATAAAACGACAAAAACCATTCGCAGTGTCGGCCACCCTGTCGGGATTACGCTCTTGAAACGATGTGTAATTTTCAACACATTTCCTTGTCTATTTCGGGGGAAGGTGTATTTGTGAAGACGTTTTTTCCCTTTTCAGCACCACTTTTTTTGAACAGCAAGTAAAACATCTGTTGTTACTAAGATTAACATTACCCCCTTTCCCTCGCTCTCCTGTACTCTCTCTCTCTCTCTCTCTCTGTCTCTCTCTCTCTGACAGTGGCAGTTCTCCAGGCGGTCAGGCGGTGACAGATGAGTTCAGGCTGGACTGGGACTGGGTGCTGGTGGGATCGGAGCAGGTCATCGTAGCGCGGCTCGACGGCAGGGGGTCAGGGTTCAGAGGTCAAAGGTACACCTTCATTTTTCTATCATTTCTATCTATTTTTTTTTAGTAACATTGACGTTATCAGACCTTTCTGTGTGGAGTTTGAATGTGGGTTTCCTCCGGGTGCTCCGGTTTCCTCCCACAGTCCCCAAGACATGCAAGTCATGTGGATCGGAGACTCTAAATTGCCCACAGATATGAATGTGATTGAATGTGATGTCTGTCTGTATGCTGGGGGAGGCTCCATGACCCTAAAGAGCATTAAGCCGGTAGAGAAAACGAGTGACCTGCTACCTTGATAGTTGATGTAACACAATAGTGATTCAACCTCCAGCTGGTTCACGAAAGCTTTTACAGCCGGTGTCTGGTAGGTCTTTCCTCTGCCGCACAGGAAGTGATGCGTTTTTTACGTTTCCGGCAGCAGCAACAGTGTTTTGTTTGGAAGAAACAGAAGATGATACATTTATCATGAAGTTCAATAACTTCCTCCCCTCAGTTTGACTCAATACATTTTTTTACCAATACACAGAATCTGTAACTATGGCTTACTGACACTCTGAGCTCTTTACCTCTTGTCCTTATCTGTCGTTTCCCAGGGTGCTACAGCAGATCCATCAGAGGCTTGGCACAGTGGACGTAGAGGACCAGATAGCAGCTCTGCAGTATGTAACACATTACACCTACGTTTTTTTTACACGTGCACACACACACACACACACACACACACACATAGAGCATCAATAGACCAGAATGCAATGCAGCCACCAGACATGTTGTGTTTTGAGTAAGGGGCAACTCTCACTTTCTCTTGACTGGAAACTCAACGCTGCGCTATTGCTATCGCTCCCTCCACCTACACAAAAAGTTTGGAAGTTGCACGAAAAACTTTGGAAAAGTACGGAAAAATATTATTGTACTGTACCTGTTCCTTTGCTGTGTGTGTTTGTGTGTACATGAAGGTTGTCATATACACATATACACCCCCATCACCTCATATGTTGTGATATTTTTTGCTATGAAGAATAAGATCTGGAAGCGTTTTTTCTGGTTTCATGTATAGCGTGATATGGCATAGGTAGTGGGGGCAAGTACCTATTTGTGGAGTACAATCAAGAGACTTTCATTTCATTGGGGAATCACAAATCATTTTTTCACTGTGAGTATGAACGATCATTTTACTGCCCCGACTAGGTTGAAATCCACTTCAACCGCCAAGTACAACAAATGAAGAGGTTTTTTTTTTGTGTGTGGCTTTGGCGCAGAGATGTATTGACAGCAAAGATAATAACACAGTGTGCTGACACACAGTGCAGGGCCTGAGTGGGTCATCATTCGTGAGTTGACATAATTGCAAATGAAAGAATAATTTCTACCTCTCTCCTTAGCTCCTAGTTTTCTCATTTATTTTCCTAGCTGATCAGTCTCGGGTCACAGGATTAGTCAGGGGCACTATGGCTCTGACCCTCGACCTCCTGACTATTGGTTGCTTGTAATGTTGGCGATCTGGGAATTGACACTTCTTCTATTTAGCTGAGGCTCTTATTTTATCCTCTTATTTTATCCAAAATAAGAGCCTCAGCTAAATGCGTAAAATGTAAGGTAAAAATATAAATCTAAAGTCAATTCTGCCCCAAGAGAGACACGTACTTAATCCCACTGCTTTTTCTTTGACTTCAACATTCAAGTAGTCATTCATTTGTATTAAGATATTTTCTCTATGTGCTGCAGGTACCTGGCGAAGCTGCCGTATATTGATCGCACGCGCGTAGGCGTCTTCGGGGAGGTGCGTTGGTTACTCCCTCCTCTTCTGTCCGTGAATTAATCAAACCTTTACACTCCTTAGACGACCGGAGAAATTGTGTAATATGTTGAAATGCTCGGCGAGGCATTACTTAAACACATTACACATAATAAGTGATGAGGCTGTTCATGATGACATATTATACTTTCAGAGTGTGACAACTACTGATTGATGGCACTTGAGCTGCTTAATGTCCCACAACCACCATAACCAGTTAACGAGGTCATCAATTAAGCTAATAATACATTAATTACAAATATTTTTATGTCAACATACTTCATGGGTGGTATTAATATGATTAATAAAGCATTAAGGAGTTATAGCCACCCTCAAAGAAGTCCTCCATTAGCTTCTTTGAAACCCTTACATACAAAATGGAAACAATTTAGAGGAACAAATCAGATATGAACGAATGTGTTTTATTATAAAAAATATAATATAATATAATATTGAGTAATGAACATCTGCTACCAATCTTTTTTTCTCCAAAAATGATTTAAAAAAAGATCATTGCAATGAACTGAAAGTCATCTAAACGTGTTTCCTCTCGCAAAAGGACTACGGCGGCTACGTCACGCTGATGATGCTGAAGTCGACGGAGAAGCTGATCCGGTGCGCCGCCGCCCGGGCTCCCATCATCGACTGGACCATGTATGGTGAGCGAGGAGTCGAAAATCGAAAACCACCCGACACTTCTTTACCAGTCTCTTTCACTGTTATTCAGAAATATTTCTGGGGACATCGGAATATTTATCAGCTCCGGTGTCAGGGTGCTGCAGCTCCGTTCCTCATGAACACTATTCTACATGATTATTCCGGGGGACAGGAATATTTCTGACAACTATTGCCTGGGCTTTGCGGCTCTAATCCTCCCGACTGCCGGTTGCTTGTAATGTCAGCCGTCTAGGAATTCAAACTTATTAAATTTTAGGCTGAAAAAGCAAAATAAACAAGGCTACTGTGGCTGTATTGTGATTATAGTTTGACAGATTGAGACTTCAGGCGTTAAGTCCTCTGGTTCCTTTGCTCCAAACGAGCCTCCCAGAGCAGAAGAAGGATTTCACATTGTGAAACTATGAAACCTATAAAATCTCTTTACCCTTGCATTTCCTTATTTGTGGAAAAAAAACAACACCATTTTTATTTATTTTTTATTTGCAAGTGACAGTTTTTACAAGCAGAATGTTGAATATAACTCCCGCGGTGACAGATTTGTTTCTCTTTTCATGAAGCGTGACGTCGTTGCTCGTTGAACGATAAAACAAAATAACTCGCTCTCTCTTGCAGCCTCGGCCTTCTCAGAGAAATACTTCGGCTTGCCTTCGACTGAGGAGAGCAGATACCAAGTGAGCCGCTTCCACCATCCATCCATTTGTTGTTGTGGTTGTTTTTTTCTCTTATCTTGCCCCTCCCGTCTCCTTCAATTTCATAAGAGTAATATGCCACACCAGATTGGAAACCAGCAAGGAATTTTAACACTGCTGTGTGTGTGTGTCTGTGTGGTCATGAAGGCTGGCATAGTGTGTGTGTGTGTGTGTGTGTGTGTGTGTGTGTGTGTGTGTGTGTGTGTGTGTTTTTTTGCATGTTTAGGGAAACAGAATTATAAAATAAATATAGAAGATCAATTTCACTTCCAGACACTCACTGGCCTTAAAGGAATGGACCCACCTGTAGGAAAGAGATCTCATGTATATACCTTTTATGTCTCCTAGACACAAATGAGCTTTTTATTTAGACTAAAGGCATTTTCTCCTATTTCTCAAATTCAACTCAGCAGAAACAACGACATGTTGATCTCACTCTGATCACAACAACAGATCTCCAAATGATCTCAAATAAGTCTCATTTAACTCTCCTGCAATATGAAACCATGAGATCAGAGAAAGATCGCAAAGAAAACTCAATACTGTTGCATTTTCCTGTTGAAGCCACGGGGCCAGCAGCCATATAGTAGGAGCTTGTCACATGCATGCATAGCATCTTCACATTTATCGTCCCTCCTCTCTCTACTGCTGACTAGCAAATAAAGGCAAAAATTCCAGAAATATAATTTTAAAAGAATCCTTTCTCTCTCTGTTGTCTCCTCGTTGCTCCTATGGGGGTTTTAGGAGAAACATTTCAAATGATGGTGATCACAAAATGAAACCAAGTTGAGCTCTCCCCCTATTTCTTAGGAGGTGAAGAAAAGGTTTTTCCTCTGGGCACAGCTGAGAAGCTTGTTGTCCCGCTGTCATAGGTCTTTACACTAGAAAGACAAAAAACCCACGCAACTGGGTTTTGAGATTTAAACATGTCAAGTACTGCAGCAATGTATGTAAATGTATTGTGCTCATCGAACAATGTTACATATTTAGGCTTTAGAATCCCTCCCCAAAAACAGACTTGGAATGAGGTACAGGTTACACAGCTTTCAAAAGCCACCTCTTCATGAAAATGTACCCTGTTTTGGGTCACTTCACCAAAAAAAAAACAGACTGCGGGAGGGGAAAATAAGAAGATTTGGCTAACAGCGTTTCAGGCTACACTCCGTATCACTTCCTTTCTCATTGCAACAACAACGAAAACCTACAAACATGAAACAAAGGAAAGTGCCAGAGGTGTAGACAAAAAAAAAAAAAATCACACAATTCTGCACCCTGTGAAGGTTGCAGTCAAAGTGTGTTTTTCCCCCTAAGTGGGTTGCCTATAACTGGGCCAGAGTAAGCTATTTTTGTGGCTCCCACAGCAGGGGGGGGGGGGGGGGGGTTGCATTAAATGACGTCCTAAGAAGGGAATGTAGCACGATTTCATCACACAATAGTCAGGAGGACATCATCACTCATCCAGTCCTCTGAGAGGGAGAGAGAGAGAGAGAGAGAGAGAGGTGGAGGGAGACCAAACGAGAGAAATGGGGTATAATCTGTTGATGTGGGAGAGATGACACTATCCTGTTGATGCGGGGTGACCGGTTGAAATCTGGGTGAAGAGAATAAGAGAGAGAATTTCCAGTGAGGCTGCTTAAACGCTAAAAAAAAGGCTAAGTCGTAAATTGTCCCTCTGTGACTTTTCCCCAGACCCACTTTGTCGGATTTTCAAAGTCACGACAGGAAATAGTAGCTCGAATTATATTTACACCCTTGAATTGACAAGCTTTTTTTCAACATGTACACTGTTTCAATTCTTCTTTCTGTATTTGTGTGTCCAGACATCCAAAGTCCTGCCCAGCATGAAAGGGCTGCCCGGAGGAACTCTGTTTCTGGCTCACGGAACCGCTGACGGTACACACATTTCCTTCCTTTTTCATACGAAGGGTTTCATTCCAAAATACTATATATATTTTTTTTTTTAAATGTATTTGCTTCATAACTTTCATTGTAACTCATAATGTAGGCATCAGTCTTTTCAGTCTGCTGTGTCATTTTGGAATGAACTTTGAACTTTGCACTGGATGAGAGCGAGAAGCTTTTACTTATTGTTATTATCTTGTTGTTCTCCCCAGCAAACGTTCATTTCCAACATTCGGCAGAGCTGATCAAACACTTGATAAAGATCGGCGGCAACTATACCATGCAGGTAAATGAAAAGAATGCATCATCATCAACACATTGATATGTGTCGTTTCAACACGTGTTTGTGACTTTTCAACACATTGACACAACATAGTTAATAAATGGATGTGATGAAAATGTTGCATCCGTATGAAGAGCGTATGATAGAGTGCCTTGTAGTGAAAGTTAATAATCTGTCTGCACATACAGACAGGCACCCCCGGATACAATATCAACCTCTATCAATAATCGAAAAAGTCGACATTCCAAACAAAGCCTGGAAACCGTTCCAAGCTGTACGTGAAAACTCCATCCAAGCAATGTCTAGAAACTTCTACGTTCAAAGCAACACTTGAAGAATTCTACGCTCTGAGCAGTAGCTGAAAAGTCGTCCATGCTCCAAACTGCTGAGACTGACCTTGCGTATTTCTGACACATATTTATTCATTTACTGTGTTTGTTTGGACAGATCTACCCTGACGAGGGACACTTCCTGTCAAGACGCAGCCAGCTTCAGCTGACTCACTCTCTAATTGGCTGCTTCAGAGAATGTCTGCTTGACTCATCATCGTTACTTGACCAACAACGAGACGACGACTGAAAAGCAAAAGGAATGTGGTTGTTGTTGTCGGCCATGTTGGACAAGACAATGAAGTGCGTGTGTGTGTGTGTGTGTGTGTTCATGAGCATACGTGCCCCTGGTCGAGGGTTTTTGTGTGTATACACGAGTACATGTGTGCGTGTGTCCGTGTTTTATACCTGTAGCACAACGTCTGATTTAACAGGTTGTGTAAAGCTCTTAGGGTCAGCAGTATTGTTAGATATCACAATGCAGTATTCAGAGAGGAGGGGTCACAAACATGAAATGCAACCCTAGGGAGCGCTAGGCAAACAGTCCAAGAGTCCTGTCACTGAGAGTGGTCATCAACGGCTACGAGGGAAAATGCCACCATGTTGGAGGGTGACAGTGTAACGTCATCACCTCTTCCTCCCTGACAAAACATTAGAACAGGCCTAATTTTCTTTGCGATGGCGGGGATGTTCAAATTTTGTCGCCACCGGTAACCACTCTCCAAACAGGCAAGAGATCAGGCCTCTATCAACATTTTGAGCAATGAGCACGAACTCTGAAATGCCGGTTTACATGTCATGGCCACAAATAATCTGGTGATCGCGTTCCCCCCACCATTGTGAGACAATAGCACAAATTGGAGACACCATTTCCATGTGTTTGTCATGTGAAAAGGTGAGCTAACGGAAATACTTTCCCGATGTCAATGTCAACTACGTAGTCGGGTCTCCTCAATGCAATCCTTTCACGGTAAGGAAATGCGTTTCTCTCACTTTTTGTGCACAGAGCACAAGTGAATTTGAAGACATGGTGCTCATGTCACGACCGGGCTGCCTCTATTAGCTGTGTTAGCTATGGTACCATCAACAGCGCAGTCAAACTTCAGTGTTAGAAAACAGTGGATGCATTTCTGCCAGTCGGTGTGTTTGCTGCCTCAAATTAAAAAGGATTTTAGAAGCCTATCCTATCGATTACTAACCAAGCTCCCTCTTTGAACATTCAGATTTTTGGTTTCTGTGCAGTTGACACCGATCTGTTATATCTGCAATGTTTGATGTATGTCCAGTACTGATAGGATTCGCCACATATAAGTCATACAAATATGTTTACACTTCAAACATGATTTAGCGTTCAACATTTTGTGATTTTGAGAGTGGCAAAAACATTTCAACATCTCAGGATGGGGCCTTGACTAAGTCGAGTCAAGGTTAGCGATCAGTAGGATGGCCTCTTAAAAATCTCAAACGTTTCCTTTAAACTTAAATAGAGCAGCCTTATACTACTACGTTTTTAACGAATCAAAAAGCAAATGTTGTTGGTTGGGTTGTCATACGGCAGCCTCTGAGATGAGATGTCATGTCAATCTTGTAAATTTGTGTAAGGCAGCCTACCTGTGTTCATATATGGTTGTAGGTTTGTAGACCTTAGATGACAATAGTGCTAAACGGGAGTCTACACATACAGTGCTTTAAAATACAGGATCTTTTCATAACGTCTCCCTACGCGTATCAGTGTTCAACTTCAGTTTTCAGAGTTTTTTTCGAAAATGAGATGACAACTCTTACAAAATCATTGATAGCACAACGTTTTTTAAAAGGATTGTGGGTAACTTAAAGGCACTCTGTAAGATTTTCTCAGTAGGTGAAAAGATATTGTGGAAGGATGTTTGTTGTCCGCTGTATTCAGCTCGATGTATTTTTTTATGGGCCGTAAAAAAGCTCCTCCCCTACAGCTGGAGCCCCGCCCACCTCTTATAACTGTCCAGGTTAAACCAGGTCCAGGACCTCCCCAAACGAAACTGCTAATAAACCTGTTTGCAACATGCTGAACTGTGCTGTACTATGCTACCATCTTCCCCGGTTTCTGTGCATTGTAGCATTTTATGCCACATTGAGTCCAACTTTTTCAGAATAGTATGTGAGCTTATGTTTTTGTTGGGGTTTGTATCATGAGGGTGACTTGGGGGGGTGGGAATAGTGGAAGTGGGATGGATGAAGAAATGATTATTGTATTTTTGGTTGTTTTAATATTAAAGAACGATGATCAAGCCACGTTCGGTTCTCATGTTTTGGAGTCTTTTCGAGTCCGTTTCTGTCTTCAAAGTGTGAAATAGCAGCCTTTAATTCTTCAGGGGCAAATCTTGTCCTTAGACATGCTGGCACAACATCTCATATTTAGAACTGGCCGCACTAACACAAGGGTGTGAGTGATGTACTGTATACTACTGCTCTGCATTACAGTGTAAAACCAAACACTGGATATACTACAATATACAAGTACAGCATAGTACTTGTGTCATGATAAAACTATTTGTGTGCATGTGGAAAGATGGACCTTATAATAATCCATCATAATTCACAACATTTTTCATATAAATAAATGTCCATTTTGCTCCTCTCTATCACCAACTGAGCAATAGTGATTCAACCTATAAAGCTTCTAAACACCTGGTGTCTGGTAGGTCTTTCCTGGGAAATATCCTCTGGCGCACAGAAAGTGATGCGTTGGGTTTGTTTGGAATGAATAGAACTGGGTTAGCATGAGCAGCGATAGCCACCATGGCTGAACTGACAAAGAAAAGAGCACCACCTACAGAAACTCAAACTTCACCAACAGAAAATCCAAGGAAAAAGACGTCACAGTGCTGGACACGCCGTTTGATTGACAGGTGATCTCTGGGAAGTGCAGTGAAGAAACACCACAGCAATGAGGTTGAGAGACAAAGATGTTATGCAACTACAAAAAAATAAAGATCTTGCAAATTACCGCTTTGAATTCTGACAAGGGAAATTAACTAGTCTGCTTTTTCTATTGCTATTTTATTCTATCACTTATTCACTGGATAAAAGCGTGTTGCTAAATGACTGTAATGTATTGCACCATTACCATTCTGGACCTGTACTAGTCCTACTATGATTATTGAAGGTCAGCACCCTGCCATTTTCCATTGGCGTATTGAATAGGTGTGGTATCTTTCCAATTGAAATTTGACTTGGTTTTCCCTTTTATCCATATTGAACAGTGTTTGAATATGGGCCTGCCGCCTACTTAAGTGCTTAGCAGGTGGCCTTGTGACTTCATTAATTTACTTGTCTTCTGCTTTCCTTTGGTCCTGCTGCCACAGTGAAGTCACACTGCCATCTTGTGGTGGACCGGCCACATCTCACCCATGGATATTAAGTTTGATTAGTATAGGTTTTGTAATTTCTGAACTTTAAAATGGTGCCCGAGGTAAGGGAAAAAGATGCCTGCTAAGAGAGCAAAGAAAAATAATTTGGTTTTGTGTGAAGGGCTGCCGTTGTGGATGGATTTAAGGATTCACCTGGACATATTGAAATTTTTGCCACTGTGCCTGTCTAGACACTGCTACCTACAGTAAGCTCTAGCCTGATGCTGTGAGTTTTAAGTAGCATAACAGTTAGGGTAACAGCTAGTTTGAGGGTTAGGCTTATTCATACTCCCCAATGTGTGATTTTCATGACAAACCCCATTTATTTACTCAAGGCAGAACAAAATTAAGACTTGTCAAAAAGGGATTGCTAACTCAGACTGCATCTCTACAGCTACAGCTCTAAATAAAATGTCACCCAAATTCACTTTGAAATTATCCTTTCACCCCCCCGGAAGTAAGGATTTGGAAACAAAAAGGAAACACTTAACAGCTTTATTTAAAAAGGAGGTAAAAATACATTCTTGAAGTTTGGAGAACTATTCTTCAGTGAGATAAACCCCAATAAGACCAAACTATGGGATTGTTTGGCTAAACTGTTGCTTGGCAGTAACATTAGTTTTCATGACATAATTACAATTAAGGGTAGCACTCAGACAGCTTATTTTATTAAGGCTAGAGGCAGTGCCATGGTAGACTAGTGACAATGATCGTCAAGTATGGAAACTCATTTCTTTAGGAGAAAATTAAGAGAAGTTTGGCCTTTGTTTTTCACTGGTTAAGTAAATTTAGCTCTATCCATAATGTAGCCATCAGAGGACAAACCATCCTTTTTCAATATTTCTTCTTGTCCTAATACTCTTCCCCCTCTTCATCTTCTTCAAAGGAATCAACGCCCACCTCTTCGTAATCCTTCTCCAGGGCCGCCATGTCTTCTCTGGCCTCAGAAAACTCTCCCTCTTCCATGCCCTCGCCAACGTACCAGTGGACAAATGCCCTCTTGGCGTACATCAGGTCAAACTTGTGGTCAAGACGAGCCCAGGCCTCGGCGATGGCTGTGGTGTTGCTCAGCATGCACACTGCCCTCTGGACCTTGGCCAGGTCTCCTCCAGGCACCACAGTTGGTGGCTGGTAGTTGATGCCCACCTTGAAGCCTGTGGGGCACCAGTCCACAAACTGGATGCTCCTCTTGGTCTTGATGTTACTGATGGCCACATTGACGTCTTTGGGCACCACATCTCCACGGTACAGCAGACAGCAGGCCATGTACTTGCCGTGACGAGGGTCGCATTTCACCATCTGATTGGCTGGCTCAAAGCAGGAGTTGGTAATCTCAGCCACGGTAAGCTGCTCATGGTAGGCCTTCTCAGCAGAGATGACTGGAGCATAGGTCGCCAAGGGGAAGTGGATACGTGGGTAGGGCACCAAGTTGGTCTGGAACTCCGTCAGGTCCACGTTCAAGGCACCATCAAAGCGCAGGGAGGCAGTGATGGAGGATACGATCTGGCTGATGAGGCGATTCAGGTTGGTATACGATGGACGCTCAATGTCCAGGTTCCTGCGGCAGATGTCATATATGGCCTCGTTGTCTACCATGAAGGCGCAGTCTGAGTGCTCCAGGGTGGTGTGGGTGGTCAGGATGGAGTTGTATGGCTCCACCACGGCTGTGGACACCTGAGGAGCCGGATAGATGGCAAACTCCAGCTTGGACTTCTTGCCAAAGTCCACAGAGAGACGCTCCATCAGCAGAGAGGTGAAGCCAGAGCCAGTTCCTCCTCCAAAGGAGTGGAAGACCAGGAAACCTTGTAGCCCAGTGCACTGGTCTGACTGAAGGACAGAATTTGTATATATTTTAAAAGAATGCAGATATTTGGAAACCAGGCTAAAACTTAGATTCAAAAACAGATAGTTCTGGTCCACAGTTCAGCCATTATTTAATTGATTGAACATTTGTTCTTTTAATTACAACCGTTTTCAGCAGTTTTATGAGTAACTGTTAGATACTCAATAAATGCAATTCAATAGCTTAGCAACCAAATCTTACCAGTTTGCGGATCCTATCAAGTACAAAGTCAATGGTCTCCTTGCCAACGGTGTAGTGCCCACGTGCGTAGTTGTTGGCTGCATCCTCCTTCCCTGAGATCAGCTGCTCAGGGTGGAAAAGTTGGCGGTAGGTGCCTGAACGGACCTCATCTGAAAGACATAAAGAGACAGAAATGGTTGAATACTACTATGTTACTGTAACAGCTATGACAAACTATCCCGTGGATGTGTGTGTTGGCATTCGCCCATTGGTTGGAGAAGGGAGCTTGTGACTGAAAGGTTGCAGGTTGAAATCCCACCTGGGAAAATTGGGGTGAAAATGAAATACCTTGCATGACTTTGTAAGTCACCATTTAAAAATCTAAATGATAAAATGTAAATAGGATATGCCATGGGTTGACTCCTTCACAATAGAATGATTAGCTTGTCTGCCCTCTACTGGTCTAAAAGGTGAACAGCACTTAACAGTTAATGCGTAAGGCACACAGGATGTTGCTGGACGTTATGAAGAACCAACAGCTCAATCTAAGAAAAAAAAGTCAGAACTCAAGTTTGATTCATTTTGAGGTACTAAATGAATGAACCACCAAAAAGACGACCTACCTAACTTTCTCAGGAGGCAGAGCTGCTCTGGAGACAAACAATCTCATTGGTTGCGTTAAATAGATAAGATACTTTATTGATCCCCGGGGGGGAAATTTGCGAAACCTCGGGGGGCGGAGCCAAAGAACCACATTTTTTCAAGTTAGCTAACTGGTAACTTGAATGGCAACTCTGATCAAAATATAAATGGCAAACTCATGACGATGGCATTCATGATGTTGGAAGGATCAGCAGGATAACTGGCTTACCTAGATAGCTGTAGCTTAGTATGGCTAATTTGAACTTGGAAGGTCAGCTAGACTAAAGACTAGGCGTCATAATATTAGCTAGCTCATCTCTTACCTCTTTCATTGGGCTTCAGTCTAATGTTAATTAGCAAGAGAAACTGGTTCTTTAGCTCTGCCCATTGAGATTCCTTCTGCCTCCAGAGCAGCTCTGGGCCTGAGAAATGTTTGTATAACTAAAATTCCAATCTGCCTCCCCTCCCTCACCAGCAACTACTGACGTTCTGCTAACAAAGGCGCTTAACCCCAAAATACTCATACAGTGAAGCGGCTCAGTGGCCAGCAGTTGAAGACTGTGGCTGTACCCAGCAGCGCCCAGGTGGGAACATCTGTTACTGAAAGAGTGTGAAGCAGGGTGTTGCTGAAAATTAGCACTCATGCACTGCAAAAAAAATTCCCTGGGTGAACAAAAAAAAAAAAAAAAACACCAACAAAACTCACCGATAACAGTGGGCTCCAAGTCGACAAAGATGGCCCGGGGAACGTACTTCCCTGAACCGGTCTCGCTGAAAAAGGTGGTGAAGGAGTCATCGTAACCTCCACGCGGCCTCTCAGTGGGCATCTGGCCATCAGGCTGGATGCCGTGCTCCAGACAGTACAGCTCCCAGCAGGTGTTGCCCATCTGGACACCGGCCTGGCCGACGTGGACAGAGATACACTCGCGCTGCGGAGCAACAGGGAAGGGTTTCATTCCAAAATGACATTTCCATTTGTAAAAACACAATGTGACACTTCTGAATACATGGGATCTACTCTAACCTGATCTAATGCGCTATTAAATAGCATTCAACTTATGTCCTTAGACGGAAAAATGACCACACCCATGGAGGGCCTAGAGTATGCAGGTTTTCATTCCAACCGAACACTACACCAGGTGATTTCACTGATTAGTCCCTCTTCTCTGGTTGAAGGTGTGGTAATCAGTGGAATCACCTGCTGTATTCTTGGGTTGGAACGAAAACCTGCATACTCTCGGCCCTCCATGGCACATGGTTTGACACCCCTGCATTAGATAGTGAATGATGGACTTAATGTATGGCTCCTATTTTAAGTTTTATTTTTTTCTGATTTAAAGCTGGAAATTCTCGTCAGTGAAAACTCAATTCATCACCCAATGCAAAATAATTTAAAAACCATGCAAATTGAAAACACTCAGTCAAATAATTTTGCTGGATCACTTCATTTCTCTCTATTGAATGCCAGCATTTCTGCTTCCAGACCTGTGGAAAAATTCAGCTGAGCTCCAGTGAAAGTGGGTGGAGCAAACATGTTACAACGAGCTCTATGTTTGCTCATCTCTTGCACTATGATAGGATTTCTGTGTATTCAAAAGTGGACCATGGTGGCATTTATTTCCCTGGGATACTTCGCCATCTTTCTGAGAATTTAGCCCAGCATTGTGATCATCTGTTTCAACAGAAGTTCATTTCAGAAACAGACCTTTGATTTTCAGATATGCCAGTAGTAATAGCTAACACGTGGCAGTAAAACTATCATTCAGTAGTTACCAATAAGCAAGCGGTGATGATAATAGCCTTGTCAGCATGTCTGTACGGGCTAAAGGGTTTCCGCACCCTGCTGAAGTATTTGTAGTTCCTAGTAAAGTGGTGGTGGGGCGTGGTCAGGACAAGTTAGGTAATTGTTTTTAAGTGACGTTTGGCGGGAAGCTTGTCCATCCTGTTTTGTAAACCAGCTCTTCAGAGAGATGAAAGTATGGAGGAAAATAGAGTAAACGCAGGGAATGTAATTATCAGAGTATGAGAGAGAGCAGAGGGTTTTATCTCAAGATATCCACTGCCGCCTTCTTAGAAAATCACTGGCATCAAAGTACAGCTCATCATGGAATATTATTAGCCAACCTAAGACCCTTTCTTACAAAACACTTTTGAAGATTTAAGGATGATGCATGGATGTAGAAATTTTGAATTTCCTTCAAATTAATTTCTGCTGATGCTCAACCTCTTTGTATCAGTCTGTATTTAGACTGTTGTAATGATTAAGCTGTCAACAGGTCAGCTGCCACTGGTAATATGAGACTACAGACACGTCAACTATTGCTAGCAAAATGTATAATTTTTTTTTGCTAGCATTCAAGATGAGTGAAGAAAAACTAAAAAAAAAGTTCTGTAAATTTATCATAATAATTTAGGTAGAAAACATAACCTCTTTAATCACACTTTGAAGCTACAAGTGCACCTAAGACATTTTGACTGGGAAGTTCCTCGTTTTTCCTCAAACAGCCACACCCAGACAGTGCAAGGCAACCAATATCTATCCAAACAAGTACTTTGTAACCTTATGAGTAAAATGTATAGTTTTTTAAGCCAATAGTGTAGTAGTTTTCACTATATCTTGATGAGTGGAGTGACATGCCTTAACCAGCAGTAGATGAATTAACTTGGGCTGGATGTGTTTATTGTGAAGTGAGCATTTGACTTGTTATGAATTTCGTGACAGATACCCCATTCACTCCCCTCATAGCTCGTCAGGAGGGCGATCGAGGGTGTTATTTGGGAACAGGGAGGAGGGGTCAGCGATGACATTGCACAGGAATGTGGGAGTGCCAACTATGGCCATGGCAGCTAGGTCAGCAGACAGCTATTTCAAGTGAAGCTTCAATCATTTGCCCCCTCCCTCCCATGGACCAGTTCCAGCAGCTCTTCTACCGCACTAACCTGTTTTGACCATATATCATGAAAACAAGATGTACAAATTGCTGAATGGCTCCTGGGAGTGGTAAAAATAAGCGCACCTAACCAGGATTAGATCGTGCTTCCCTTATATTTGAGTCCAAAATTAAATCTACCACCTGGAAAACATGAAACCTACTACAAAATAATTGCTGGCATGAAAGTAAAACTCACTATGGGTTATCTTTGAAGTGATTATGTATTTTAACACCATTGAAAATAGCATATTGGGTGCACTGATACATGAAATATTGAACTGGGAACATCCGGTAACATTTATTGTACAAAATTGACATGGAGGTCTTTGGCATGAATCACTTCAGTTATTCAGCAGCACTACCCCTTTTTTTTTTTTTAAAACCACATAGCAGCAACACGGCATCTGTAAGACATGTCGGCTAGTTGCGAAAGATGACAGTGGCGACTTGTTCGCTTGCCGGTGATGCAACAGGCCAATTTAGTTAATGTGTACCAGGCAAAGTCCGTAACATTTATACATCCAGGCAAGGGGTAAACCTGAGTAATTACGTGCTTCCAGTACCCTGTCAATTGTTTCAAGGGATCCAGTAATCGGTTTGTTCCAACTTGTTTGGTGCAACTAAGACTATATGGAGACATTTTGGGATTGGCAATTGAGCGATCTCGCCTCCCAAAAAGCTTCAGTGGGTATTTTACACACACCCACTTCCCCCTGAATTTTAATTTTGGCAGGGTGGAAAAGCCTAAAACTCTCCATTGAAAGGTGGGATAGCAGCTCTTTATAGCAGGGTGACCAACCACGCCTAGTCATTGGTAGGGGAAACTGACAAACAAAAACAAAAAAAAAAACCATAAACACACACGCAGGGACTCACTTCCTGTTGTATGCCGAACGGGGGAGCAGGAACGTCTGTCATTTGGGAGAACAGACTTTTTTGCAATTTTCACCAAAGCAAATTGTTTCTTTGGTCTTTCCCTTTCTCAACTTTCCAAATGGCCTCAAAGCACCAAACTCAGTCACCATATTCACCAGTGTTACTCGGGGACAAATTCAAACGATTAGCAGGGAAGGGTTAGAGTCCCTGCGTTCTGGGCTTATAGACTGAGCAGGGTGCAAGAAAATAAACTCTGGATTACAAATAAGACTCATTAGTTGGTATAGACTTTAACTGCAGCTCCATACCACACATTCCCATGTGCTTCTCTCAGAAATGTTGATCCTGTGCTCACATTTTACAAAAGGGATACTGTAGTGGTATTGTTTTTCTATTTGCAGATTGCATAAGGATTATATTAAATAAGAATGTAGCCACACGCAACTTTAAACAAATCATGTATTCCCCCTGAACACAACTATCCAAATTAGCCGCTTCCGGTCTAATGGTGTCATGCGTTTATGGATATTTCAGTGCGTACAGGGCGTATGGGATTCAGCAGCCTAGGCCTATTTGCGCAGCGGTGACTAGTAGAAATAGAAATGCAGAATATACAAGGCCCTGGAAGCCACATCAGCATTCCCATTCAGTTGGGCAAACACACACTCTCGTTGACTGTCCTCTAGGCCGCATATGGAAATAGTTAACCTTTACTGGAGCTGAAGCCACATGCCAGGCACCATGTTTCCACCGATTGTCTTTTTTTTTTTTTTTCGAAACACACAAATGGGCGCGTTTTATATGTCGCAGCAATGAAAAAAAAATGTTATTTCGAAAGTAGCTAGGATCACTAAAGTGAGTGAGGAGAAACCCTCATGAAAATATTATAGTACATTGAGAAAGATACTATACAAATATCAAAAAGGAAAACGCCCCTACAGGATAATAATATTACAGTGATCCCTATAGAATATTATAGTTAGACTATACTGATAACATAGAGAATACAAGTACTACAATGTACAGTATAAACTCACTATTGACTACCACAGACACGCTAAGAATCACTATAGGAATATTATAAGAATATTTTAGGGCTACCATAAGATGTTAAAAAAACAGCATGATACGGTCACTATAAACTCACTATTGAGAACTACAAACACACCAAGAATCACAATAGGAATATTATAGTGATTTTCCATTAGAAAAGAAGGGAGGAAGTAAAACACGACACGTCAGATGTGACGCACAATTATAAGAATTGATTATCTAATGTATACCCTTTCACAGCCTTGTTGGCGGTTAATTACAGACTAAGACCAGATGCTAACTGACGAGTTTGAAAATAACGCAGACTCACCATGTTGCTTTGATGATAAGAGGTTAAAGAAAGGCGTAAAAGTTTGGCTTGGCGATACGACTCTCACTGAGAACCTATAATGAGATCTCCGTGAGTAAAGACAAGGCAGGAAGCAGACATACGGGGCTTTATACTGCACAGAGGGCGGGGGAGGAGCCAGTAAAACAACCGCCAACATCTCGATTTCCACTTCTTTTCTCTAATATATTTTTTCTCACTGAAATCGCCTGGACTTCTCTTCTCGTGTAACAACATTAGAAAAGGTTCGATTCATAAATTTGTAATGACATGTTATGATTGTTGAATAAAAAATTTAAAAAACTAACGGTCTCATGACAGCCGGATCAAGAATAAGACTTCCGGGGAGGGCTTTTCAGAATAAAGGCGACATTCATTCAAATCCATAACACTATTTTGCACAAAAATCTAACACACCATCTAATTCAACAAAAAACCTTTGAGTAATAGAAGTGACCAAATCAATATATACATTTAAGGGAAATCTGTATTTGTGTTATCATCATTAAATACGACATATCAAAATAGCACTCTTCCATGCACCATAAACCAATTCAGTCTACTACTACTATCTAATTTACAGCTAGCGTTTCACTCTATATCTACTGTAATCATTCCACTAAGTATTTTGATTTACTCATACACCCCAGTACTTAATTATTCTTTTTTTTCCCTCTACAAGTGACAAATGTTCCGTTTTTATTTTGAAGGAAAAAATTGCCCAACTTGTGGCATTTCTGTCTGTTATGGCTGGTTTAATGCAGATAGAAAACCTTACTACTGTTTGGGTATCACAGCAAAACTGTAACTGCACAGGAATATTAAAGTTATTCCTATAGAATGTTATAGGAATATTGTAGTGATATCACAGGTTATAGACATGCCATGAAGATCACTATAAACTCAGTATTGAATACTAAGTACCACAGACACAGTACAAGTCCCAATAGGAATATTCTAAAAATATTGTAGTTATTTTCCGCTGTGGTTGTGTGCTTTTACATCAGTCTCGTCTTATCACTCCATCTCTAAATTTGTAAAGGTACAGCAATCAATTTGTTTTTAATTTTCTACATTTCTTACTTTTAATCTGTTCATTTTAGGAGCAACAAAAGATTAATACACTGACATCTTTATGGCAAATCATGTGGCACGTCAATCTAAATTACAGCCACTAGATGGACTCCTTATCTTGTGGATTTTGTGTCCAAAGCTAAACCTGTACTTTTTTCCTGGTTGTATAATTGGTGCAAGCTATAACTGCATAATAGAAAATGGCCTTTATTCTCTTGCTTTCCACACATTCATTATATTTATATTTATATTCTCCGAAAAGAAAAGATTTTATTTTACATCCTTTGTCACTCTACCAAACTCATCCTCAGAACCATATAAAGAGTTCATTTCCAAACCTCTACATATCCATTTATATCTATTTATTTATAATACAGAGGATGTATTAAAAATGTTATTTTGTCAACCAAGGACGTTGGTTACCTGTATCCTTTTAAAACTGATGTGACGTCCTGTTACATTTGACTTGCACCTAGTGTGTGTCAATCATCTATTGTGCAACTGTCTTGTAATGTATCTGATCCAATTTAACAAGTCAGTTTCCTCATCCGCACATTGTACTTGGTGACCAAAAGTGATTCTGATTCAATTATAATCCGATTGGTGACAGACTCTGACAGTGTCTCCCTTATTTTTAAAAGGTCTTTGTTAAGACCTGTCTCTTAGGCTCTGTTCACACTGCAGCTTAAGGTTCCAATTCAGATTTTTCCCCTCACATGTGACACAGATCTGTTGTTTTCTAGTCAGTGTGAACAGCAAAAATCTGCATGGATTTGCACTTTTGTCAATTCTGATCTGAACCACATGGATACATGGTATAATGCGACTTGTATTTGAATGCCCAAATCGTGATTTATCAGTGTTGTCATGACAACAAAATCTTCATGTCATTCACCTGAGACAATTGTCATAATTTTGTCAGCCTGGCTGAGCAGCATTAGCATTGAGGACGAGACACAACAATAGACGTGAGGTTTTGATGGTGGCCAGCAGTTCTGGGGTGTGTGTGGAGTGGTGGATCAAAAAGGCAGAACCTACTGTACTTGTAGGAACTTATTTAAAGAGGCCTGTTACAACCACTGATCGTTATTGTTTATGTTTTTTTGTCTAATGCTGTGTCAGCGACTGGTTGTGGGAGCCGGGGAATGGGAGATCTCTCTCCTTACTATGTTGCGCCTGTACCATATCCTAGACAGACAAGCAAAAGGGTCCAGCTGCAGACCTCCGGCTCATCACCCTCCAGAGCTCCGCCCACCACACACACACACACACACACACACACACACACACACACACACACACACACACACACGATTATTGTATTCAACTATTTAACAGCGCCATTAGTGAAGAGAAACGGCGCATATCAGTGAACTAGTTACGTTAACGTTAGTAGGCTAGTACCACACTCTAGTAAAGACTTTTATCTCGTAACGTTGAGCACAAATCGCAAGCTTATGTTAGCTAACTCGCTAACCTCTATGGGAAATTATAGTGGTAAGTTAATAGGCTAGCAGTCGGATCTGTAAATGCATTTATTTACAAAGCGTTTATTCTGAATACAAATATGAAAGCATTATCAGCGTTATTGTAATATTATTAATATAAAAATTGATGACAAAAGTAGTATTAGACTAAGTTACTTACATGTGTAGTCGTTTGGGCCTTTGCTGCTTCGCTTCAGTGTCCCCCACTAGCTTGAAGCATGGCCAAGAAAGCGGTGGCAACCAGCAGTGCAGTAGTGCTGTTGACTTACGAAAGTCGGAACAAACTTTTAAATTAGGCCTTGTAGATCTAATATGAGTGAAGATTCAGCAACTGGATAGCTTATTTCTCGCCTCAAATTTGTTCAGAAACAGATTTTGGTGGACTGCTAAGGTGAAATAAGTGAAAGTTTACGTACTTCATACAACGGAACCCCACTACTCATGCTCAACCCCCATTGGCTCACAGAAGGGTACTGAGAGTGGAGGTCTCAAACCCCATTGGCTCACAGAACTAGGGTACTGAGAGTGGAGGTCTGCAGCTGGACCCTTCTCCAGACAAGACCAGGCCACATGACCTGGAGACAACAAAATACCCAGAAAACAACACATGTATTGATAGCATCAAGGTTTCTCACAACCCAGAGTTAAAATAAAATAAAATAAAATAAAATAAAAAAATAAAAAAAACCCAACCCTCCTTAAGACTCAAACCAAGACTTAAATAGTTTACAGGTTCTACTAACTGCCAAAGGTATGGAGCTGCTAGATGTCAAAGGCCACAAATCAGTAACTAAATTGCTACACAAATTAGGGACTCAGCCCTAGTTCCTCAACTCCCCACAGATTGACCCCCATAAGTGATAACAGAGCGTTCACCTAGATACAGAGAACAAAATAAACTAAACCCAAACCATAAACTATTCTTTTCCCCCCTCCCATCTGGTCCACTTAGTGCAACCCCAATTATCACTCATGAGACACACTGGTGTAGGATTGGCAGCAATGTCATGGGCGCGCTTCCGTGATGTCACTGCACTCAAACCAGGAAGTGTGTGGTCAGTTGCCGTAACCCTTTTGACAGTTGTTTCATCACAGTGTTTTGTGTTAATAGTGAGCTAGAATAGTAAACAGTGAGCTACAGTATACAAAGTGTTTTGACATTGAGTATTAGGGAAATAATGGATACTTTAACACAGTTTTACTCCCTAGAATTCATTTGTTTACTCCACAAATGTTTTCCACTAAACCTACAGTAGTGCCATACCATGTTTTTGAACTGTTCTATCACGCTTTACAGCAATGCAGGGCTGAGCTGGGAAACCTTTAAGGCCTGATGGAGCCCATCGCTCCAGGCCTTCGGCTCTGAATGTAAACGTCCTCATAATCCTCAAACAAACCTCTGAGTCCAGAGCTTCATCCCCGAAACCACTCATTCCTCTTCAAACAGTCCCCTAAGCGTCTTTTGGAAAGGAGAGATAGTTCGCGATAGACGGATGATGGAGATCTTTTTCAAGTATTGTGTTTTCCCCTCCTGCCCTCGGAGGTCCAGAGATTACTTTTCTCTTACATCTTCCTCGGCGGAGTTAAGACTGTAAACCATTTCTTTCCCCCTCCCTCTCCTCTTTCTCTTTCATTGGCATTTATCTTTAAAATTGCGACTGAGGCTGTCAGTCAAGGCTGCCACTTTTACAGCTGCAGGCAGTGTGAAGAATATTCCTCTCTGCAATGGCCCTAAGCTAGAGAGAGTGTGAAGAGTAACACCTCAGGATCTGTAAAAAGGTGAATAAAACAATATATTTTCTACCTTTTCTCCTTGGCTCTTATTTTTTTTATCCTCTTCTCTATCGTACATGATCATTTGGGAGATGACATATCACTCTGGATAAAAACATCAACCAAATGCCTGAAGAAGGAAGGACAGGAAGCAACAGGGTTTATGAGAAATGTAGTCTTAGCACTAACAATACCACCAGTGTGCGATAGAAGCTAACAATCTTCTCCACCATGGACTCATTTTTTTACGATAATTCTGTCAAGGTACCACAGTTAGACAATATTCAGCCAAGAGGGGTTCTTTTACTTTAAAAATGGTTTTATGGCGTTTTGTAATGAGACCCTTCACTTGCTTGAGAGAAGAAACAAGGCTTGACATGAATATTCGTAGCATCAAGAATCAAGATTAAAAATACAGTTAAATGAAAAACGTTCATCCCTTCTAATGACAGTAAAAGCCTAATCACAGCAAAGACACTAAACGAGCGATTGGAAAAAAATCCAGCATAGCAGGAGTGCTATTTCTCTCCATTAGAAGGGATGGTAGTCCATGGTAATGCAGGTCACAGCAATCAGAGATTTCCTGAGTGTCCTTGCCAGGGTCCTGCCTTGTGCATACAGATGGAGAAATGAGATGTGTCCACTGCTCAGAGTCCCCGGCCCCCCCCAGAAAGCAAACCTCTGCTCAAATAGAGCCCCCCCTGGAATAAACCCTATTAGTCGAACCAAGAAACCAATGTTTGATTTCATTCTGGAGTCGGCAACGCATACAGAGTTATACACAGACATGGGCTACGTTCACACTGCAGCTGAAAAGGTGTCTCAATTCTGATTTTGGTTACATCCCACCCAGCCACAGTGTTAAATTGAACACCGGTAAAGTGTCTATATGTGTCCACATTTTGCAGTGTTAAAGTTACACTTACAGTGGTGTTAAATCTTTAACACTAAATTTGAGTCAATCTAACACTCTACAGAGCTACAAATTAACACTAGCCAACAAGATTCAAGATTCAAGATGTTTATTTGTCACATACACACACGAGGTGTGCAGTGAAATGTAAAGTGGCAATGTTCAGCAGAAATGTGCAAAGGGCAAATAACAGGTTCACACTATTTACAATAAAAAAAAACAACACAATATTTACAATGTTTACAATGTCACAGTAAGATTATATAAAAAACAACACAATATTTACAATAAGAGCACTTTATAAAAATATAGTAAAAAAGGGAAATTGTATGTATAATATAATATAATTATAAATTATGTGTAGTCTTTACCTAAGTGTGTGTGTGCATAAGAGGGGCAGTGTGTGTGTCTTGGTGGGGGCCCTGGTGAGGTCAGAGTTCACAGTCCTGATGGCCTGAGGAAAGAAACTCCGTCTCAGTCTCTCTGTTTTGGCAGCGTGACTACGGAGGCGCTTGCCTGACCGCAGCAGCTGAAACAGTCCATTGTTAGGGTGGTGAGGATCCTTCATGATCCTGCAGGCTCTGGTTCTGCACCTCCTGGTGTACAAGTCCTGCAGGGTGGGGAGTGTAGTTCCAATAGTGCGTTCAGCCGAACACACTACTCTCTGCAGAGCCTTCCTGTCCTGAGCGGAGCTGTTGCCAAACCAGGCAGTGATGCTTCCTGTCAGGATGCTCTCTACAGCTCCAGAGTAGAAGGACTGAAGGATCCTCCGGGAGACTTTAAATTTCCTCAGTTGCCTGAGGTGGTAAAGGCGCTGCCTTGCCTTTCTCACGAGAGTGTCTGTGTGTGTGGACCATGTAAGATCCTCGGAGATGTGGACTCCCAGGTATTTATACCTGCTCACCCTCTCCACAGTAGTCCCATTAATCCCCAGTGGTGAGTACGTCCTCTGTTGTTGTGTCCTCCTAAAGTCCACAATCAGCTCCTTAGTTTTGGTGACATTCAAGAGGAGGCTGTTGTCCTGGCACCAGAGTGACAGATCAGCAACTTCCTCCAGGTAGGCCTTCTCGTCGTTGTTGGAGATCAGGCCCACCACCACTGTGTCATCCGCAAACTTAATGATGGAGTTGGAGCTGAACCTGGCCACACAGTCATGTGTGTACAGGGAGTACAGTAGGGGGCTGAGGACGCAACCCTGGGGGGATCCTGTGTTCAGGGTGAGGGGGTTGGAGGTGTGTCTACCCACCCTGACCACCTGGGGCCTGGCGGTCAGGAAGTCCAGGATCCAGGCACACAGGGGGGTGTTCAGTCCCAGCTCAATCAACTTGCCAGCCAGTCTGGTGGGGACTATGGTATTGAAAGCTGAACTATAATCAATGAACAGCAGTCTCACATAGCCCCCCTTCCGGCTGTCCAGATGAGAGAGTGTGGTGTGCAGTACCTGGGAGACAGCATCATCCGTGGATCTGTTGGGACGATAAGCAAACTGCAGCGGGTCCATGGAGCAAGGGAGGAAGGCGCAGATGTAATCCTTTATCAGCCTCTCGAAGCATTTCATGACCACCGAGGTGAGGGCCACCGGTCGGTAGTCATGAAATGCTTCGAGAGGCTTATACCCTCACTACACCGGTGTTGGCGTTAAAATGCAGTGGTAATGCAGTGCAGAGATATAACACTGCTTATTCAACACCAACACCAGTGTAGTGCGACTACAACTAAATGCAGAGTTGAAATAGTATAGCACCACTGGGTCTAAACGGCAGAAAATATTGTCTTGACTTTGTATTCACCAAGTACACCGCATTTAACGAATTGAATTCAACATGTTTCATGACCCCAAGTTCAATGCATGCTTCAGCATGGAAATTGTTTACTAAAAAATAGGAAAATGTTGTCACCACATTTAACAAATCTCATTTTACGTGTTTCTGTCTTCAGACTCAAACATTCAAGGCACACTTCAGGATGGAATTGGTTCGTTTTCCAAGTTAAATCAGACAAAGATACAGTAAGGCACAATGCAAGTCTTTTCATCATTGTCACGTGAAAACTGCCTGTCATAAGTTCTGTAATATATCAGATCATTCCATTCAAAAATGTTCCATTGTTTTCAAAATATCTCTGCCTCTTAGTTTCTGTATTGAGGAGTGAGAATGGATTTTCCAGCTGATCAAATCGGACCCACTTCAGGACTCCCTTGCACTCCACATGAACCAAGATTTCTTAGGCATAACACACACATCTCGTGGTTAGCAGGAGAGCTACCACGTGTACCATTTATTTCGTCGGCCCTTCCAAAAACATTTCCAAATAATAAATAAACAAATAATAAAACCCCCACATTTTTTCCAAAGTAATGTTAATACAATCTGGACCGTGTTCTGAACACGGGTGTGCACGGCTCGGGCTGTAGCCATACCCGCGCTATCAACACATCTTGTCACCCTAATCGCCATTTTGGCGGTTGTCATAATGATATATGTATGTTTTCACGTCACCCGCCATTTACTAGTGGTCGCCTCATAACATGTACACTGTCAGAATTTCAAATAACAAACTACCATAACATAGCAGTTTCAAAAGTAAGTATATAGTTTGCAAGCTAATGGCCAACTTACCTTAGCATCAATGTCCCTGCCTCGCCACAACGAACCACAGCCACTACTACCGGGTTACACAAAACAAATGTTACCTCTCAAATAAATCTTAGTTAAATTATTATCACATATCATGTAAGTAGAATCTTACTAACCTTCAGAAACGAGAAGACTTCGAGAAGAATCAGCAGCAGGTGGAAGGTTGGAGAAAAGTGACTTGATGGAGGCGTGGCTCTGATCTACTCTAATTGGTGTTAATATGAAAACACACCCAGATTTGACAACAACACTGCTTTGTGAGCAACACTGGCAGTGCTATTTCATAACCATGAAGTGTTAATACAACACCCACCTTGATTTTTCAACACCAAACCTGTAAATTTAACACTTGCGACTTTGCTGTGTAGTAGAGTGTCATCCTAAAAACAGATAGGAGCAGCAATTTGGAATCAAGCAGGAAGGTCCTGCAGTGTGAACAAGGCCATAGAGACACACATATAAACACGCTCTAACACACATACACTCTTACTCTCGCTCGTTCTCTCCCTTACACACACACTCTTACATGAACACACACACACACACACACACACACACACAGCTGGAATTGAATTGGAAGTCTTTCAATTTGTGCAGAACTGCATGCAAACTCATCTAAGCGATGTGTTCATTCCAAATCTAGTTGGATGTTTACTGAATTTAGCCAAAATAAATACAATATAATAGAGGCTTATAATAGAGAATCATAACCTGTTATAAAATAATAAGACAAATCAATAACACAGCACTAAAATCAATCCGTTAAATTTATAGGTACATAAAATTGCATTGAAATCTGCCATTAAAGAATCATGTTCAGAGAGTGGGTTCAGATACCTGTTAATGAAGTGGGTTGGGATGGGGTTGAGCATGTTGAAGTGGGATATTTTGGGTGCTTCATACATCACCCGGGATCCTTTTTGTGTATTCTGTCCGTTGTCTCCACACTGAAATAATCCCATCCCTCTAATTCAAGTGTTTAGATGACAGAATCCTAATTTCAGTTGTAAGTGAGAGAGACTCAATCTCCCAGAAGGATTTTGGCTCAGAAATGGAGATTTCTAATCCCCTCCAATTATCTTTGGTTGTTTTGATGACCATAAGCTTCAGAGTAAGAGTTGCTAAGTGGACACTTCATCTTGACACAACACCAATCATTTTTAATACAGAAAATCCACTGAGCTGTTCATGGCATCGCAGCGAATTTGATGACTTTCCTAAACAAATGAAGCCCTTCAGCAAAGAGCCACAGAAGTCAGTTTATAAACAGCAGAAGGCGTGTGCTGGTATATTACTGGACTGACCGGACCAGTACAGTGACCTGACTGATGATTTAAAGCAGAAATCCACCCTAAAACATCACTGTTAAAACAGCTATTTGTCAGGGTTACGGTTGAATCTGGACCCAAAATGCAGACCACGACAAGGGAGTAGGAAAAAGAGGATTTATTGGAGGAGCAGGTGATGGGAAGGTGGGGGGTGCAGAGGCTGGGCTGGATGGAGCTGGGGCAAGCAGATGAGGCAGGAGCGAGGGAGACAGGCAGGCTGGTGGGTTTCGGTGAGGAGACACGAGGAATGAGGCATACAGGGGATCTTGGAAGACAAGAACAAACAGTTAGGACAGCCCGGAGGCACACAAAAGAATTTACTCTGATAGTTAGTCTAGAGCGGCCGAGCGAGTGACTACCACGGTAGTTGGCGGAACAATCTGGCCACGAGTGGTAGAAGAGCCGGGGTATAAATGCTGCTGGGCTGATGGCTTGATAGGCGGCTGGTGTGGAGGAGAGACAGGGCCGGGAGAGGAAGCCACACCCACGCCACACACACACACACACACACACACACAGACAGGGGAGGTCAAAACATAGGGAAACCCTGGGGTCGGGGCTGGAGCCGTGACACTATTGGCGATGTACCTTGCATTCCTGAGTCTATTTTGTTGTTTGGTGGACAACCGGCCAAATGTAGACGATGTGATATCATGCCAAGATATCTCCAGCACAGTTACAATGGAGTTTAACAGGAGACATTTTTTTTTAAAGAATCAGTTAACAAACAGTTAACAGCAGTTTTTCTGTCAGTCTCTCAGAATCAAAGAAGTTCTTCTTTCTAGACTCACCATTTTGCACCGAAGTTCAACAATCATACTGTTAGAAATCCATCACAGATGAGGAAGAAGAGACACCAATTTCTCCACTGACAGTCGCCTCAATAGACCAGAATGCATACACAACCTCTTAACATCTTTTTTTCCATGAACGTGCACATCATCCCAACTTACATTATGTGTGGGTTTTTGTTTTAATACTGCACCTTGGAGGAGCTGCAAGGTTGTGACAGATGTTCTTCCCCGTGTAGGTGATGATAAACCCATTCAAATTCAAAAGTTAATTTCTAAAACTCCATATAAAATACTTTAAAATAGAGAAGAGACAATCTGTAAATGTGAATTTTTTCTGCCAACCAACATCTTAAGCTGTATTTTAATTTTGTGCATTGAACAGGTTTCACTTTCTCACTTTTTTCTCATTTTGAGAAGGAAAATTGTTTCAGTTCATATTCTGACAATATTAGAGGCAAGGTCACCCAGTAGCAACTGAGAGTTATCAAGTTGACCAATCAGGAGGATGGCGTTACTGATTACCAACTAACTCCTTACTACTGTTACAATTTGACTCAGGTAATCAGTAATCTGCAACGAATTACATTTTGAAAGTAACTCTGGCCATCCCAGGCTATAAATCCGTCTACAGTGGTCTTAGTGCTCAGGGTCTCTGGGCTGGCTGTGATAAGGGTTAAGCTGTATTGAAGTTGGCTTGACGCAGAGATCAAAGCCGGCAGTCTGGCCCTCAGAAAATCCCACAAGTTGTGCTCTTGAGATAAGACGTATAGTCCTATTGCACCACAACCAGCCGGAGGGTCAAAAAGCTTCGGGTCTGGAAAAACTTGTTTTGTGGTGTAAGTTATGAGTCAATGAGTTGTATTCCGATGGTTACAATGAGAGACGACCAGAAAAACACCCTCTGAGGGATTTGGAAGATGTTTGGAATATTTCATAATTTCACCTGAGGCCTGCTGGTGAACTCCATCTATCCATATATCCATCTATCTATCCATCCATCCATCTATCATCTATCTACCTAGTATGTTTTTATGTCCTGTGGTATGACCATGATATTACTATAACATTACTATAGGGACTTAGAGTGTGTCTGTGCTACTCAATAGTAAATTTATAGTACTTTGTGGTATTTTTCATCTCCTATGCTATCACTATAATAAGGAATTTATAGTTATCCAGTGAAAATTGTCCATCCCATCCCTACCCATCTCTCTCTCTCTCCCTCTCTCTGTCTCTCTCTCTCCACCCCCCCCCCCCCCCCCCCCCCCGCCCCCCCCCACCCCCTCTCTCTCTCTCTCTCCCCCTCTCTCTCTGTCCCCCATCCCCGACCTGTCAGTCATCGCCATCTCTCACGCCGTCAGAATAAATTGGACATTTCTCCAATACTAATATCGATTTATTTCTATCTCGGCTCGCCAAGCCAGTGCATTGAACAACCCCCCCACCCCCCCATCCCCATCGATTTGCGGGCCTATTATACCTCCCTGGGAGTATCGCAGTTTTTTATAAGACCTTTTGCAGCCTATAAAATCAATGCTGTCTCCCAGATAGAAGGGAAAACATGTCATAGTGTTGCAGATGGAATAATTGTTACTATTTAATATCTCGCCTCTTTTATATGCCTCTAACTAACTCGGGTTAAAGTAAGCTCATTATGTTTTTCTTATGTTTAGTTTGTTTTATGAGATTCACATTTTAAAGCATTTGTTTTCTCTCTTTTGTGTTCTGTAATGAAAACCCATATCCACTAACTTCTTATGTCCACTAACATGCAACTGCTGCTAACTAAAAGTTAAAGTCTTCATGTAATTTTATTTCAATCCAATTTTGGGTTTGGAAGCACTTAGACAATTAGACTAGCTTAGGTTACATGAAGAAAATAAGATAAGTTTGTGTTTATGTGGTGGGTAAAGGTGTAAACAGGGATGTAGTGGAGGGTAAACCTAAATTCAGTTTATTCAGGTTTTTAAGATTACATAAATCTAGATGACATAAACTGACAGGATACAAGCAGCTTTAAATTGATTTAAGTTAAATGAAGATAGGGCGTGTTAAGGGGGAAAAGATGAAATAAATTATGCTTATAAAAAAATAGAATTGATTTTCATTCATATTGGTGGTTGTCTGACCATAGACTGGAGGTCAGAGTTCACCCACTTTTTTATTCCCCTCTACATCCCTCTTTTGCTAACAGGAGCAGGACGTTTCTTTTAATGTCAACTCTAACCGAAGGGATGCGGAAATGTCATGCAGCCAGCGGCCACACACACACACACACACACACACACACACACACACGCGCGCGCGCGCAGAGTCTGAGTGTGCTTGATATTTTAAAACAGACTTGGCAGCACGTGCCACAATGCTAAGGTGTGTTTTGACGTTGGTAACGCAACAGCAACTTTGTAACGTAACTCATTATGTTTAAAGGTAAAAAGTAACCAATTAAAAGTAACTTGCGCGACGCTGTTTGGGACAACACAACACGTGGTTTCCAATATTTCCAAATTGTTTTTTTTAGTTAATTGTGTCCCTATATCAATTAATTTTACCATAGAGTTTTACTTTTGTGGCACAAAATATAGAAGAGTAATAAGGGGCAGATTAGCAAAACCCGAGATTTGATTTGAAAGGACTCAATAAATCATATTACCACAAAGGATGTTTAGAAGATTGTTAAATAAACATTATTTACCATTCAAAGTATATGAATGGAAAAATCAAAAGTAATACAAACCATATATAAACAGTTGCAAGATCACGACGTTAGGCTGCAGGTTTTGGCATCGTTTTATTAATTTCATATGAACTTATGACAAAATGACCCTACATCATATAAAATGTTATATGAATCACCGTTTTGCAATAATAACGGCGATTTATTTATTGAACAATAGACAGTGACATTTTTATACCCAACAGATGAATCTTTTACCACAACAGAACCCGATATATATTAATCACTATAGGACTAATATACCAATAACCTAAACACGATGGGACACACTCGGGAGTTTCATGAATACCTCTGAGTATCCAAAAACTGCCTCAGTCAGTTTTAACTATCAGTTTAATCCACCTCTCGTCTTAAATAAACAACTTCCACAGGAAAAAAAAAAAAGTTTTCGGTTCATCTTATTGAGTTTCTCCTTTCTTGCAGACTGCGGATAGAACAGGTGCTGTCGACCTGCCCCACAAAAGCAATGTCCACCTCAACGAGTCAGTCTCATCTTCAAATCTTACTCCCCCGCCCCCCTTAAATCAAGTGAGAAAATGTGTCAGTGAGGGTGTGACAATCCCACTTGTTTCCAAAGCAGCTTCACTTGTTTCATGCATTTTCTGTAAGTGTCGATATCTTGAAACAAGGCACGAAAAAAAAAGCAGAAGTCTCTACTAATGTAAAGAAAAAACAAGAGAGAACAAGTGGAATTATCTCACCCCATTGCTATGTTTCACTTGTTTGAATGAAAATCGACTTCAACGACTCAATACTAGATAAAATGAGCAGGTAAGATGTTGTTTTTTTTCAGTGCAGAGAGCTCATACTGAGTACAAAATGTCAGAAATGCATATTGGAGGGGGGCAGAAAAGTAGGATGAGAATACCATCGCTGGGGAAAAAAACTCGGGGAAAAAACGGGAAACGTCCCCGGTGTCTTTTTTTCTATGCCCCTAAAATGGCAACGTGTCGAGGAATAACTTATCTATTATTGCAGGCGGCGGGACCAAGTCCTCCAGTTTCAGATAGAAAATCCTCTGCAGGCCTTGGATGCACAGGGTGCGAAGTTCAGGCAGCTTTTCCAACAGTTTGGATAAATGGCTCGTCACATTGTCCTTCAAGCACTTGACGATGGTGTTTTGCAGCTCCTCCACTTTCCTCGGTTCCTTCAGTCCGTGCCGCTCTGCAAGTGGGATTTAAAACAGATATTATCAGGTAAACAGATAAAATCCATCAGGCCCATTGAAATCTTAGTTTTCCTAAAACAAATGGAAAATCAGCCACTGGGCTAATAAAGTGTGAAATAGACTGGGGAAGTGACAAAAAGTAAGTTTAGGGTCAGAGAGCATGGACGCATTTATTATTATAAACATGTATTATCTGTAAAAACAAACAAAAACATTGTTTGTTTTCATTTTTGGTTAAACTTTAAGCTGTCATCACCTAAAGGATTAAATTAAGTGTTTTTTTAACATGGACTGTCGTACCGGTGACCAGGGCCAGGGTGGATATACAGGAGAAAGTTGAGACGTCCAAGTTCATCCGTTGCAGATTTGCGGAGAACTCAACGATGCTGTCGATCCACTCCCCAAACCCACGCAGGCACTGAAGCCTGTGCCACACCGAGCCGTCGCAGAAGACCAGCTTCCCGTCCTCCGGGTTGGATCTGAAACATGGACAGCACGGACACTGAAAAGTTGAAAAGCAATGGGTGGATATATGACAACATGCACAAGCTCAGAGCAGGTAGCCTAAACCGATCCAACGTCCATCATGCGTCCATTATCGTATCTGTAGGGTGGAGTCAGCTAAAATGGGCCACTTTTTGGTAAATGATTTATAAGACCATCAAATAAGCTATGCAGGAGATCTAATGATATTTTTATAAATTGGCATGGGTCTCTAAAATATTTATTTGTTAAAAAAATGTGAAAAAGTCTAATTGTTTTGGATTTATGAGAGTTAGAGTATCAGCAGGTTCCCTCTTGAGCTACAACACAATGTTCAGGTAAAATGGGCCAGCTGTTCAGTAAATGGGCCAATATAAAGAGAGAACAACACAGTAATTTCAGCTGAAATCATTTTAATTTTAACAGTAAATTGACACTAACTATTGTCTTTGGTGTACCATAGTAACAACACCGTAAATACATTTCATGCAATAAAAAGTTGAACAAATATTTAATTGAAAAATGCATTTAAAAATTAACTGATCATGTTGTATGGGTGTGTGTTTCTGCGCATTAGTGTCTTTGTGTCTGTTTTGTCTGTTTTGTGTGTGTGTGTGTGTGTGTGTGTGCGTCTTTCTGGGACTGTGTAGCTGTGTGTGTGTGTAGGTGCATGCTTGTGTCAACATTTGTCAAACATTATGTTAAAAAGTAGAACATCTTCAACCACAGTCTTTGCAGATGTAACCATCATCATCATAGATGCCATTATCCTCTCCACAGCTCTCGTGGTTCCATGAGTTGCACTGACAACAGCACACCCAGTCCTCCGTGGCCTTTGGGTCATTCACGTCACCATACACTCTCTGGCAGGCCGTGCAGGGGGGTTTGCCACTCTTGCTTTGTGCTATTTTCTTTTTTTGCTTTTTTCCCTTTGGTTGTTTTTTGTTAAGATTGTTAAGATTTCCCTTGGATACATCTAGACCATTGAACCTGTTTTGCACCCTCAATTTCTGTGTAACTTCTGTGTAAGAGTGTGTGTGTATGTGGCCCATTTTAGCTGAAAATCGTGGCCCATTTTAGCTAGCTGGTTAAGCTAAATGGGCCAATACCTAAAATTACTTTTTTCACAAAAATCAAAGTTTCTTTTTAAATTTCAACTTTTTTATTTGAAAGAGCCTGTCAAAACATTGTTCATAAACATTTTGCTTTGTTGGTAAGCTTACTTATAAATGCTTTATCACCCTTATTAGTGATGAGTGACATTTGCTATGTCATGCTCACTTAGCATACAATTTCTCTGATGTACTTAATGTAACACTCTGCCCTGTCCACCTTAACAACCTCAGACCAATCAAAACTATTGTTACATGTCAACTAGTGTTGCAGCAACAATGCAAGATCAGTTATTGTGATTGGCTGTAAAATTTTAAAGGGCTATGAAGCTCCAACCTTATCTGGCCCATTTTACATGATGGCCCATTTTAGCTGAGTCCACCCTATATAAATTGGCATTCGCATTGGAACCCCTATGTACACACTGTGGACTGTGTCAGACGGTGATGTGTCCGATAACGGGTTACCTGTATGATAATCGTAAAACGAAGAGCTCCAGGAAGGCCGAGTAGAAGAGAAGGTCTTGGTCGTGCTTGGGTAGTGCGGTAAACCCCGGGATCTTCTGCGCCCAACCCCGAATGACCTCCATCGACCCGGTCAGGAGGTCATAAAACTGTCGGACATGTTGCGCATCATCTTCATGTGGGCTTCCGGGGCTCTCCTGGAACTGAGAGGTCACCAGTGATTACCAGCTAAACAGGACAGATAGTGAATAACCCGAACTACCACTCAATTATGGGGCCAGTATATGTCTCGTTACTCAAAAATGAATCTATGATTGTTTGAAAAGTTGTGTTTTTATTTTACCTATTACTCCCTGGAAGCAGTAATTTGCCACACCACACCACTTGTTATCCGCATGATATTAGGAGTGGCCAGTGAAGGCATTCCGAAGTTTCAGATCTAATCATAGCAGTCAAGAAGTCCGGTCCATTTTGTAGATCCAATCAAATTAATTAGCTACACCTTGTGGCAGCCATACGTTACTGCAGATAAACACTCGGCTAACCAAGGTTAGAAATGGCGTAAGGTTTTCCAATACTGTATGGTTACAGCGCTGCTACAGTGTAGCCATGGATGCCAGCTACAGATGTTTCTATGGGTACAACCTTGCTACAGTGTAGCCATGGATGCTATGGTTATGTGTGTTGTTGTTTTGCCACTGCACAAGGGAATTATCATAGTTTGAATTAATAAAATCACAACCAAGCCGCATTAAGAGACCGTTAGGTAGGCTAGGTTACTTCTGCTAGGCTACCATCACTCCTTGTATTCCCATGAAATGCTTTGAAACATTGTTGTACTGATGGAAAAAACTGTTATAAGAAAAAAATCCACAAAAATTGAAAGGTTGTTGTCATTTTCTTCCCTGGCGTGAGATCGAGGTGAAGACATACCGCCAGGGGAAAAATGTTTCGGGCTATAGGTTACTTCTGCCAGGCTACTATCACTCCTTGTAATCCCATGAAATGCTTTGAAACATTGTTGTACTGATGCAAAAAAACAGTGATAAGAAAAAAATCCACAAAAATTGAAAGGTTGTTGTCATTTTCTTCCCTGGCGTGAGATTGAGGTGAAGACATACCACCAGGGGAAACATTTTTCGGGAAAACAAAATTCGGCAAAACACTGGTCATTATTGCAAAATCAGGACCCCTCCACTTTTGAAACGAGTAATGAGTAACTGATTACTTTTTTGAGTAACCCAACACCGCTTACTTTGGAGTAATCAAGGCGAGAGGGTGGAGGGTTCGATTCCACATGCGCCCTGACGAGGGCACTCAGGAGGGAGCTGACAGGTGAAGATCTGTCCGGCACAGCCTTGGGCTTGGAGGGCAGGCGACCCCTTCGACCCTTCAGACCATCTGTCCTCACCACTAGAGAGCACGAAGAGAAAGACGTGAGACATCGGCTTAGTTTTTTTAGTATTTATTTTACTTTGCTTACAAGCTCAGACCTGCACTTCTGTTCTACACGTAAAATCTGTGCGTAATGGCACTGCAAAACATCTTACAAGTTATTCAGTATTCAGTCTCTTAAAGTCTTGTTTTCTTTAAAACAAATGAAGAATAAACCAATGGGGTGTGAGATCATTTGACTTCTTCCCTATGCAGTTTCACCTCTTAGGAAGAATTTTCTTGAAACAAGTGACTTTATCATGAAATATCACTCCACTAGTATCAAGAGAATGTCACATGATTCAAGAAGCAAGTTGCATCGGAAACAAGTGGAATTGCCTCACACCCCACTGGCAGATTCTTTTAATAACATGCTAAGATGAACAGGCCCTTCACTCTCAGAACTGGGGCCTTATTTGTCAGAAAGGTGCAAAAGGTGACAAAAGGTACAATGCTGTACCCTTTTTTCTGACAGTGTGCAGTGTGGACAGCCAAAGGAATCAAATGTCATCTTACCCTCTTTGACCATTCCCACTGCAAGGCACTTCTGGAAGCGACAATATTGGCATCTATTCCTTCTGCGTTTATCCACAGGGCAGCTCTTGGCAGCTAAACACACGTATTTGGCATTTTTCTGGACTGTGCGCTGGGGACAGAAGAAAGATTTAGTTTAGATATTTGTCAAAGGAGAAAGTTTGTAGCAGTTGATACCTGGTGCTTTTGACACTAAATGTGAAATTTCATGGTTACAAATGAATTGCAATGGGTGTTTAGTAGACTAGCGGGTTGAGGTGCATAGTTTTTATGTGCAATGTTGTGAGTTTGAGTCCAGGTCTGAACATTTCCCCTCTCTCACCCCCTCCTGACTGTATGAGAAAAATACACAGCGAAAAGTGGGGTTCTTCAAGGGTTAGAGTAGTGGTCCTATATGGAACCATAATGACTCAAAGAATTTGATTTGTTAAAATAAAACCTGACACATTAGACTATAGACCCCAGTGTGGTTCTTAAAAAAGTATTTTAATAGTGCTGGTTTGGAGCATTTCAAATGGGTCTATGTAGAACTATGTGAGCATGGTGCTACAGAGAACTCTAAAAGGGTTCTTCATGGCACCACAAAGAGTTCTGCTATGGTATAAGCCTAAAGGGCATCAGAAAGGGCACCATTAAGGGTCTGTGTAGAACCATCTTGCAATGGTGTAGAACCTTTATGAAAGGGCTCTTTATGGCACCAAAAAGGGGTTTGCTATGGTACAAACATGAAGACCCATTTCCTGGTACTCTATACAACCCTTTTCTTAAGAGCAAAGCAAAAAAAAAAGATTTTTAGAACAGCATAATCTTCGCCCTGGGCCATCTGAAGCTGGAAGGCATTGTGGAGACGGACAAGGCATGCTGGGCAAATACAGGGTCGTGGCCATTCATAATTTGGAGAAACGCCCCCAGGGATCTCCTTGAGACCGGGTTAAGGAGAGAAGGGAGCGTTTTTTATTCATGGCACGTTGGTGACCATTTTCATAGGACATTTTGCCCCTAAAATCCATGTGTCAAGAGATCAAAACGTGCAGCTGAAGCTCAATGACCAATTACATTTTATTATTATAATAGTACAGTCATTATGCGGCTAGTGTGACCATGGTCATATTTTCTGTTGGATTAAACTTTACTGCAAAGACATCCATCCGAACATGTAATCTAGTATTGAAACAAGTGGGGAAAATGTCCACTTCGTTTCCAATACAAATCAACTTGATACACTTTTCTCTTGAGTCAAGTGACAAGTAACATTGATACTAGTGGAGCAATCAGGCTCATTTCAAGATACTCATTTGTTTCAAGAAAATCCTCACAGGGCAAACTGCATTGGAAAGAAGTGGGACTATTATATTACGGCGATATCTTGTAAAAAATGATAAAGGCAGGTCAGCAACATGAGATGTGTTAGTGGAACTGCCATTAAATTACATTTCTATTTTAAATCAATTAAAACGAATTTACCATTCATCTGAAAAACTGAAGTTGCACTGAGAGCAAACCTTGAAAAATCCTTTGCAGCCTTCGCAGGTGCGCACTCCATAGTGTTGGCAGGCAGCGTTATCTCCGCACACCGCACACAGTCCCTCTGTGCTCAGTGGTCCTCGGCCGGGGGGCGAAGGAGCCTGGTAGTCCATGTAGTGGTGGCCGTGGGCGAGCTGGAGAGGGTGAGGAAATCCCACACCGGGCTGCTTCCCGAGCGCACCGGAACCCAAAACCCCGGGGGTCTCCAGCGGCTGGTGCGTCCCTGCCGCATCCAGGTTCATGGACACGTGGAGAGAGCCGTCAAATTTCATCTGGCAGGTGGACAGGCTCTGGTTGCCATGTTGCGTGTGTTTGACGGAAAACAGGGAGAACCTGGATAGAGTGTTTTTCCTGTGCGCCGCCGCCAAGTAGTCTTGCCGAAAACTGTACAGAGACCCGGAATCGTCCCATAAATGTCCCGGAGGACTTTGGAAATTTGATGTGATGGGCGTGTGCGGCGATGGAGACCGGTAATAGTACACGGAACCGGGGGAGGAGAGCAGCTCGTCGGGCTGGTGTGGGTGATGCTGACTCGGCGGATATCCAGGACACCCGTGCACGTCCTCCACCTTGACGCACGGGAGCTCCCCCTGGACGGGCATTTGGAAGAGACACGGGGGCTTAACGTCGTAGCCGGAGCTGTAGCCGTCCACCAAAGGGGCAAAACTGGGCACCGACGTGGTGGCTGAGATTTCGCTGTTGGTCAGGTCCATGCTGAACTTCACAAACTCCGGGGTGAGGAAGTCACAGCTGTGCTCCCCGCCGGCACTCTGGGAAGCCGGGCTGGCGCCTTGCGGAGAAGAGCCGCACTGGGTTTGGACGCAGGGCATAATCACTGCAATCAGACATAGATATAATTCCATCAATCCATATAAAGGGAAAATCCAGTCAGATGCAGACAGTATGTCTTGTAAAAACGTGCGCGAAAGTGCATCAACTGCAAAAAATATACATTTGAGTCTTAAAATCTTGTTTTTCGAGAATATCTGAGTATTGAGTGAGCTAGTTTAACTTATTTCCAATGCAAATCACCTTGTTTTAAAAAAAATAATCAAGTGTAATTTTCTTAAGTGATCCAACTCGTTTTGCCTTGCTTCAGGATAGTGACACTTGTTACTAGGGAATTCCTGAAATAGGTGAAACTGCATTGGAAATAAATAGAATTATCCCACCGTTTTGGCAATTTTCTTCACTTGTTTTAAGAAAAACAAGATTTTTGACTATTACGACTAAATGGGAGACTAAATGAGGATTGGACATCTTTGCAGTGCAGAGGGCTAAATGGAAAATCATGAGACTTGCGCATCATTCCAGGATTTAATACTAATAATTATTTAATAATATTACCTTGAGGTTTAAGCTGTCTTATTTTGGGGAACGTGTTACTGTCCACCAGAATTTTCCTGGTTTGAAAAAATAAAAGATCAAAGCATAGCATCAAAGTTAGTACACGAAAAAGGTGCAGCGTGGAAGAATACATTTATTCCCCAGCAATAAATACAATACCTTAGACCTCCATCCAGTGCAGCGGGACATTGATAAGTAATCCCATCTCTGCTGTATTGCTTGTGTATCTGAAAGCTCAGCTGCGATAGAAAAGCCCTCTCGATGTCCAGAGTGCAAAGCAAACGACCGCTCAGTTCTCCCACTTGCTTGCAGACTGGCTGCTACTGACACAATGTGCTTTTGTTTATGTGGTGCGCACCCATGTGCCAAACCCAATTACGCACAAGCCACAGTGCCACCCCTTGTAGCACAGAGGATGGTTCATTCTGGTTTGTAAATACTCTGGGCTATACTTTCGAGATAATGTTCCTCATGCAGATTCTTTAGATAGATTTATTTTTACTGCGATTTAAAAGAACTATCAAACATAAGGCTAATGCAACAGTATGGGCATTGATGTGAAATAAGCTACCAAACAGCGACATTCACAAGTTTGCAACAGACAAGGATCCTTCTTCAGTTTGCTTAGATGTTACAGTTTCTGCAAGTGTTGCGGCAAGACGTTGAATATATATCTACCAAAAAGAATGTGTTACGCTTTCAGAATACTGAACTCCAAAAGAAATACCGGTAGACTGCATAGAAAACGCTATATTTATGCCGTATATTTTTATTTAGACCTTCTATTCTCATGTGGGGAAACGACAGCTGGTGAAACTTGAAGCTCTCTTAGAATTTATTGAAAGAAGGAGGATGGAGGGGACAAGGTATTGTGTAATACTGCCCTGCCTTTACGTCACCAGCACAGGACCGCCCCGCCCTCAAAGATGATTGGACGAGTAGTGCGATTCTGCATCGCTATTGGCGCGTTGCTGCGTCGCTCAGTGGCGGACACCTTCCTGGTTTTGCTGTCAAACACAGACTACGAATTGGATAACCGATGTTCTCAGTTGACGCCCTGCATCATCACCCTGAGCGATTATTATCCTCCAAGAAACCAAGAAAAGCTGTAAGTGATCATGTCTGTTATATCACTCTGTTGGTTTCTGACGTTTTAAAGCGTTTGGCGAACGGTTAACCCTGTGTGTTTTGGCAGAGAGCCAAACCAATTTCTTGCTAGTGACTGTTGCACCCTGAAAGATTATAACGTAGCCTGCTCACTTATGACAATATGACAAGGTAACGTTTCTTTTTTGGTCGTCTAAATCCATAAAATAGACAAATATCCATATAGCCCACCCTGTAGAGGTGTAACTCGTCTTTTTGTAACCTTATATTACATTCATTTTCGTGGCAGCTAGTGGTTTTAAGTCACCTCGATAAACAAAGGCTCTTGGTGGTGGTGATAGACACCTGCCAATTTAGAGATTAACGTTATCGTAGAATGTGAACGGTATTATCGTGTAATATCAAGTCTTTTCATGTCCACTATCTCCTTCTGGCTTCCACACCCTAGACCAGGTGTGGTCTGTTTGGCTCTGCCCCTGTATAGACAGTAAACGCCAGACTATGACATTTGTCCATACTACAAACAGACCAGAAAGAAAATGACGAAAAAAGAGAGTAAATGTTGTCAATGGAACAGCTCCATGTGGTTCTTCAGGGACCAACCCACGTTTACAACTAGAAATCCCTTGTATGCTGACTCGAGTGTGCAGGCCTATATGTAAGGCACTAGGTCAGTGATTCCCAAAGTGGGGTCTGGGGACCTCCAGGGGTCTTTATAGGGGTTTTAGGGGGTCCTCAGCAAAATGAGGAATAGTTTAATTTCTCTATTATGTCACCAACCCCCGCTGTAACCTCCCCACTCACAGTAAATACAGTTATTCAGTTCTGTAGGCCTACTAAACCATATTCAAAAACAAAAATACTCTCAGAGGGATCCCTTATGACAAATCCCTATGATATGGGTATCCATGACCTATCCATCTGTGGATGACCTCCCAGACTTGGAGGCCCTGCACTAGGTCGCGACAGTGTCATAAACCCTCAGTAATAAGCAGTATATAATGTATGTGCCACAAGGCTAGGCTAGGCTTCCACCGATATGGGTTTTTGGAGGCTGATACCTATGCAGATGCATTCAAAGCATATGAGTTAAAACATTTCGAGCTTGCTTGGTTCTAGTTGGAATTTAACCCCTAACTCTGGCAGTGTGCTTTGCTCTACCCATTTAGCTACACAGGGAATGGCTCCAGTAGTGTTAAGTGTTAGTCTGTCCATTATGCTACACAGGACCACATCTCTATGTTAAAATTTGTGTTAATAAATGATAATTGGACTCATACAGACACTGGCATGTGGTGATTTTTACATTCTCAGAGTTATATTTTAGCACTGATGACTTTGCTGTGTACTGTAGCACTATCTGGCATATCCTAGTTCCTTCTTATTACTGAAAAAAAAAAACTGCAGAGCTTTAAGAACAAGCCCAAGTTACATCTTCACAATCATTACCTCTTTGTTATGAAAACAGCTGCGGCTCAGTTTGCAACAGTTAATTATTAAAGCATGTTGATCTAGGAATTTAAGTTTAGTATTGTAAGTCCTCTGAATAAGAGCATCATCTAAATGATTAAACTGCCTCCCATCCTATGTGACTGTTCACATACACACAAACACACACCAATAGCTCAGGCATGCATCTTTTCTTTCTGGCTTTCTGTTTCTCTCTCTCTCTCTCCACAACTTTTTCACTTTTTATAATTGTTGTCCTCTTCACCTCCGCCCCTCTCCGCTTGGCTGCATGCCTTCCTCACATGCCTTGCTCAATTGTCATGCAAAAGTGTTATAAGCCAGGTTTCTTTTCTCTCTCCTAAATACACTGCTTTTACTACAGGACCAATGGCGTTCAGGAAGGCTTTGAAACGGACAGCAATTATAGGAGGCGGGGCGGTAGTGACACTTTTTGGCCTTTCACAGCTCGCCGAATACAGGAAGACACAGGTAAGCTGATAGATGTCACCTGTCAGTTTTTATGCATGCTACTGTAGAGCTGGTAACCTGTTTTGTGACAGTTTAAAATAGTTATAGGTGTAGCATTGAGAGTATTGTTTTGTCATTTGATAAGGTTCTACCACATCTTTGGCTTTGTGTCTTGTCACATGATTACTTGGAAAATTTCCAAGATGTTAACGTAACCAGCCAATGGGACTTTCACATCCCCCTTTACAGAATGTAGTTGTTAGTGAGAGTGGCTACGAGTACAGTTGGATCAATATGGGTTTTTGGAGGCAGATACCAGTATTTTTGGATTGATTTGCCCATAGCCGATATTTTGCACCCATATTCAACATTTAGACCCACCCCTTCTATTCAATGGCAGGGAAACTCTTAAAGGCCTTAAAATTAAGAATCAATTTACGGAACACATTATTGAAAAATTAAACAAATGAAGTGTGCAAAGAAAATACAATTTAATTGCAGGTTTTACAGACGTACAGTTTTTATGTAACTGCGGTCAGGGAATTACATTAAGCAGGGAGGGAGCATATTTTAGGGCATGTTCTATCTAGACACTGGAATGTGGTTTGCTGTTACATACAACACTAAATCCTAGATCCAGGGAGTTTAATTGTTTGCTCACTTGCTGCTGTGGAGGTCAATAGGAAAGCTCCTTCAATACATCAATTATACAACAGTTATTCCATTTAACAACAGAAAGGAGACACACCCATGCACACCAACAGACGGACAGATTTACGTACTCTCACTCACACAGACAGACATGCAGCATACAGACCGGGAGAACAGGACAGGGAAGGTAAATGCTGATCTGCAGGAATCTAACCATATACACTCAGTGTTCTAACCTTAAGAAGAGACTGAGCCACCACGTAAATGTGCAAAGCTACGATTGGCCAATAAATAATAAATAAATAGGTTTCTCTGATTGCAGCAGGCAGACTGTTCCAGAGTTAAACAGATGGTAATCATCATTAATGTTTTAATCTATGTTTTGAATATCAGGTTGTTTTTTTTCCAAAATTGATAAATAATGTGATAGATGATATGATAGATACGATATGATATGTTACAATATTTTACGATATTCAGGGGTCCAATAGTCATTTGTTCTCCAGGTCCGGAAAAGTTATGGAAAATGAAACATGTACATATCGTTTTGGAAATGTCATGGTATTTGTTGATAATATTTTTTTTCCAACCAGTGAAATATTTAATGTGAAGCTTGGCTGCTTGTTGATCCACTTCCCTTTGAGGAATAAAAAGCCAAAGTGATAGTTGTAGCAAGAAATAAGACCTGGGACATTCACATCAGATAGTCAACATAAAATCTTGACATTTGCAACATAGACTCTGATTATTGTATTGGGAAATTGTGCTATATGTCATGGGAAAGTCTTGGAAAAGTCATAGAATTTGATATATATTTGGTTACACCATAGTTGTCTTGACTCCACTACCATTTAAGGTTATGTCATTCATGTTGCTAGGACTCTGGTAAACTCACTTGTTGTGAACTTGGTACTGAAGTCAGGGAGGATGTTCTGTTTGTGTCCATTTCCTGGTCCCGTTCAGTGTTCACTTGCTACAGCTACTCTCATTACAAAATCATCTCCTCACTACAGAAATGTAATTAAAGAATTGACAAGAGCTTGTCCCAAGAGTCCTATGAGGTATGATTGATATTCTATTTGGTTATTATACAAAATAAGCTAATAAGGTCAAGTGTACGTTGAAATAATCAACAGGAGTTTATAAGACAAAGAAATGGGGGGAAAAAGCAATGCCATGGGAATTTTGACCCTCATCCACTGATTTTTGATCTCCTGATTTGCTGAGGATAGTGTGAAGTATTAACCAGAGTATCTTAGTGTCTGAGTGGGGTGCTAATACCCCATAGTAATGGTTGCCATGGCAACACATCACTTGGCTCCAGTAATTAGGCCAAGTTCGGTTTTCCAAGCAGTTGTGAAAAGAATCAACAATCAAGCATGCTTAGTCTCAACTTTTTGTCTCTCGCCCACAACAACTTAGTGCGATTTTATGTGCATTTAGTGATTGTTTGCCATCCATTTCACATACTGCAAGTAGTTCAGGAAACATTTTGGAATGGAATATAACCTCCAAACGAAAGTGGCTGGTAGAGAAGATAAACCTTAAGGCATGAAAAAGAAATCAAGGTTTAATAGTAGATTCATTTATCAGCATTTGGCTGGTGGCTGACATTAATATCCCACCCTGATAACTGGTGACAGGAATACTGTCCAGCTGGAAATGATCAGGCTCATTGTCTCAGGAGCGTTTGGTCCAGTTGTCAGGACTCCATATAGTGCCACAGGGCATCGTCATGAAAACAGAAATAGCCAAGTAGCTTGCTGTATTTGAAATGGAGAAGCAGCTGTGTTTCTCCTAACCTCTGACCTTAGGCCTAATATTAGTCGCTACGTACCACTAAATACCAATGCTTTAAGTGACTACTCGTCCTAATGTACACTTTGTTTTGTGTCCTGGTGTCCTAATGCCTTCTCTCCCCCATCAACACCCTCCCCACCAAGCATGGATTGGTAAGCAAAACGTCGAACCCGATGAAATCTATTTGCTGTCACAATAATCTGTAATCACGCATGCCTCTAATCCTAGAAATCACAATGCTAATGAGATGAATGTCCATCTTGTCTCCTTTAGCAAGGGCATATGGCTTGGAGAAGTTTTCAAGACAGCGGCCGATTGGTCATTAGCACGGGCCTTGCTGTGCCATTCATCGACTTAACGTGATTGCAGGGATACACTGGCACTTAATTCTGTGTTTGTCTGCACGCATCCTCTAAAATAGACAATGATTATATTGTCTTCTTGTGTGGCAATTTACAAACGCCCGCTACTATTTGCAAGTCAAATGGCGTGTTGGCTTCAAAGCAGCTTGATGCAATCATTTAGCTTGAACTGCTAAATAGAAAAATGAATAAATATTTCAGTAGAAGTGAAATCTTTCACTTTCCACGTCCTCCAGTTGAAGGGGAGCGTGTTTTCATTTAGATGTGATTCGTTTTTTATTTCATCCTTTTGCTAATCAAACAATGGGGATCAGTGATGTGTTCAAAGACGGGGGTTTGATAATTTGTTGTGTTTTAGAAGGGTAATTGAACAGAACCTTTTTGGCAGGTAGTGTCCCTTTAGCACTCAATAAACCTCACTTTGTCACTTATCACATCAATAACATGTTCTGGGTTTTGAGTAACACTTCACTTGGAAACTTAACCACAGTATAAGGCATCATAAGCACATTATAACCTTACTTTCTACAAAGGGTAGTTTTCATTAAAATATCTCCAAAAATGGGACGTGAAACAAATTAGGGATATTATTTGAAAGTTTGAAAGTCGATTACAACTGCATGAACAATAATAATCTCATAACAGTCATACCAAATTCATAATGTATTAAAAAGAATGCTGATGTGATGATGATATACGAATAGTGTATAAGCATGTATACACTAGACTATTATATTCATGTGACGTGTTTACAGTGTGTTATAATGCTTCGACATGCACTTCAAGGAAAGTGTTGCTGCATTTTCTAACATGTAGAATCTATCCAGGCCCGGTTAGCGCACGTGGGAGCGGAAGCGGAGCTGAAGGTTCCCCATGCGGTTGAGTTTCCCACTCGGCAGGCCCAGCTAGCGACCCTGAAAAACACAGAGGAGTTTGATGTTCTCATTGTTGGAGGAGGAGCCACGGGCGCAGGATGTGCCTTAGACGCTGTCACGCGCAGTAAGCTCACCGTCACCGGGCCGTATCTGCTTTCAAGTGTTTCCCCCACTGGGGACCCTACAAGGTCTATAAACGACCAGGCTGAGTCATGATTCAGGGAGGGATACAACTCATAGGCTTACACTATACAATGGCCTTATTCCAGTGTAATAACTTATGTGTTTGAAAAGTATTGTAAGCACAGTAATGCTGTGCTTACAATAGCTAGAGGAGGTAGCTAGTATTATGAAGCCTAGTGCTCTTAATACTAACTGAAAAAATACGATCTAGCCATACTGCGTTATCACGTCAGCTCATTTGGCATTAATATTTTTTATTTATATGTTGACCAGAGTTCCCACTTTGCTGAAAACTGTGCTTCTTTGGCTCCACCCACTGAGGTTTAACTGAACCAATGAGATTATTTCTGCCTCAAGAGCAGCTCTACCAAGAGATGTTTGTATAATTAAAACGACAGTCTGCCATAAGTACATTATGAATCATTTTTATTAGGTATTAATGCAGTGTTAATGTGCACTCACAGTATTTTCCACAGGTTAATACACTGGAATAAGGCCTTTGTAAAGTAAGGGATACCAACCAGACTTCAGCCCATTTTCTAGCATGACCAACCATTTCTCTCCCTTCTGAATGAATCAAATGTTGCACATCTGATACATAATCATAATTATGCGAACGCTTTTGTGTTCTAAGACATAATAATAGGCCGTATACTGATTTATCCACTCTCATCTGTCATAGACCTCAAGACTGCCCTGGTGGAGAGAAACGATTTCTCCTCGGGCACAAGCAGCCGGAGTACCAAGCTAATCCACGGCGGAGTCCGCTACCTGCAAAAGGCCATCATGCAGTTAGATTACGTACAGGTAGGCGGGTTGATTTTCCTCCCTCTGCCGTCTAGGATGCTGGCTAGTTGGCAGGGTGGCGTAGCAGTTAGAGAGATTGTCTTATAACCGATAGGTCATCTGTGACACTCACAAAATCTGAAAGCCAAATACATAAAATGGTCTGTGGATGCCAATAGATAAAAGAGACGAGGGAGTAGGGGAGTTTGGTATTTGCGATACGTTATTAATTGACTTTGGAAAGCTTGTTTTGTGAAATATCAATATCGGAAAACAAGAAAATAACAGTTCTTGTATAGTATAATGTAACAGTATAATGTTCTTGTTATAAAACTCAGTAGTTGGTGCTTACGGTGTCCCGTAAGCACAGGTTCAATCCTTATAACAGCCTGTCACAGTCTGCTCGCCTGCTCACGCGTTTTATGTTGCTCTGGATAAGAGCATTGGCTAAATGCCTGAAATGTAAATGGTGTATGGATGTCAGTGGATACGAGATGAGGAAATAAGGGAGTTTTTTGTATTTTCAAATTTGTCATTGTCAGCATTGTCTTTTTGTGAAACAACAATATTGTACAGGTAGAGACAGAAAAATAATAATAGTACTTAATAGTCAATAAACTGCTCTGAAATGTTCTTTAATCATGGTGCTACACCTGTTATGTTGTAAAGCACTTCCCAATTCTTCATCTTCTCCTTCTTCTTCTTCTACCATCTCCTCTTTCTTCTTCTTCATCATCTTATTCTTCCTCTTCTTTGTCTTCTTCCTCTTTCTCTTATTTTTGTTGAAACAGTACATGATGGTGAAAGAGGCCCTCCATGAGCGAGCCAATCTGTTGCAGATTGCTCCTCATCTGTCTGCCCCTCTACCCATCATGCTCCCTGTTTACAAGTAAGCAACAGACTCGTACAGTTATTGAGCCAAAGATCCTGTGCAAACTCACCACGATGCCCAAAATGAGTACGGCTCAAATAGGGAAAACATGAGCACGGAGCCAGGCAGCTGATACGGATTTCGTCTGTTGAGGGTGAAGAGACCTAAGATAAGGAAGATATTTCCTAATGTTGAGAGGACCTATTGTGGAAGACCTTTTCTATCCTAAAAAGCTAGTTGGCTGGTCATAATGGTGAAGATTTCAAGGATCAATGAGGTGACCATGATATCAATTAGCATAAAATAAGAGGGAGATATAACTCTGCTTGCCAAAAAGCAATGTACACTCCAGTCAGATAATTACATGCAGTAGACATCTTCACTGTCAGCCCACACCAATATTCAATCTACTTTGATTGGGTTCAAATATGAGAATATGTAAGTGTGAGCATAGTCAATGTGTGTTTGTTTCCAAGATGGTGGCAGCTGCCTTACTACTGGGCAGGTATCAAGATGTATGACGTGGTGGCTGGGTCCCAGTGCCTGAAGAGCAGCTATGTCCTCAGTAAGAACAAGGCCCTGGAGCTCTTCCCTATGCTGAAGAAAGACAGGCTGGTGGGAGCCATCGTCTACTATGATGGTGAGTCAGTGTACCATAATGCTTCACTTTACACCAACAGAGGTTTGGACACTATTTTCTTTGCCAAAAATGAGTGGTGAGGAGGCATTTCAAACGCAGATAGACAGACAAGATAATGCAGGCACACCTCCATAACGCTGATTTTGTTTTTTTGTGTTCTTACTGGAACTGAAAGTTTACATGGTCCTCTGTGTGCTGAGTAACTGTCATAGCATTAAGACTCTGTGAAAACATTAGTAGTTTCAAAAATACATGGGTGTCATTTGGGAAATAATGACCTTTAATTTCTGGAAAGCATACGTTTAGGAGATATAAGGTATTCATGCAGAAAGTAAGCTTTGTAACGTGAGAAATCTGCCAGACAAGTCCTGGTTCTGAATTAAATTGTAAACCTATAGCCTGCTTAATAACGTTCCATCATGACATTGTTAAAAAAAAGGGCCCAGATGTAATCTTGCCCACGGCCTTCGCATCTCCACTGGTCCCTAACAAAATGTGTTGACAGGCTGGTAGGATGGCCTCTGCCCTGTGGCGCAGCGGGTTGTGTGTTCCCTGGGTGGGCGCAGAGGAGAACCAACCATATGCTAAACTTCGAGCTGAGTGTGAGGAGCTTTTACGCCCCAGGCATAATTTTCTTTCCACCACTGAAAAACAACTTTGTGTCCGTGGGCTATCTGTCTGCTAGACTGAGTATCTCACCGTCATGTCTGACGACAAGAGGATACCGTGTTTTAGAGCCACCGTCACCTACATGAGCTGGAGGCTTTAGATGTCTGAAGTGTTACTTTAACATCCACCATTTGAAAAAATATTACACACATTCTTACAACAAAATTAGTCAGTAAATTAAATCCTGAATTGACAAAATGATGTCACTTGGATAGACAGGGATCCTCTATACTTTAGAAATATTGAATTATGAACTTCAGGAAATAAAAATTCACTACTGTATGTTTTTGACGTGAAAATAGTAACATTTTGGAGTATATGCATGTATATGTAGGCCTTTGGAATCATACTCCAAATATAAACCTGAATGTAACTAACCAGATATAATTGGATTTACTGCAGGTAGGGAAAACAGAGAGCATTTTCTTGGTGCAAAACAGTCAATGTTTGATTTCCACCCTCCCCCCACCTTCATCTGCTCTGATGGGGGGGGGGGGCAGGGCCGGGGTGGTGGAGGGGGTGGGGCGTCTTTTCTCCAATTATGCCGTCTGGAACAATCACGGCTGTGACATTTCGAAATCTGACCTTCTCTCCCGGCGGTGTAGAACGCAGAGGAGCGTCATCATTCGGCGGACCGGCTGACTGCAACAGCCATGTCTGCCTCCTCCACCGCCACCAAAAACGACTCTCTAGTCCTGCATATAGGAGCTGACACAAACACAAGACAGCCCAACCCTCGTTTTGAATTGGGCGGGTGGGAGGGTGGTATTTGTTTTTATGGCCGGAATGTTGTGGAAAGTGGGACTAGGTTCATGCTGCTGTAGGTTCAACAGTCATATCTGTTCCTAGCTTATTATGCATAGGAGCAGTAAACCCACAAGCATAGAGAGCCGATACAGAGCATTTGGGGAATGTTTGTTTGTATGTCTGGAATATTCTGGATAGAAGAAAAAAGGGAAAATGCCTAGGCGAATATCACAACCTTCCTGTGTTTTGTGAGGAAAACCACCAATCTTCAATAGGATCTGAAGGGCAGGGTGTGTTAAATGCAATGTCCAAATTAACTTTTTGGCTCACCTGCCAAGGTTTGGTAACTAAAAGAATATTTTGTACCCATTTTCAGTGCTATTTCGTGTATCAAATCAAGTACGGTATGTTCATTTAAAACTTGCTCACTCGTCTATACAATGGATCAAGTTTGGAATTCATCATGAAGTGAAACAGAATCAAATATAACCGAGGCATTCAAAGGTTATCGTCTCAAAAAGTTACTGGCCCTTTTTGATTTATCCACCAAAGACAAATTCTAACGACATTTGGTGTTTGGCGGGTATATATTTGTTCTCTGAGCTCTCTCATAATCTGCGTCTATATTAACATTATCTTAATAGCTGTTACAACGACCTGCACCATCTATGTAAAGTACATATAGCCCCTCTTTTTGCCCGTTCTTTCTTCTCTGATCTTGTGCTCTTGCTGTTGCTCTCCCTCCTCCATTCTCTCACTCTCTTCTTCTTGCCCTTGTTTTCCAGGGCAACACAACGACGCTCGAATGAACCTGGCCATCGCCCTCACCTCTGCCCGCTACGGCGCCGCCATCGCCAACTACACCGAGGTGCTTCACCTGCTGAAGAAGAGCGACCCGCTGACCGGCAAGGAGAAAGTGTGTGGCGCCCACTGCAGGGACGTCATCACAGGTGAGGCAAGGGTCCTCAGGGGTCCTTGAGCGGGTTCCAGGGGGTCCCCAACAGGGTTCAGGGCAAAAAATGTCCTGAATGCACATGAAATAAAGAATGACGGGCCAAAAACATACCGCCAATAATTAGGACTACCCTTTTTTGTATTTCAGCCTGTTCACATGTTTTTCTTGGAGTTGTTCACACCTGAATGTGACTGCTGTCCCCTGTGGGCTACTGGTATTAGGTATTTGTGTCCAGTTCTTTCCAGTGTGTTTTGGGAAAGAAAAATGGACTGCTTTTTGATCAGGAAAAAAAACGGAGTACACAGCCTGCAGCAGTAGAAAATGTGGTAGCAAGCAGCCCGCGGCAGAGAAGATGCCAACCCTATACAAATCACAAACACTGCGGTGTGTCTAGCTAAATACCTTTAAACTACAAAGGTCAACGGATTTTGGTGGTCAAAGAGAAGGTCAGAAAGCTGTCAATTGAACCCTAACCCTAACCCTAACATGTTACAGCACTGGTTTGTACAGAAATTGGGTCTAAGAAAAGTCAAATAATCAATCCCCTACCCAAATACACTCACATACACATAATACACACCCACATCATACTTATGGGATAATGTAATAACTTTTTTTTGTTGGAGTTGCAATTTCTACAGGCCGCTGCCTCTGGAACCACATGTACTTCTGCTGCCCTGATTGAATCCCACCAGAATAGCACCTTGAATGCTGTCTCGGGAAAGAAAAAAATATAAAACTAAAAGTAGTGCAGTGCCCACTATCCTTAGTACCAACGGCATTTGACTTTACCCCCTCACAGGACAGGAATTCGACGTGAGGGCCAAGTGTGTTATCAACGCCACCGGACCGTTTACAGACTCACTGAGGAAGATGGACGACCAGAAAATAGGCAACATCTGCCAGCCCAGTGCCGGCGTTCACATCGTCATCCCCGGTTACTACAGGTACGGCTTTTAAAACTATCATTGATTTCAATTGAGACAAGGATCTTGAAGATTACCACTTTAATGTGAACATGATATTTTTCACATTTATACTGTAAATTCACGTACTGCTCGTATATTGTGCATTCAAGCCTTCCTTCTCTGCTTTCCTACCTGTTTTTATTACTTTATTTTGTATTTTTCCTTTTAAGCTGCGATGTTTTTACCTCCCCCTGGGTTGAACAGTTTTGCACATTTTTTTCTTTCCACTGCGAGTGTTTTCTCATTTATGTGTGTAAATATGTAAACTACACTGGCTAAACGATGCTCTGACCTATCCTTACATGTATAGGACAATCTACTCCGGTTAAGGTACAGCAGATCATTAGGGTGCTTTTGTTGAAATCGGGGTTTTTTAAAGTTCAGCGAAGCTTATTGAGCGAAACCCGAGGGAGCGCAAGCCCTTTGAACAGCGCCAGAAATGCCAGCCACCTAATTCTCTTCATCCCTTCCTCCTGCCCCTATCTGCCCCTCCTCTCCTCTTCCTCCCCTGATCTGTGTTTTTCATTTGTCTCCTCCTCCTCCTCAACTCTTCGCCTTCATCTGTTTGTCTCTGTCCTTGCCTCTCGCTTACTCCTTCCCGTCTCCACATCTCTCCTGCTACCTCCTTTTCTTTCTTGTTCTCCTCTTCAATTACTCCTTTTCTTCCTCCTATGGTTTCTGCTGCTTCCCATCTTTTTCACCACTTCCCCCTCTTCCTCTGTACCCTTCAACCCCATCCTTATTCCAAATTTGCTACTAATACTACTGCTATTAATACCACTGCTACTACTATTAATACTGCTATTACTACTACTACTACTAATAATAATAATACCCCCTCTTCCTCCTCCCTCTGTCCCCCAGCCCTGATAACATGGGTCTGCTGGACCCGGCCACCAGTGACGGGCGCGTCATCTTCTTCCTGCCCTGGCAGAAGATGACCGTTGCCGGGACGACCGACTCTCCCACCAGCGTGACGGCCCACCCCATCCCCACAGAGGAAGACATCAACTTCATCCTGAGGGAGGTCCGCAACTACCTCAGCCCCGATGTTGAAGGTACAGGAAACCCCTCATGTGTATGTTTATATCAATCAGAAATGTTGTCCCACGTCAGTGTGAGGGTATATTCAGTATTGTATTTACCAGTGATTCAAAGTAAAGTCTTTTGGTTTGTGTACCACATCATGTTTCTGTGCATTGTCTACATGGTACCTGCAGTGCGTCGAGGAGATGTGTTGGCAGCGTGGAGCGGCATCCGACCCCTGGTGACCGACCCCAACTCTAAAGACACTCAGTCCATCTGTAGGAACCACATCGTCAACATCAGCGACAGTGGGCTGGTCACCATTGCAGGTCAGTGGGTCTCTGTCTGTGTGAACATATGAGGATTAGCTTGTTTCTTTACTGTACCAAAGCTGTGGTATACTATATTATTAGTCATATTAACCCATTTGCGTCCATGTTCACGGTGGTCAAAATAATGCCACTGAATGTGAGGAGCTCTTCATCTGTCAGATTGAGTGCTACCTTCATACATGTTTGACATTTCCAGGGTAATGTCCCACAATGACTTGGGATATAATGTGAAGAAGACGTCTGTTTGGTTGTCTTCCTGAATGCCATCACAATAAAAATCATTTAAAGCATGTAGAAAAATATTTACCGATGAGAAATGACTATACACTTACTATATTGACTATAGTGACAAATTTTGTGTGTGTCTGTCCAGGTGGGAAGTGGACTACCTACCGGTCCATGGCTGAAGAGACATTGGATGCAGCCATCAAGGCCCACGGGCTGACAGCCAAGCCCATCAAGACTGTGGGTCTGATGCTGGAAGGGGCCAAGGACTGGACCCCCACCCTCTACATCCGCCTGGTCCAGGACTACGGCCTGGAGAATGAGGTAGGACACATTCATACACAATAAACGGCATTTGGTGGATGTACAAAATGCCATATCCAGTACAGATTGGAGTTTTAGTTAAACAAACATCTCTTGGATGCAGAGCTGATCTGCAGGCAGAAATAATCTCATCGGTTGAGTTAAACCTCAATGGGCGGAGCCAAATGTAACATTCGGCATGTAATGTTGACTGAATCCCAGTAAAACAAGGCAAGGGGTAAGAGAGGAGGAAGCTAATATTATGAAGCCTAGTGCTCTTCATTAGGTTATCTAGGTTAGCTAGTTAGCCTAGCTGACATTTCCAAGTTCTAAACCTAGCAGTGTTTGTACCATGCTCTACTAGTTGAGCTGTAAAACAGGTAGGCAAGCGCATACGCATGGACACACATACACACACAAAGACACACATAAAAGCACACACACAAAGACACACATAAAAGCCACACAAACACATTCACCACCTCCACCACGAGCAGCTAACTAGACAGCGGTGGAGCTGACATTAAGGCTGGTATGTACTGTAACAATGCTGACATTTCTGCTACACAAAAGACTGGACATACCTTGAAATGTACTGTGTGCTCTCTGTTTCCTAAATGGCATTAAGCAAAGCTACATTGATTTACATCAGGCTACAATTCTTTTTCAAACTACCCTTCCAATAATTAACTGAGCGTTTTCATTAAATTGAATAGAAGCATGTTCCAGGAGGGAAGAGCGCTCCTGTACCCAGAGCTTACAGTATACTTACTCCTCATTAGAGGCATTCTGCACCAGCTGTGGTGTTCTCTAGAATATTCCTAAAAGGTCACTGTTGATATTTGGACAGCGTTTGCCCTTTCACATGATCGGCAAGCCAACGATCTGAATAGCAAATAGCCCTTTTGTTTTCCCGAAACATATGACACCTCATCGACAAAACGGCCGGAGCACTTATCGGTTCACTTCAAAGAGATCAGATCAATCATCTGAATACCAGAAGCTGCCATTGGAGTCAGCGTTGTCTTGCCTGTTAGCACCATCTTACCAACTCGTTTATTACATTTCTGTAGTATGGTGGGAGCAAAAGTACATACGAGCATAATCAAACTGACTAACATTTAAGGATGACTAATCGAAAACATCCTAACATCCTCCAAGTTAGTTGTATTCATTAATTTATTGAATAATACTTTAATACTAATCACTAATTATTGACTATTCAAGCTTCATGTGAAATGTGTATTGTTTGTTGTCCACTGTTATCAATGGTTTTCGATCCAAACTGAATTTCCTGCATCTTTGTCTCAATCCACAGGTAGCCCAGCATCTGGCAACCACGTACGGAGGAAAGGCATTCGAGGTGGCCAAGATGGCCAAGGTCACAGGGAAGAGATGGCCAATAGTAGGGAAGAGACTGGTGTCAGAGTTCCCTTACATTGAGAGCGAGGTACTGTATCATCTGATCGTTTTATTTTTCCTCAAACTAGTGAAAAGACTCTCTCCCGATGTGACAATGTGTCTGTCCTCTCACACTTTCTCCAACGCAGATACTGTATGCTATCAAGGAGTATGCCTGCACGGCCATCGACATCATCGCCCGGCGTACGCGCCTGGGCTTCCTGAATGTGCAGGCGGCCGACGAAGCCCTGCCACGTATTGTCGAGATCATGGGAAAACAGCTGGACTGGAGCCAGGAGCGGAGAACGGTATAGTTTTGCACTGCAAAAATCTCCATGTTAACAAGTCATTTGGTGGTAAAATCTGATAGTGAAAACAAAAATCTGCCACTAGGGTAATTTCACTTGTTTGCAATGCATATCAGCTGACCTCTAGTATTTTCTTGGATCAAGTGACACTATTTTGATACTGGTGGAGTGATCCACCATTTTTCAAGATACTTGTTTCAAGACAACACGTGAAACAGCATTGGAAGTGAAAAAGTGACATGATCTCACCCCCATGTCAGATTTGTGTTTGAAGGAAAACAAGACAAGTCACAAGGAAATTACATTACGGCATGTTTCCGCTTTGAAACAGGATGTTGGGGCGGGACATAATGCAGGGAAGGGATGCTCAAAAGTGGGCGGGTTGGACCATAACAAACATGGAAAGAGAAACGCAGTGAAGCTCACCGCATACTCGGTGTAGTTTAAGTTCCAGCCACCGGGACACAACCATGGTGTCCAAACATGCACCGCAGTACCATGTTGCTACTCGTGTCCCTTTGAAAGTTGTGGAATTGCAGGTTCCTAGTCAGTTAAATGTTACAAGGCCCAGTCAGTCTATTGGTATATAATTTCTATTTAATTTAGAGTTGTACCCATTGTACCATACTGGTTTGTCTTACATTTTTCCTCGTCCCAGAAAACCTGTTTGGTTTTCTGTAATACGTTAATCCCTGATGGGCTTTGAAATCCTGGCAGTGATTCTTCTTAGATCAGTGTACAATAGAGAAGTCCACACCCTTTATCCCCTCTCAAGGGGGAGGTTGGTGTGTGTGTGTGTGTGCGCGCGTGTGTAAGTGTGTGTCCATTCGCATGCACATGTGTAGATGAAAGTGTAAGTGAGTGTACATGAAAACTCTGAACTCTCACCCAATTCAAGTCGTTGTTTTTGAACTGTACAGGAAAGCCACATGTCACACAGCACCACCAGGCCACCTTGCTTTAAACCTTTAAGAACAAGTAAAAAATCTGCCAATTGGATTATTTATAAATAAAATACATGTACTTGTTTCCAATGAAGTTTCACTCGCCTCAAGATGGACAATATCCTGGAATAACCCGGATCACTCGTTTCAAGATGTTCAAATCCCTGAAACAAGTTGATTTGCCTTGGAAACAAACAGAATTATGGCAGATTTTTCCACTTGTTATGAGAAAAATAAGATTTGAAGACTCAATGATAGATGAAATGACATGCTAAGGTGGTCATCTTGACAGTGTGATTGTAGCTGTGTTCTGAAAAAGACCTTTCTGTTGAGCTGCAGTCAAAGTAATGGGAGCAAACATGGTTCTGGAGACATGAATGATGAATGAATAGATGAATGTAGGTATATAGTGTGGAGAAAGTGTAGTTTAGAACTGGTTTGTATATGTCAGGGTGATGTATTTGGTGTAGTGTGAGTTGCCATTCTGCATAACTGTTCTAGTACAAGAACACATATTGATTGTAACTGCAAATGGACACGGTCCAGGTAACGCTTGTGATTGATTTCAGGAAATGCTTGTGTGTGCAGTGGTATGACATAGGAGTGCTCTGTCAGACAGCGACTCATCTATGTGTGGATGTGTACACGTTGTTGTATTTATCAGTATTTGTCAGTGTGTTAAAGATAGAGCTGTGAATGACGGCAGGGTATGTTCAATACATATCACTACAGCTGACACCAGGAAGAAGGCAAATGATGCAACAAGAAGCTTCAGCCAAGCAACCTGACTGGTCAGAGACACATTCCAACTGTGCTGATGATTCCCATTAAGCAAAGCTAGCCGTGCTTCATTGGTTGCTATGCCAACACTTGTGGTAACCAGGGAGCTAGTTAGTGATCATTGTTTTCTCCTGTTTTGTATGAGGTGCTCAGGGGCACCGCTGTAAGAGCCAGGCTCTGTGTGTTCGTTGGTTGGTTGTATGGTTGACTGGATTGTTTGTGTGTTCATGAGTAACTCTTTTTGTAATGTGTAGTGCTGACGGGAATTACAGATTATGCTTTAATTAAATATTTTGTTCTGATCAACATAGTTTTACTCACTCCAATGCACATAAGGCACATTCCAGGTTACATGTTTGTTTCCTGATGAATCAGTTCAATACAATGTTGTTTGTTTGCATTGAGTCACATCAGTAAACACCAAATTCAAACACATCACAACTGCAGATTGAAACCACATCGCTTCACCGACATTCATCTCCTACATCACAACCATCTTTATTAACATCAATTCTAGCTGAAAAAAACAAACACATAAGTATGCCAACATTTGACTCATATTGGCAGTATCACAATAAGATGATTTCTGACTCCTTACTCTCCATGGTACTGTCACATGCAGGCGGAGCTTGAAGCAGCTAAGAAGTTCCTCTACCTTGAGATGGGCTACAGGTCCCGCTCTGAGCAGCTGACCAAGACATCTGAGATCAACCTGGACTACCAGGAAGTGGTCAGGTAATTATTTGAACCAATAATTACCACAGAATCAGGGCTTGCAAACACAAGTCATATGGACTCACAAGTAGCTGGTTTATTTGGGCAGAGTTTTGGCAACCAACCAACCAGTCATCCCACCAGGTTAGAGATTTTGGTGGCGGGGGGTCAAAACAAATCTGATTCCAGTCCCTGTAAATTTAGCTAAGCATGTTGGACTTGTCTGCTCTTTGCTGTAATTTACCATCTCTGGTGATAATACCAGTTAAGAACACATGAAGAAATAGCTGAAAATGATTTTCTTCTTATACCCATGAAACCCTTTTGGGGCCGTTTCCTGTAATTGGTTCAGATTACGTTCTCACTCCTAACGAAACTGCAGCCCATTTCTCTTGGAAGGGGAGCGAGACCCACATTTACGTCATTTCAGTGCGGTTATTTGCTGCCACCCGAGTTCGAATGGCATTCTCACCAGGCCAAATGAACCAAACTAAAGGAGGAAACGCTCCAGAGTTCAAATAAACCGCTCCAAACATGCTTGGTGTTAGATTACAAATGAGACAACACCAGTTACGAACACATGAAGAAATAGCTGAAGCCTGCCCGTTGTTATTTTGTTATACGCTAGGCTTTCTAGCATGATCAGATGTCAACATCTGTCTTCTTATACCCATAATCCCTTGCCTTTATGGGTAATTTCCTGTAATTAGTTCGGATTACGTTCTCACTTCTAACAAACCGCACCGCACTTCTCTTCAAAGAGGACGGAAATGCATTTTCAGGCATCTCTGTGGGGTTATTTGGAGTTCAAACCAGCGTTGTCCTCACTTCAAACTAAAGGAGTAAAGTACCAAACATGCTAACTAACTCTCCCGTAAAGAAGAGTGTGCTCATAGTCAACTTCCCTGCTTAAATAATGCTTATTATCCCCTCACTCTGAGTAAGCAGCATTTCCATTGTACTTTCAAAATGTATACGTCAGCTGTCAAGAGTCATTGCTAGTTATTCAGTATTTTAGGTTTCGCAAATGCTGTAAAATCTGTGGCAGAGTACATTTCTGGTCATTTGGCTGACAGGTACAAGAAGCGCTTCCACAAGTTTGACAAAGAGTCTAAAGGCTTCATCACCACAGTCGATGTCCAGCGGGTCTTGGAAGTGAGTCTTTCTTTCGTTCTTTCTTTCTTTACACCTGTATCCATTATATACTGCACATCACTGGTCTTGCTCTTTTTCTCTGCAGAGCATCAACGTCCAGATTGATGAAAATGCGCTCCACGACATCCTTAATGAGGTGGACCTCAACAAAAACGGACAAGTGGAAATTGACGAGTTCCTACAGGTATGCAACCATTAATGCCTCCATCAATATCTGCCCTCCTCTTACCAGGAGAACTTGAACAAACACGACTGGAGACAATAGGGCTGGATAAAGCCCGAGGGAACGGGATCCATTACACACACACACACACACCCATACACACAGCATCATTTTCTCATCATTTTCTCTTGTGTTAGCTAGTTAATCAGTTGTTGAGTGATACCAACTGTCAAATGACGTGCAATCACATTTTCCAGTATACCATTACACATCTCCTGACCATTTGTAGCGCCTCGTAAATTGCAGGACTAATCAAATGTGTCGAACCACGCAGAACCCAGCTTATGGTGATGCGTATCCACAGCCCTAATAGTCTAAATACTTCCAGAACCAGGTCATCCCCATGATTTCATCCCCATGAGACAGAGGTAGCTGCGAAAAGGTGAATTTAGAGCGACAGTAAAAGGTTAGCTGCTCAAGTGGGTCAAGTCGAGAGCTTGGCTAGCCATTCTTGTCCGCTGTAAGCCATTGTTTATCGTATCATTCCCTAGACATATGTGACATATTCCTCCCAATTCCTGGTATTGTAACATTAGAGGTCACTATGATTGACCCCCGTCCGACCCCTATACACAAAACAAAGAGAAAAACACAGATACCTAACCATTGGTTGCTCTTTCTTTCTTTCTTTCTTTCTTTCTTTCTTTCTGTCTTTCTACCCTGTCTACCTTTGAGGTGCGAGACCCCTATATACTGAACCTGTAGGCTGAAGGTGTGAAATCCTCTGTGTGCAACCAGCAGATTTCACTAGATGAAGCTAATTAGAAAGGAGAATCTCTGTCAGGGGCTCCTGTAATGAGGGCTGAAGTGTGTCCAGGGCTCCTGTGTCGGCCCGCCGCTAAATTACTTCCTCGCCCCACGACGAGTCCAGAATAGATTCATTACAGGAGGCCTGATGATAGGCGATGATTTAGTCTTCATTAGTGGAGGTCTGCGTCTGGCTTCTCCGCTCCGCTGTTAGACCACGGCTGCAGTGTTTACCAAGCCAAGCAAACAACCCGATGGATGGACGGTAAAAAGGCCCTTCAACAGCCAACGTGTGCCTGTCAGCCACATCTCCTGTCAAAAAGAAACTGAACCCCTTTCTCCTCTGATGTTGCCAAAATCATCTTCACACTGTGTTCCAGCGTTTTAAAAAAAATGACTCTGATGATTATAAAAAGGTAAAAAATTATAAAAAGTGATATCAGACAAAAATGTGGCCCAATTTTGACGAAACTTGGAGGAAACTTGGATAGCACTGTGCTGTGGTGACTGGCCTGATGGGGGCACTAATTAAAGGGCGAAACTTTCAAACTTTGAAAGGCCTTAACTGCTACACCACCAACCTGGATGAAACTTGGAGGGATGATGCATCTTGTTGCTGTTTGGCTCAAGGAGATGCCTTCATTATTTGTGGGGGAAGACATGTTTCATTGACTTGGAATACTTTTATACCAAAGGGACAAGAGACGCGAAACATCTAAGGTTGGTAGAGCCCAGCTTTGTCTGGACGGAGCGCTCGCTGCTGTTTTGGAGACAGTTTGTATTTCACTCTTAAGCTTTGACTTGTCACTTCCTGTGGGCGGAGAAGATTTCCCTCCAGTGACCATACCTAACACCAGAATTTCATTTGGGCAAATAGAGCGAATCTACAGGGTTTCAATTAGTGGGGATGAGGTGCTCTTCTCTATTGCAGCCCCATTTTTACTTCAAAATCTTGTTTAGTGCAGCTTTAACACATTAAGAATACATTCTGGCATACATTCTTAGCATGAGGGCCACAGTGAGAATTAGACCACTATCTCTGGCAGTATTAGTGCCATGCTCTAGCTACTGGGCTACAAGATATAAAGGTTATCAGACAGGTGCAAAGTCTTCCAGTGTGAGGTAGAATATTTTCATCCTCGTACAGATAATTATTCTTGCCTTAACCAGCACCTGAGAAAAGCACCACTGCTCAGGCCAGCTACAGCCTATTGTGTCATTCGTTTGTCAACTTAACCTTTTCAGCCAAGTGTACAAACTATATAACGTGTTCTCTGCTATTTTCTCTGCAGCTGATGAGCGCGGTGAGGAAGGGACAAGTGTCAGACAGTCGTCTGGCTATTCTGATGAAATCGGCGGAGGAAAGTCTGGATATGAGGGGGCCCGTGACGGTGGACCGCAGCGGAGGTGGAGTCTGAGCTCAACTCAGGACCCCGCCCCCACCACAGACAGACGAGGATTTCAGGGACGCCAAAAAAAAACAACACTTCAGCTATTGTTTGTTCAACCTTGCAGGTGCTGATACAAAACTGAGAAGTCGTATGGAAATGAGATTATTTGAATGACAATATTGCAATCAAGGATGCCGGCGGAATGAATTTGGCCAAATCAAGTGTAGACCAGTGTCACTCCCGTGTGTTTTTGTGAAATAGTAATGAGAAATATGAGGGGGGAGCTAAACGCTGAGATTTGATTTGTGTGTAGGCTTGTTTGACTGTCTGTCTGTGGGACTTTTCATAGTGGATTGATTGGTTCGCTACATTGCTAACTGGTGCCTCTGATGTTATTTAACACACAATGTATTTAACACACCTGTTTTATACTGTCTTCAAGAGACTTTTATATATTTTAATCGATACGTCACTTCGTACTCTCCCCAGTGCTCCTTGTAAACCTTCGTTTCGCTTGCTTCGTACTGATGCAAGTTAATGCTGACTGTTGTGTATACACTAGACACATTGTCAGTTTCCTAAACACCGTGCAGCTTATTCGAATGGCAACTCAATATTTCAAAGTGTTGTTTCTGAGCTTAGCATGTTACAAGCGCTAGTCGTGTACCACTGAATATTTGATGATTCTTAAAGCACACTATTCAACATGTTTTTTTTTTTAAGTACTTTCTATGCTGCCCGTTCTTAGCCCATGGTCTATCCTTAGGCCTTAGGTAAAGAAACCATTTTCACCTTCAGGTTCGTAAGAACAAGTGGACATTTTTTTTTGTGTGGTTAAAACTAAGTGCCACATTGGCTTCTGCAGTGTCCAACATCTCATGAGTGATTTGGAGGCTCGACTGACCAAACACCTCATCACAAAATGAGAATCATAGATCGATGATACATAACATAATGAATGTTTTCATCTGCAAGCGCACAACTTCCTGTCTATTGCACTACCAGCAAACTACTGATGAGGTTTACATTACAAGGTTTCCAGCTTTATCATTACTGTTTGAGGATCTTGGCAAAATGAATGCTTTTTGATCACCTCTATCATTCTGTTATTTCTATATATATATTTTAAAGTATTCTATTTATTCTCCTTTTCATTTTCACTCCAGGCACAGTTGGAGAAAATGGAGAATTTAATATATTGTATTATAGGCAGGATCGTAGTGAGGTGGCCTGCAAACATAACACACAGACATAGGATTTAAGATGGGCTTTGGTAAAGTGTGAGTTGATTTGTTTTTAAAGGAAGAAGGGGATAAGTTTATGATTATCATGCTACATAATAACCCTGTTCTCTAAATAATGTACAGGAATCTTTATTTTTTACAATCTCTGTTTGTTTGCAGTGGGATCTATTCTTTTATTTCTGTGCTTGTGGTTATTATTTTAAGTTAAGAGCAGAGATATATGTACGCACATCCAGTCTAGTTGCTGGGTTCAGAGTGAATCAGCAGAAAATTTATATAACCTGCATGCTATACTGCTGTTTCACCAAATGTTGTGATGGAAATAAGCTTACAACATGATGGATTCTTCATCCAGCTTTTTTGTGATTTTAAGTTTCTCATAGTGAATGGAAAGGCAATGTATGGATGCATGATATGTGCCTTGACATGCCTATGTTATCTTTACTTGATGTAAGATCTTTTACACTATGCTACACTCCATGTTCAATAAATACATGAAATGTTGAGGATCTAAAATGGTTATATAGAAATATAATAATAGTATATATAATATATATATAATAATATATAATATAAAGAATATTATTTGAAGGTATTTCTGTTTTAAGAACAGAGGCCTGTCACAGAATATGTGGAGACGCCACCGTGTTGGAGGAGTAACACTTAGGACCGGTTTGAAGGCCATATTTGATATTTAATAAAAATGCCAATATCGGCCTGATATATTGGCAAACTGATATATCAGGCTAACCCTAGTAACAACCTGATCTTTTTCCCCCTTTTATAGTATAAATTGAACCCACACACCGCAATTAGGCATTTTAACTGTTTTTAAGGGAGGAAGAAGTGATAATGCTACACTTGTTGTCACTCCTTCAACATGATGGAGGAACTAAACACTCCATCGCAGGTCTGCATGGACATTTTTGTATTGTGAAACAATTGTGTACTGAATGTGTTTCCTGAATGCCTTCATACTGTGATTTCTATACAATGGTTTCCACAACTGTCGCTGATTTTCCCTGGACTTTGATTTTCTGACGCAGTGCGCAAAACAAATCATTCTGTAACTGTAACTGAACTGTGTGTATCAGTTGGTGGTCACATGGGGGTTTGGGTACAATACCCTGACATTGAGGACCCTTCAAACTGCCAATGCCAGGCCGTCAAGAATAGCTCATGGGCAGTACGACTTAAATCCACATCCTGATGTTTGATTGTCTTCTTTGGATGAAATTACAGCTTTATCCAGGCTCAAAGAGAATCATATTCCTCTTCTTCTACTGTGAGTCAGTCTTCAGGGAAAAAACAACCCAATTATCTAATTAAATGTATCTGGTTGCTTGCGAAGCATTGTGGTGTTTTGTGTTTCTTGTGTGCGATTTTGACGTTGGCGCTTTTCATCGCGCTGACTATCATTCATATTTGGCATCATAACCAGCCGGCCTCCCTCACATGGGAGTAGCCCTGTGACAGCCTGTGAACAGGAACCACGTGGGAAATGGGTGCATGTTTACCGTACGAAGGGCTTTGTTGCATAATGACATATCCACCATTTGAAAACAGTGGCACCTTTTCGCAACAATAAAACAGCGATGCTTCATAGAGGTGGTACAAAAACACAGTAATAAAATACAATGATGAAAAATAAAAATGCTTAACTGACAAAATTACTTTTAGTTTACCGGATCATCAATGTTTTACAGATTTTGAATGATGCATATATGAATGTATTTGAAATGCGCTTTTCAAACTTCCCATGTCAGGAAATTCACTCCTGCATGCATATCTGTCATTTTCTCATAACACACATTCACACACACACACACACACACACACACACACACACATCCTTGTACTTCTATCCTTAAGAGGGCTTTCCACTGACTACCCTCATTCCCTAACCCCCTAACCCTAACCCTGAACCTGAGCCCTAATCCTAGCCTATACTAGCCCCTTATAGAAGTGAGGACCAGCCAAAATGTCCTCACTCTGAAACTGGTTCAGCAGCAGCAGCACAAGGAAGCACACCAAACTCCAGCCTGTAGGTTCCCTGCAAAGTGGGTGAAAAACAGCCTTTTCTCCCAAAAGGTCACAGAGAGATTTGAATGACAGCTTTAAGTCCTCCACTCATATTACAATTTGCAGTGGAACTCCTCGCAGTATGCCGCCCCCCCTCAGAAGCCCAGAGTAGGGGGGAAGCAATTAATTGTAATGAATAATGGGACAAATCTGGTTGGCATATGACTGCTAATGCTCTTTTTCTCTTGAGGATTAGGTCTGCTACAGCCAGGCCGAGGTGTCTGCCTGCACACTAATTGAAAAGAGTGTGAGGATGAGGAGGCTGAGGCGGGAGGAGGGGCTGTCTTCCTCCAATTTCCTTCTGTTACAGGTCAAATGTTCCCTTTTGTCTCACCAGTGGAGGGTTTTAGGTTTATTTAAAGACTCTGACCTCGATCTGAATTCATCTACTATTTTATTTGCCAGGCGGTAACGCAACTTTTTCCCAGCATGGGGGGGTAGTAGCTGTGCTAGTGCCTTTGCTCAACCCACTGCGCTATACAGGGGAATGGCACCTCGAACCCCTGGCTGGTTTTGTGAGCGGGAATTATCATGCAAAAGCATACGCAGCCATTCCCAGTTTCCATAAACAAGTTTTCACCAAATAATGATGTTTTGATTAGTCTTAATTAGGATTGTGAGTAAGAGCACTGGGACTAGAGGGCGCCATAATGGCTCAGAGATGTAAAAGCCATCTGCGCACCCTTATTTATTCAGCTAATAATTATGGTAAATAAGATGATAATTAACTGACAGCTCAAGAAATTAATCAGATAGACCCTCGCAAGCAAGTAGGAGTTCAAATATTGCTATGTGAGAAGCAAAGTAAGGGAACGTGGGAAGGATTGAGAGATAGAGCCATTAATATCATGAATTGGTGTTATTTGTCAGAGTGCCTCAAGAAGTAATTGTTAGACAAAACCGTTAAATTCAACCAGTCGTCGTTTTCCTGCACTGGCGTCACAATTTCAGGTGTCCTATGACACCTTAGGTCCTTGTGGGTCCGGAACAGAGGAAAAGGATAGATAAAAATGCCTGGTGAACTCAGGAAAAAACCCCATTTTCTGGCCTGAAATAATGGTTCAAACCTTTCTTGAACTGCCTCTCGTTGAACAATATCCATTTCCAAGGTGTCTTGACATTTACCTGGGTCATTCATAGCATTGTGCCTGTCTATTTGGACAGGAAGCTCTTTCAGTTGCATTTCAATGGACACCTGTCAATCAACGCGAACAATGAGAGAATCTGAAGAAAAGATGCGCCTCCTCTATCCTTCTTAAATAGCCTGATTACAATGCCGATTTTTGTTTGAACGAGGTGAATACCGTTGTCCTTAGTCTTGGATGAACCTCAAATACAAAAAGAAGAGGAATCGCAACCGCCTGAGCATCTTACTGGCGTTGATGATCCCTACTGCTGATGTAAAACAGCAGCTGTTTGTCCAGAAATGTTGCCCCGTCCAACTGGCGCCAATCGGGGACAAAAATCCACACAAGAAGAATGTAGACAGCAGTTACAGTGTCCGTACAGACAGCAGAGAATGAATCGCCCCTCAACTTACCCCAATTGCAACTCATTATGATTCCTCCTACGTAGCGAAAATTAACGAGAATCTGTGAAGCCAACACTTGAAGAGTTTCCTTCTCTCAGATATGAGCCGTGGCTTGTATCTGCCTCTCAACAATGCTCTCTTTCAAGCTGGAATGTGCAGAATGAGTCATTCCCATGAATGTCCTTGCTTTTAGTGCGTTTGAGTGGGCTGACAAAATTACACATAGATATGATGTTAAATGGCTCTATTTCTTCCCATAATGCTCGGGACCCAAGAGTGGAATTACATTTGCTCTTGTAATTGAGTAACTTTGTTGTGTACATCTGCTTTTTTTGAGTATTTTTTGAGTAGTTTTACTTGTGTTTTTACTGCTACATTTGAAATTGCAGGACACAAAGTCTATAGGCTCTCCATTAGCATTGCATCAGAAAATGACCCGTGGTAAATAGCATCTGCATCAAACGTGAGCAAACGTGTGAACGAAACATTCAATTAACTAACATTAAGCTTAGTTAACATTAGTTAACTAAAACCCATCCATCCAGCTACAGTATTATTGGTTTGTGTTAGCCTGGTTGTTAGCTAGTTCGCTAGGCTAGGTAGCAAATTGGGTAGCTAATAGCCCTGATACAGAACCCTTTGGGAGCCTTTCATCTTATGGGTTTTTTAACTCTCCCATAGGGTCCTGTCCTGCTCCATTAACTTTTTCCCCAACGAAAGTTGGCGAGCCCTAAAACGAAAAAACTACATTGAATTTCAGTGACAGGTGATCTCTGGGAAGTCAGAAACACCGCAGCGATGTGTGCCGACCACCAAAGATGGAGAGTCATGGAGTCCCTGGTGTACTGTAACACACACAGCACATTTCAGACAGAAAGCAAAGAAGCAGTTTGTTACACAGGATTTTGACCGTTTTAGATGAGCTTGCGGTGTTTCTGCACGATTAAAACCCTGTCCCCCCCCTTCCATTCTCACCTATCACTATTTAATGACCTCTTTAAATGTCACCGAGGAGGGTGCTGGTTTATACCTTGGATTAAAATCTCATTAATTTGGAATGAGATTCTCTGGTCCATCTGGTCTACGCCGGTCCATACTCCAACCCATTTTTTTACATTTCTTCCAAGGAAAATCAAACGGGCCAATGTGCATAAGCACGTGCAGCACATTAAAATTGAGGATTTACCCAAAGTCAATGAATCGGTCAGCGGCACTTGATCGATCGGATCCCTAAAGGTGTTCATGGGAGGCAGCGGCTGCTCTCCCTCGTTCTCTCAATATTACCCGTGACGTGTCACAAACTCCCTTGGAGCATCAGATGACGACGACAAGCCCCGGGCAAGCTGTGATATTTCAGTCTCTCGGCGAGGTTGACCTGCCCTTTACCTCACCCCTCGCCAAGGATTCCTTCACTCCTTCTTTGTTTCACTTCCTTCCCTCTTTCCTTCCTTCATGCCTCCCTGTTGTTTTCCTCCTAAAAGAAAGTACCAACCCACTGAGCACTAGACGTCTTTTCAATGTCTATGCTTTTATCTCTCACATCGCCATCGTATTGCCCAGTTTTAGAGCAAGCAATAAATGAATTAATACATATTTGAACAAAGAAGCCGCTGTAAAGATCAAAAATATGTCCTTATGTACAAGATAATGCTTTATTTTTTGTTTACTTTCACTTTTAAACTCTATGTAGCCTAATTTTAGCCTAGACACATCATTTAAACATATTTTAAACAGCGAATCAACGTAAAATTGCGGAGGGATTGTGGGAAGACAGACTCAGAGAAAGCGAGGCACGCGGAGACAGAAAGGGAATAATAAGACAATAAGAGAATAGAGAATATTTTCCGGCTCCATTCTCCTCCTGTCTCTGAAGGTCAACGAGGGCCTGCGGTGTTTGATCTGGAAGTGACCTCCGACCCGGGAAGCGTAAGGCCACAACTCATGTTCACTGTAGGGGTGAACGGGTCGCCTGCAGCCACACTCGGCTGACATTTTCCTCTTTTCAAATGAGGCTGAAATAGATGCGTCTCGGTGCACACGTGCGTCCCTTATCTGCCTCAACCACGCACCTCCAGCTCCAGGGAAGAATACGGTCTTTTATTGCAGAGCTTATGCTAGGACTCCTACTCCTCTTTTTGTCTTGTGTCTATTTTAACTTGAACCTCAGGGATGGACACCACCACAAATTTCCGATTTCGGAAGGCTAAGACCGCTGATATCGATACGGATACTTTTCATCATTAAAAGCTGTTCACGTGCTAGCAGGGTTTCTAGCTTTAGCCAGGGTATTAGCAGCTTTTAATGGTAAAATCAACGGCTCAAATTTTACACGTTGAGTAAAGTCGACAATACATCTAGTATTGTAAACGATGAAGTAAAATGTGTTAATCCAAGAAATAGAATAGAAACTTTTATGATATCTGTACTTTTAGGATCAATATCCAGAAGACGTCAGGATCGGTGGCATTGATACTTTGGGGATCAATCTGACCATCATTAGTTGACTCTACTCTTTCCTGCCGGTCTAAACATAACAAAAATGGATTTCACTTGTAGAAACCATTGATTATTGATTAGTTGGATGTTGGTTAAGAAACTCCTTAATCATTATCTTGAATACAGGTACACTGTTTATTGACTATTGTGGTGTTGAATAGGACTGGATTTGCTAGGGTCAACCTGCTGCCCCTAACTTTAACCCTCTCCCAGGGATTATCATTATAATCCACTGAAAACGGAGGTGTTTAACCTCCGTTATAATAATGGAAGGTCAGTTTACACAGTAAACTGACAGGAGGCAGGCGAGTCAGGTGACTAGCTAACTAGCTTTGCCTCAGGAAATATCCACCAGGACTAAAAGATGTTTCCATGTCTGCTTTTCTTCATTACTGTTATTACCCACGGCCAACAGGTGACTGTGACTTCAGCCATCAGGGCTCCTAGACAGTGGAAAGCCATCTATTAAATCACTTCTTAAAATGCACTTTCACAGACTTGCTTTTAAGGGATCGTTTTTTATGATGCCCACTTTCAAACTCTTGTTCATTCTTATGTTTTTCTTTAATCAGATTCCATTTCTGTATTTATTTATTCTTCTTTTAGTGTTTTCTCTTGTTTGTGCTTCTTATTTTCATCTCCTTAATGCTGTACGTATTTTACTATTTTTTTGTTTTGGATTTTTTTTAATGTATTTTACTGTTTATGTATTTGTTTTTATGACTTCCTGTAAAGCACTTTATAAACCCTGGCTTAATGCAATAACGTTTATAATAATTCCTTTCTCAGTTCAAATAAAGATCCAAGTCATCTATGAGACATATGTGACTGAATAATAACAATAAGTGTGATTGGAGAGAATTTTTAACCTTTATTTATCCAAGAAAGGGTTTTTGTTTGCTCTCTTTTCACCTCAACCACCCAGATTATTAGGATGGATAGCATAAAAGAGTTGCTAACACACGCGTATTCCAGCTGTGAGCTGGTAATTGGAAAATGACTGGTGTCACAGCTACGGTGCCCACCTTGAGCAAGGCACTTAACCCCAAAAACTGCTCCAGGTGCAGTCTGTCCTCTGACCTGAGCTGCATGTGCATGTGTGTGGGGTGATATATGTGTGTGTGTATGTAGGCAGGGGTGTTTCCCCATGTTGTGAATCTTAATCTCTTAATCTTAACACACATTTCACACTATTACTCCAACTCGTCTGAATCTGATAGACCTCAGGCGCCATCTGCTGTCCAAAACATATATCTAGTATATCTATAATAAAGATGATGATGTATTCAAACTTACATTATGTCTTACATCTCGCTCTCCTTTTGGAGTTCACTGCAACATAGCTGCTACCTGAAATAATGGTATGATGAAATCTATTTATGCCAGGTTTATTCTAGGTTTTCAGTCCCTCTGCAGGTTGAACGGATACAAACTGCCTTTCAGCCTTTTGTCCCTTGCTGACCACCTAGGAGGCGTGGGCAAGTAGAGGTGGAGGTATTCAAAGAATCAACTTTGTTTTGACTCAGTAGCCCCCTCTAGTGGCAAGAAAAAATAAATCGCTTATTGCACTTTTTCCTATTTCTTTCTTCATGTTGCTTTTTATCTTCTGCCATCCTCTTTACATTTACAGGGTGAAGAATCAACAGAGGAAATGATAATGTTCTCTATGCCCAGCGTCATCTATTCAATGTTGTGGATGAAAATTAATTGTTGCATGAGGATTTGTGTCTTTCTCAGAAAGACAACTACAGACATGGGTTACTGATATTACAGAATCTAACTGAAGAGAGAAAAACCTAAAGCTGAAGAGTCAGTGATGTGCAGGACAGAGAGCCTCCTCCTCACCAATGAAACCAGAGAGAGACAGAGAGAGGATGCACTGGACCAGAATAGGAGGAGGCCCTACACTGTCCTACACCTCCACTACACATTATTATTGATATCAAACCATAGACATTATTGACAACACGTTGTGAACATTATTATTGACATCAAACCATAGACATATTAGTTCCTTATTTCAGATCTCATCACATGGTGGGTTAAAACATGCTTGTCATGTGGGGACCCAGCAGGAGGTTGGGTTTAGAAGACGGTGGCCTTGTCCTCACTAACTGAGACATCTAAAGTGTGTTTGACATGTCAACTCCACAGATTGGTAGGATCAGTCATTGTCCCCACCATTGATCAAAATGGATTTGAGGTTTCCAACATAGAAACCAGGCCCTACATGACTGAAGACCACATACTCATCCATGCACTCACTTACACAGGAGGAGTCATTCACATGTTATTGGATTTTTTCATTGAAATAATTGTAATTACTCTATTAGTTGTATGAAAATCTCTTTATGGATATTATTCACTATTTTGAACACTCCTTATTTTGCGGCACATCTATCATCACATCTATCGGCACATCTATCATCACATCTATCATCCCATCCATTTGGTATAGTGGCAAGAAAAAGTCACCCACCACCACACCCCACCCACTTTGTGCATTTTTTCCTCAATTCTATTGAAGTGAAACGTTATTTTTCTTAATTTATCAGAGAGTACATAGATCACTCCATTATTATTGGACTTAATGTGATCTTGGTGTGAGGATGCTGTCTTGTTGGATTGTCAAATCAAAACAACAGTGCTTGGTGGATTATGACATCATCAGGTTCTGGGACTCGTGTTGAGCATCATAATGCGTGCTAGATGTGGATTTTGGTTATTGCACTACTGCGACTGGACGAAGATTGACGTGATTTAGGTAAGTCAGTGGTTTTCCTCTTTAATATTTAAGTGTTTGAGGTCCAGTGATGCTGGAACTTCCAACCAGAGGTGGAAAGAGGAGTGAAAGATCTGTTTAGTCAGGTACCACTTTGATTTGACTTGAGTATATTCTCTCTTCAAACTCTGATTTGAGGAAAGGTCAGAAAAATGGTTTGACTCAACTAAAAGTAGCCGCCTTCTGTAATGTACTGTGTTCACACTAACATGACTTTCATGTAGAGTCTCCAGTGTTTCAGCCATTTCTACTCTGCACGGTAAATATTGGGAAAGTATCTAAGTTAATATGTGTAGCAGTAAAAGTGCAGAATACATTTACCAACTTGATGTTAAACATTGACACCAGATAGGAATACGCTCAATGTTGAATGACAAGTTAACATTGAGAGGTTAACTGTTGTGTTAAATGGATATTTAAAGGGATTTAAGGAACTATTTTCTCTCTATTCTCTCCATGTCTCCATTTTCCTTTCAGTTTTCTTCCATAGCAAACATGGCAAGCTGTCTCCCCTGGCTCTGTCTACCCAGAAAGTCCAGTAACTTTAAGATACTGGAATTCCTTGGACATGGGAGCTTTGGTACTGTAGCCCAATGTGAGAAACTGGACACCGGGGAGATTCTGGCCATAAAGATACCAAACGGTATACAATCTAACCATCAGGCCAAAAAGGAGGTGGGTGACTTTACTGTCATGCAAAAGATTATGTTACATCTGCTCTGTTGGTCAGATTTAGTCTGTGTATCACGTAAACTACCTGTTGATAACATCACCATGTCAAACCTGTCATGTATCCCTAGTTGTCCATGTTGAACCATCTCAGATGTCTGGATGCGGATGAGACCAACATCGTGAAGTTCTTTCAGGACGTCAAGATGAACTGTCAAACCTGTCTGGTGTTTGAGATGTTGGACATCTCCTTATACGGGTACATGAAGCAGAGGAAGTTCAACCCTCTGCCACTAAACGTCATAAGGTCCATCATCCAACAGGTACAGACGCCATCAGACAGGAAGTAAATTCAAAGCTTCAGAATGTTCCACTGTAGTTCATGCTCTATATTCTATGACCGACTTTGTCCCTGCAGATGGCCACAGCATTCGAGGCCCTGAAGAGCATCGGAGTGATCCACGCAGATCTCAAGATGGACAACATCATGCTGGTGGATCGTCTGAGAGAGCCATTGAGGGTAAAGCTGATAGACTTTGGCGTGGCCCTTCTGAGGACTGAAGCCAAGCAAGGCTCTATACATCAGCCCCTTGTCTACAGGTGAGATCTACTGGAGAAGGTTTGCAGTTTCTCACTTCTACTGTAAATACTTAGCAGGGTGTGTGTTTCCTGTCCATACCGGTGAGGACAAATGTTGAATTCAGGGCTACATAAGTCTCAGCTGTTGTGACATTCTCCTACTGATGCCTCCTTGTTTCATTTCTACCATGTTTCCCCATGTTGTATTATTATTCCTCAAAGCACGACAATGTTTCTGATTTGGTGTGCTGCTGTTCTTCCACACTCAGGTCTCCAGAAATCCTTTTGGGGCTCCCGTTTTCTGAGGCCTTGGACATGTGGTCGCTGGGCTGCATGATGTGGGACTTGTTCATCTGTACAAAACTCTTCCCTGGGGAACATGAACATGACGTGGTCAGTACTTTACTATAACTGGACTCTGCTCCCTTTCTACACGAACCCTTAATTATTGATAGCAGTAGCTACTCTAAGACCAGCAGATGATGATCACAGCAGACAAGTAATATAACCATATGGAGTCCTGATAGTCTAGACTGATGTGATCCTGTGTTTTGCCTCCAGATGCGATTCATCATCAACTTCCTGGGTCAGCCAGCGGACCACCTCCTGAATGCTGGGTGTAGAGCAAAGAAGCTATTCATCTTCAGGAGGGCTGGAGGCTGGAGGCTCAAGGTACCACAACACCGCTTTATTGACCAAATATAATTTTCTCTTGAACATTTTCTTGAGAATATTTATTGTCAGTATCAATCAGTGATTCATCTAAAGTGATAAGACTTTTCAAATACACGTTACCTTCTTTTAGACACCAGCGGAGTATAACGAATTCGCCACAGACAACAGGAAGTACTCATTCAGATCTCTGGATGAGCTGACAGAGGTAGGTAGTCCAGTAGGTGGTAGCTGCTGAAGACATGGAATTGGTTGAATTCATGACTTCCATCAACCTTTTTGTGAGTCAGGAAGATGATTCCACTGATTTCCCGTTGGGACTTTTCTCATCATTTGGTAATTTAGTTCAACCTGAAGGACAGGACTGAGCTCGCTGATAGGAGGCAGTTTGTTGACCTCCTGAAACGAATGCTCCAGATGGATGCCAGTGAGAGGATCACACCAAGTGAAATCCTCGAACATGCATTCATCACAATGAGCGACCTCGCCAGCGGCTCCCACCGCAGCTCTCAGTAAGTGTGTGTGTTTGGATGTGTGGCCTGAGTCCTTATATTGCTGCTTTGCACATCAGTTATCAGACAGGGGTAGGCGCTGTAGGTGAATGATTCATCAAGTGATCAACTGATTGATTGATTGGCATGCTTGTCCAGTGGGAAGTCTTGCTTCCTGGCTCTGAGCATAACTGAGTTTGTCCTTTTGGAAGGTACCTGAATATACCTGTACAACAAATTTGAGCTAGCAGTATATGTTAACTGCATGTGTCCTCATTCACCAGCGCTAGGGGAACTTTCATCTTGGTTCAGCCAATGCCAGACATGTCCTCCAACGAGAGAGTGTCTAGCCCCCAGGCTGTTCTGGACCCCAGCTCCCAGTCCATCTATGAACTGGCGCAGCCGGCTGTGACACCTGAGGAGACTCCATCGCTGGACACTTCAGAGGTAGGAATCACTGCTTGCTCAGTGTCAATTATATATTAGCAATAATGTACAGTTGAAAATTCACTCAACCAGGAATGAATGTGATTATTGTTAATAGTACTAATCGTCTCCTCACAGGATGAAGCTCCAGCAGCAAGCCCCACTGTGGACTCTGCTGTTGTGGCCACCCCTTCAGTTCCCCTGAGCAGCCCTGTTGCTGACCCCGCCATTGTTGTGAACCAGGCTGTCATAGAAAACAACAACCTGGTTGACACAAATGCTGCTCACATCACATCTGGTAAGACATTCACCTCCACTTGTATCTGAATTGTCAAGTCCTTCCACACTGTAGTTGATTCCATCAAGGTCACTTGAGGCATTGACTGTCCTCTTTCGGTTTTTAGAGGTCAGCAAGCCGAAAAAGAAAAAGAAGAAGGGAGTCAGACGCTTCTTCTTGAGGAGGGCATTTTGCTGCTGCGGTTCGGCCACGGTCTCACCTGGGGAGTGAGACCTGTGGTCTCTATGTAGGTTTTTTTCTAGCAAAACACCTGAGAACTACGCTCAGAAAATATTCACCTATTCATTCACTCACCTACAACAAATCTGAGGTATCAGTATATGTTAACTGCATGTGTCCTCACCAGCGCTAGGGGAACTTCCACTGAAGCACAGCCAGGTGCCATCTTGGTTCACCCTAACTCAGACATGGCCCCCAATCTGAGTGATGGGGAACCTGAACAGGACAGGAACTGCCCCCAAATTAGGTAAGATTATTTCCTCCGGAGCTCCACTCCCCCCTCAGATGGGGGTGGAAGAGGAGGGAAATGGTCCAGTTAGGCCATAATGTGAGCAGATCAGGGACCATGTGCATCCATATCTGAAATTTGCAAGATTTGAGGACAAAAGGCATTAGTACGCTAGAAGTGCAGTTTTTGATCACCAATATCAGGACAGACTTGTTCACTTTGAGCACATATTGGTCTCTGCCAAATGACATCAAAAACAATGGCGATACAAATACTGCTCTTAGAAACTTGAACTTAAAATGGTGTGTGTGTGTGTGTGTGTTTACCCCCAGGCGGTTCTGGACTCCCTGAGATAAAAACACCTGGCTGTGATAACTGAGGGGACTCCATCACTGGACACCACAGAGGTAGGAATCTCTGAATGAAAAATGAAAAATTGACTCAACCAGGAATGAATGTGATTCTTGTTCATAGTACTAATGGTCTCCTCACAGGTTGGAGCTCCAACAGCAAGCCCCACTGTGGACTCTGCCACTGTGGCCACCCCTTCGGTTCCCCTGAGCAGCCCTGCAGGTCCTCCCTTGAACAATGACCTGATCCACTCCACATCTGGTAGGACATTCACCTCCATTTGTGTCTGAATTGTCAAGTCCTTCTACACTGTAGTTGATTCCAACAAGGTCGCTTTATTGTCCTCTTGATTTTTTAGAGGTCAGCAAGCCCTAGACGAAGCAGAAGAAGGTGGATGAGGACATTCTGCTGCTGTGCGACCAAAGCCGAAGATGTGGAGTGAAGTTCCCTATGGAGGTTTTCTCGCCAAACACCTGAGAACGACTCTCAGAAAATATTCACCCACCCGTGATTGAAGACAGAAAACATTTACAGATGTAAAAGTGAACATCTGAATGAATGTGGTAGCAGCCGTACTTGCACTTGGCAGAACAAATTGAATCTGCAACTTCTCAGATGGCGTCTTGGGCATCACAAATCTGCACGTAAAATTGTTGCAGAGAATTTGATGCCCAAGTGATTAAATCTGAGCACATATATTTCAAGTGTGCAGCTGCTTCTGACTTCAGATTAACGGGTGGGTGAATATTTTCCGAGTGTAAAAGCCATCATCAAGTTCTCAGGTGTTTGGCTAGCAGAAACCTTCATAGGTCTCCCTGTGGGCGACACGGTGGCCCAGTGGTTAGCACTGTGGCCTCACAGCAAGAAGGACACGGTTCCTCTGTGTGGAGTCTGCATGTTCTCCCCGTGTTGGCGTGGGTTTCCTCCGGGTCCTCCGGTTTCCTCCCACAGTCCAAAGACATGCAGGTCAGGTGGATTGGAGACTCTAAATTGCCCTGAAAGTGATTGACAGTCGATCTGTGTTGGCCTTGGATTGGCGACCTGTCCAGGGTCTTTCTCTAAATAAAGCCAGTCGCTCAAAAACAAATTCACTGTTGTCAGTTGTGTGTTTTAGCAGTAGTATATATATATATATATATATATATATATATTCACTTTTATCTTAGCTTTTATTCAGATGTAGTTAGTAGAAGTGGACGTGAGTACCACAGACACACCAATGAGAATAGTATAGGGATACAGTAGGGATTGTGTTCAGGGACAGTAGGATATCCTGTTTACAACTTGCAGATACAGACAGAGAATACCCATCCCCAAACAGGATTCTCTCACACACACACACACACACACACACACACACACACACACACACACACATCTACCTTCCTCAAAAGGCAATAAAGACGCCCATCACCTTCCTCAAAAGGCAATAAAGACGCCCATCACTGTAGTTGGATAAAACTCTGTATTTCAAAAGATGAACATAAATCACATTTCATTCGTGAAAATACAAAACTAATAATCTACCACAAGCAAGGAGTTGTTGGGAATTATATATTTGGCCGAGGCAAGGTTGTCTTGTCTCGGCAAGACATTACAATACACTAAAATACACTAAGGCCGTCTGGAGGCCTCTTTTACAGTACAATGCAGGCCTTTTGGTTGCCTTTAATCAATTGGAAATTAGCACAAGAGACATGGTGTTCACAGGTCTAGAGGAAGGTGAGACAGAACTACTTCCACTCAACTCAATTAACATAGGGACGACAGACAGAGGCAGAAAGGGATGAAAGGATCTATATAAAATATCACATGGGTGTGTTTGTATAAAGGAACTGTAGGAGTTCTTCAGATTATCCTTGTAGGGATAATTTGAATCCTCGGACGTAGTTTGTTGTTGCTTTCTTCTGACATTCATCACCACGACCAAGAAATAATTCCTAACAGAGTACATTTAGTGTTCACTGGCAACATCCATACAAAATTATGTGCAACATAATAAAGCCACAGATCTCAGTGCAGATATAAGACCTGAAGTGGTTACTCTTTCTTAGGCAGTCATTTCAGGTTTGTCCGCCAGCTTGGCAGGTTCAATCTCCATTGCCATCAGGTATCCTGAAGAAGCACGGGGACACAAAATGAGGACAAATGGACTTACTGACTTAAATATCAGTGTGTTAGACTAGGGGTGGGCGATATGACTTAAAATCAATATCACGATTATTTCAAACTTTTACCTCGATTACGATTAATGAACGATTATTGTATTTGTTTTATTTTGTGTAACCTTAATGGTCAATGATACCTTTGTTTACAATAGACAACGCCACTCTTTAAAAGGGAAAGACCCACAAAATCAACTATAGCTTAGTATACCCATTAGCTCTAATCCCCACACAGGGTTTCCAATAAAGGAAAAGGGCGAAACAGAGGCTTTTGTAGACCACAAGGTAACAGTTTATTAACAACATTAAAATAACACACTATGCCAAGTAGGATAAGGGTACCACCACAGATAATCCTAGTGCCAACTGCACAGGAGCACACAGATTAAACACAGCACCTCTAATTAGTATGACACACTGTTAGATATTGCACACGAGATTAGACACAGCACTTCTAGTTTGTAAAACACATTAGTAGGAACAGGGGTGTCAGGGACACAGGTTATTCAATTGGCAGTACAATACCCTAAACCAGGCACCAGAGAGTTACAACTCCAATCTAAAAACATCAAACTAAAATGGAGGAAAAACAGTGGCTGTATGCGCGTTTCGCCGATACAGCCTAAAAATACAAAAGAACCAATTACTACCTCATGCATTCATTCATTCATTAATTCATACATTCATACATACATACAGAAACGATATTTTTTTGGAGGGGAGAATAAATTCACAACAACTCACGTGCGTCTCAAGCTCCTAGTCAAGCAAGGTGATTAGTGGCCAACCACCGGGGAATTCAACCGTGGACTGGTTCGTCCACATACATCTAAATTATAATAGAGTATTACCATTACATTCAGGTACCTCTAGACATAAAATATAAACTATAAGTTAATGGTCCCCGTAATAAACCACAGGCTCACAGAAAGCCCTAAATGTATATTCCTACCTCTTCCGTATCACTCGATGCCGACCGACAACAGCAAGGCTTGAACGTGATCAAACGTGAACTCCTCAAATCTCTCGGGACTTACCCTTATATCCCACCCTACTGAACTCCTGCCAGGTCTCAGCAAGCTGCAGGGTCCTAGCGTCCCACAGGTTACATTTGAAATTTGTTTTACTTTGAACATTGACCGGATGCTCTATGCCGTTCCTGTGTCTGACTTCCTGCCCAGCTTGACACATTCGCTTGCGGCTCGCAAAAAACGAACACAGCGTTAGTTAGACGGGGCGGAGGGACGTGACTGAATACGACGTAGTATTTTTTTAAAGGACAATTCCGGGATTTTTCAACCTGGCCTCTATATCCACAAAATCGCCTATCATACCGCAAAGTAGATCCCAAAAGTTTCGGAGTTGCTCCGGTAGATCGGCTCAGCCGGCAGTCGCGAAACGGGGGCTCAATGGCTGCAACGGAATCTGCAACGGAATCTGTACGGAATCTGTACGGGCATAGAGGCGCGGTCAAAGTACGTCCAGTAAAAGTGCTTGATTTTGCCACTGACAGGCTCAGATTGTTATTCGTGTTCTTATCCAACATAATCTTTCTACCGTCCTCTTCCTGCAACAAGTGAACCCTCTCGCTATAGACTACCTTTGTCCACCGTCCATTTCAGAGTGGGACTTCTCCTTGAGCTAGACTTTAGTTTTCTGGTTAAAAAGGTTATTTCTGTAGCGATCCTTTCAGTAATGTTGTCAGACACTTGTCAGACACACAAATAACAATCTGAGCCTGTCAGTGGCAAAATCAAGCACTTTTAGTGGACGTACTTTGACCGCGCCTCTATGCCCATACAGATTACGTTGCAGCCATTGAGCCCCCGTTTCGCGACTGCCGGCTGAGCCGATCTACCGGAGCAACTCCGAAACTTTTGGGATCTACTTTGCGGTATGATAGGTGATTTTGTGGATATAGAGGCCAGGTTGAAAAATCCCGGAATTGTCCTTTAAGGGGATAGTTCATGAACGCACGCATTGGGGAAAGTATTTGGCCCATTTATTCGCGGGAAAGTGCTGTTACGTCTGATACACACACACACACACACACACACACACACACACACACACACACACACGATGGATTGAATGGTGTCCATTACAGCATGTATTTTATTATACTCTCAGTTTTATGTTGAAAAGTGGTTCTAACACGAGCAGTTAGTTACCAGAGGGATCCAGCAGAGGGCGCGCAGAGCTGCGAGTGACTTTGTGGGACGCATCTCTTTCCCCCTTCAGTCAATAAACAGATGACCTGAGGAAAAGTTGTCACTTGTGTTCTTTGGCTCGAATACTCCCTTTTCAGGGCGTTTACACACACACACACACACAGAGGCCCAATCCAAGGCCCAATCCCAATGTCCCCCCTAAAGCCTAAGCCCTGAACCCTCACAGACTTAACTGACGTCACCTGGTAAGTGCTTGAGTGCGAGAGGCTGCAAGGGCTCGAAATTGTATAAATAGGAATGGGACAGCACTTTGCGACATATTGCGTTACCTTGACGATACCAAAAAAAAATGTATGTACGATTGTGGGTTTTGGGACTTTTTATTTTACGTTTTTTACTTTCTTCACCCAGGCTCTTGCCTTACAGAGTGGACGAGAGGTAATTGTCAAATAATCAATTGACTCGTTTTGTCAAAACAGCATCATCAAGCAAAAATTTAAATAAATGGTTGATGAATAAACATTTGTCCTTCCATTTGTTTACCGTTTTTTTTACCGCTTCCGGGCTTCCCCTGGTAACCCCGTATTTATCGTCACAACGCTATGAACTGTGGTAATTCCCTCAGGAAAGTCTGCATCGATGCGGACTTACGGAAAGTGTGCATAAATTGCTCAAAAAGTCTGTGAGAGAGAGAGCGCCCTCATGCACTTGACGATTTGACATTGGGACAGCCCTAAACCCTCGCGGACTTAGCGGGAACGCGCCTCAAAGTCTGTGAGTCCGTGAGGGGGGACATTGGGATTGGGCCCCAATGTCCCCCCTCACGATCTTGTAAAGCCACGTCATCCGGAGCTCACCACAGAGTTCCATTGGAGGTTTGGTACAGGTTGATTCGGTCGCTGGTCATCTGCTGGCTGAGAGAGAGAACCAGCGCTGAGAAATACACTGTGGGATGAAAGGGAGACAGACAGACAGAGTAAGTTGAAAGCATTCTGGTCGATCTTGGCTACTGCATTGCATTCTGGTCTATAGACAGTTTTAGGGTGGATTGTTTCCTTAAATGTATCTGGATGAAGTTCACATGCTTCTTCAATGCAGAGAAGAGTCGATTCACAACATCATTCACATACATTCACACCTGCAAACTGGCCTGATTGGACAGATTTCAGGAAGTCTTTTAACAATGCCTTCACTCAACATCTCTGAGTATGAATGAACACAACTAGAGGAAAGTGTGAGTTCCTATGATATGGGCTCTTCAATGGTGCGGCGTACCTGTCGAAGGCGGCCACGGTGCTGATGGCCAGCAGCATGTAGAGCAGACACTGGGAGGGGTAGGCCAGGCTGTGGCGCGGCCGTGTCTAGACGCCGTCGTGGTAGCTCCGCGGAGATTGTGCGTTTTTTTAGTTTTTGTGTTTGTTTTTAATATCTTTCTTTGCTCAAACACATCGGCACTAACATCCTACGAACGCAGCACACTTTTGGACATAAACTTTTGCGCAAAACAAAGGTTTTTGTCCACTTTTCCCATCGACCCAGCGTGGCCGGCAGAGATAGTACGAGCGAGCCACAACAATAACAGTGGAGACTCACCTACGGGGAGACGAAGGAGGAAACATCGGGGAAAACGGAGCGGAATTCGGAACAGACTGAGAGTTCAAGCCCACCGTCCACCTCTGCCCAGCATCCTTCTTGCTAACGTCCAGTCTCTGGATAATAAGTTGGATGATGTTAGGGCGAGGATTAGATTCCAACGGGACATGAGGGATTGTAACGTCTTTTGTCTGACGGAAACATGGCTGACCCCGCTGGTGCTGGATCGAGCCATATGCTCAACCGAGTCCTTCTCTGTTTTCCGTGCGGATAGAACGGAAGAGTCTGGCAAATCTAAGGGTGGAGGGGTTTGCTTCATGACCAACAACAAGTGGTGCAACCCCAAGGACATTAAGACTCTTTCTCGTTCCTGCTCGTCGAACCTGGAACATCTGACTATCTCATGCCGTCCATTCTACCTTCCCCGGGAGTTCAGCTCGGTCATCACCACAGCCGTCTACATACCACCACAAGCGGACACCGACGTAGCACTATCGGACCTACATGATGTGTTATGTCGGCATCAGAACAAGCATCCCGACGCGGCTATGGTGGTGGCTGGGGACTTTAACAGGGCGAACCTAAAAAAAGTCATGCCGAACTTTCATCAGCACATTACGTGTGCTACCAGAGGGGAAAGAACGTTGGACCACTGCTATACGCCGTTCAAGAGAGGCTACAAGGCTGTCTCTCTCCCTCCGTTCAGACCATGCCGCCATTTTCCTGCTACCGGAGTATAAACAAAGGATAGTACGGGAAGCGGTAGTGACGAGGGACGTAAAGCGGTGGTCTGACCAATCAGAGGCTGAGCTACAGGACGCTCTGCGTGACGTCGACTGGGACATGTTCCAATCCAGTTCCAGGGACGTCAGCGAGTTTACGGAAGTAGTAACGAGCTTCATAGCAACGCTAGTGGACACCATTGTCCCGACGGTAAAAGTTAGGTCCTTTCCTAACCAAAAACCGTGGGTTGATAAATCCATCCGCGACGCTTTGAACGCACGCACTGCTGCCTATAACTCCGGTCTTGTATCCGGCAACATGGACGAGCACAAGGCAGCGTCCTATGGACTGAGAAGGGCGGTGAAGGAGGCCAAGAGGAGGTATAGGGACAGAGTGGAGTCGCAGATGGAGCAGCGCGACACCAGACGCCTATGGCAGGGGCTACGGACTATAACGGACTACCAGGGCAGACCCCCCGCAATTGTGAGTGCCGACGCATCCCTAGCGGAGGACCTGAATTCATTCTATGCACGGTTTGAGGCTAGCAACAACAGCGCTAGCTCGCCGGCTAACAACATCACCGTTAGCGCAACCGGAGTGAGTTCTACCGCTGGGGATGAACACACACTCTCTGTGACCGAGCACAGTGTGAGGAGGGCTCTGACGAGGGTGAACACCAGGAAAGCTGCTGGTCCAGATGGCATATCTGGACGAGTACTGAAGACCTGTGCTAATCAGCTAGCTCCAGTGTTCACCACTATATTCAACATCTCCCTGGCTGAGTCTGTGGTCCCCGCCTGCTTCAAGAGATCCACTATTGTCCCTGTGCCCAAGAATGCTTCTCCAGCATGCTTGAATGACTACCGACCGGTGGCCCTCACCTCGGTGGTCATGAAATGCTTCGAGAGGCTGATTAAGGACTACATCTGCGCCTTCCTCCCTTGCTCCATGGACCCGCTGCAGTTTGCTTATCGTGCCAACAGATCCACGGATGATGCTGTCTCCCAGGTACTGCACACCACACTCTCTCATCTGGACAGCCGGAAGGGGGGCTATGTGAGACTGCTGTTCATTGACTATAGTTCAGCTTTCAATACCATAGTCCCCACCAGACTGGCTGGCAAGTTGATGGAGCTGGGACTGAACACCCCCCTGTGTGCCTGGATCCTGGACTTCCTGACCGCCAGGCCCCAGGTGGTCAGGGTGGGTAGACACACCTCCAACCCCCTCACCCTGAACACAGGATCCCCCCAGGGTTGCGTCCTCAGCCCCCTACTGTACTCCCTGTACACACATGACTGTGTGGCCAGGTTCAGCTCCAACACCATCATTAAGTTTGCGGATGACACAGTGGTGGTGGGCCTGATCTCCAACAACGACGAGAAGGCCTACCTGGAGGAAGTTGCTGATCTGTCACTCTGGTGCCGGGACAACAGCCTCCTCCTGAATGTCACCAAAACTAAGGAGCTGATTGTGGACTTTAGGAGGACACAACAACAGAGGACGTACTCACCACTGGGGATTAATGGGAATACTGTGGAGAGGGTGAGCAGGTATAAATACCTGGGAGTCCACATCACCGAAGATCTCACATGGTCCACACACACTGACACTCTGGTGAGAAAGGCGAGGCAGCGCCTTTACCACCTCAGGCAACTGAGGAAATTTAAAGTCTCCCGGAGGATCCTTCAGTCCTTCTACTCTGGAGCTGTAGAGAGCATCCTGACAGGAAGCATCACTGCCTGGTTTGGCAGCAGCTCCGCTCAGGACAGGAAGGCTCTGCAGAGAGTAGTGCGTTCGGCTGAACGCACTATTGGAACTACACTCCCCACCCTGCAGGACTTGTACACCAGGAGGTGCAGAACCAGAGCCTGCAGGATCATGAAGGATCCTCACCACCCCCAACAACAGTCTGTTTCAGCTGCTGCGGTCAGGCAAGCGCCTCCGTAGTCACGCTGCCAAAACAGAGAGACTGAGACGGAGTTTCTTTCCTCAGGCCATCAGGACTGTGAACTCCGACCTCACCAGGGCCCCCACCAAGACACACACACTGCCCCTCTTATGCACACACACACTTAGGTAAAGACTACACATAATTTATATTATACATACAATTTTCCCTTTTTTTTTACTATATTTTTTTTATAAAGTGCTCTTATTGTAAATATTGTGTTGTTTTTTTATATAGAGCTCTTAAAAACTGTGACATTGTAAATATTGTGTTGGTTATTGTAAATAGTGTGAACCTGTTATTTTGCACATTTCTGCTGAGCATTGCCACTTTGCATTTCACTACACACCTCGTGTGTGTATGTGACAATTAAACTTCTTGAATCTTGAATCTTGCTCCAGCAGGTTGGACAGAGCAGTGAGGTGCTGCCCGGCTAGCATGTACACCACCACCATGTTCCACACGGCATAGCCCGCCAGGAAGCCGTGGCAGAACAGGCCGATCACCCTGGACCGGATACAGGAGGGCAGAACAGGAGGAGTTAGGGAGGGAAACCACGCGGCTGCACGCAAACAGAACTAGTGCAGCAACTGATAATCTAGATAATCTTAAATAATCAGGAAATATTACGAAAAATATGATACTATGAGTCTGAGGTTGTTACTACAGGAGCCAATTAATGGGAAACTATTACATTACCTCTTCAGGAAACACTACCCTGACTCTTCCCCTTAGCCTTGCATAATTGTCGTCAATTATGTGTTGAGCTCTTGTTTTATTGGGCTTAGTTCATTTGCTACACTTATTTGTTCTTAGCTATTGTTTATTTGGTCACTTATTTGGTCTTACGACTCTTGTTTATTTGATTCTTTATTTGTCTCATTTGTTTAGATAAAGTAGGTTGCTAAGCTTATTGCACCTCCTACTTAACACTAAGTTATGCTATTAGTGCTTGTTTAGGAAGGAAGGCACTTTTACAATTTCTGTGGACTAGTAGTTTTTTCGCCTACCTATGTTGAATGCACCTTATCTGTAATGTGCCTTTGGATAAAAACGCGTCTGTAATAAGACTGGTATGTAATGTACTTGTACATTAGAGTTTTATTTCAGTATTGGTGCACTTTAGAAAGCATTTTCTGACATTTTGACAGGTTACTGCATCATGTGTCCCTGGCCTGCAGCCTTCGTGGACCTGACCGAGAAGTCTTGGGTCCGGGGACAGGATGGGCTGGAACTCATGCAGTTATCCGGTCTGGTTGCTGTCTTCTTCCAGTCTGAGCGCCATCATCCGCCTGGGAACCGCTCTGGACACAACACACACCACACACAAACATCACGCGATTTTTCAACAGGAAGTGATGTGTTTTTTTTTTTTATTTAACAACAGCAGGTTACCATTTGTGTTATTACTGTTCCTCTATTACGAGACCTTTCCGACGGTTGGCTATGTGCCCTGGGAGGCGGGGGGAGAACAGGATGATGGGGGATAGCGGGACGGGGCATCAGTGATGTGTCTCCTTTCTACATCCAGTCAACAAAGCGCGACTCCAAAAGTTTGATTCGGGAGTGGTAGGAAAAAAGAAAAAGAAAAATTTCCACTGATTTATTTTTCTCTTCTTTAGGACCAGTTTGATCCCCTAATAGTGTTTTCACCTCTTCTTTTGGTTTTCTGACCACTTCCTCCCATGGGTGCCCGACCCCGTTCATCTCCTTCCCCAAGGCCCGCTTGGTGTTTTCAAGTCTAAAACCCCAAACCCGATGAGCAGAATCTACTTTTCTTTAAACCCGCACAATGGGAATATGCGGCCAATTAAGGTGTTTGAAGGGAAGGGATTTAAACCTTTGTGTGTTTCAGTGAGGGGGAGGTCAACGGGAAGCCGTTTGGGCAGAGAGTGAGCTGGACCAGAGGAGGCAGCAGGGGGACCTGGCCCGGGACCTGATGACCCCCAGGTCAAGGAGGGCCTTTTAACCCCACTAGCCCCCTGCTCCCGGGAAAACGTCTGTTGCCCGCCCCCCAAGAGGAGTTTTTCTTTTTCTTTTTCCTCCTATGGGGGGGTCCGTCGTTCGGGGTTTCAGGGTCTTTGGCTCCCGACCCCAGACGCCTCCGGTGCCCAGGCCTCCCATCCATCCCGGGGTTTGGGGCACAAAACAGAAAAAGGGAAATTAAGATTGGACATCCACTAACTTCCTAAATTTTGGTTTCCTACACCTTTTCCTTAAAAAGGACGATTAAAGGCCCCAGACCTTTTTTTTTGGGACTCGATGTAAGTTTTCAGAGGATGTGAATTTGGGGGGCTTGTGACTGGGTGTGTGTGGTAGTGTTTTACCCCCCCGCACATTACCCACTCCATTCCCTACAGGACAGACTGAGAAGGCAGAAGACAACAGACAGACGCAGGCAAATAAGAAGGCAGGCGGGCAGAAGACAGACAGACAGACGACAACCCCAGCACCTCTTTGGGGGATGACATGTGGTCCATTTTTCCCCCTCCACTTCCTGAAGCGACCGCACGGGGGGTCAGTTTGGCCTCCCACCGTCTCTTTGAGGACCTGGGAAAACCCTGAGTGAGGGATTTGCCCGGGGGGGAAACCGGGGTCCGAACCAAAGCCCCTCCACCCCTGGAAAACGCCCCTGACTTCCCCGGGGTTGGGGGGAAAGTGGACCCCCAGTGCACACTGAAAAAAAACCACCACTTGGGTTGGAAAATTCATTTTTAATTTTATTACCCAAGAACGGGGACTCAGTGTCATTTTTATTGTCATGGACAATTTTTTCCCTGGGTAAAGACAGAAAATGTTAAATTTTAATTTATTTTTTCTCGGCCTGTGTAGAAACGTTTTGGAAAGCATTCTTACATTTGGCTGTGATGACGCAACCGGCCCGGGTGAAAACATGCTATCCCATATCGAAATAAACCACATCAATAAAACACTAATTGGACCATTTCCCAAAGACAGTGAACACCTCAATAAAAAATCACTTAAAATTGAAATAAAGGGGTTACCCCGGACTGATCCGGTTTCACAACTTTTTTTTGGGGAAACCCTGAGGATCTGCAGATCGGTGGAGTGTATCATTTCACTCCTCTGTGAGGGGGGACTGCGCAGAGTGTCCCAAACCCCGTCTGGTTCCTCTGGGTTTTCCCTCCCGGGGCCACCGACAGCGGGCACCGACCCATCTCTGACGACTGACCACGGGGAAAAAAGGGCTCCACTTCTCAGCTGCTTTTGACTGTTAGGGTTGTTAGCTTAGCACGCTTACTGGGGCCCGCAGGGTGGGCAGTGGATTTTTTAAGTCTTATTTCAGTACTACTTAGTCTAAAGGGAAAAGTTAAAGTCAACATTCATAAAAAAAAAAATTTTCTTTACCTTTTAAATTTTTTTTTCTAAAAAAAAATCTAGATTTTAAAATATTTTAATGGTGTTTTCCAGTTTCCAAAGAGTTTCTGCCCCAAAAAAGGTTGATATGATGTTTAAATTTTTTCCAAAAACCTTCAAAAACTGGGAATATTTTAGTTTTAGGGTGAACTTGCACTGTGAAAGCTGCAACAGTGCAAAACACATCATCACCCTTCTCATAACGCCCTTTCCCGCTGGGGCTCTTCTCCCAAAGGGAACCCTCCAAATGCCCTTTTTTCCCCTTTCGACCAGAAATTTGGGGAACACGGTGAAAAAAAAAAAAACACCAAAAAATTATTTCACTATAATTTTACCCAAAAATCGAAGGGCCCGAAGAATCAAAAAAAATGAAAAGGTGTTGGGTTTTCTTGCAACAAGTTCACGGGGCCCCCCCTCTGGGGTTTGTTGGAAGGATTCTGGGAAATGTAGGAAATCACTAATGAAGCAAAAATTACAACATTAAAAAATAACTCCTGGAAGGCTGAACAACCCAGACGATGAAAATGAGAGTACGGGGATCCCGGGGTGGGATTCTCTTTAAAGGGCCCCCTGTCTCACGCCGTGGTTTCGGAAGAGTGGCCCCGCTGTCTCTGAAACGCTGGCCAGGGGGAGTGGGGGCAGTCTTCATAGACACCCCCCTAAGTGGGCACACAGCGGGTGTGTGAGCCTCGGGAAATACCTCCCTTCCCCCCAAGCTCCCCACCCCCCTTTTGAAAAGAGATGAGGACCGCATTGTGATTGGGAATCTTTGGGAATGCTTGATTATGTATGTTTTCCTTTTTGTGATCGATCGTTCAGCATCGGTGGGGCCCCCAAATCATATCTTTACGTTTACTTGGTGGATAAAGTGTCATGACCTGTACTCTGCTGGCGAGAGTAAAAGTTACACCAGCAAACCTGGCTGAGAGGGAAGTTGCTTTCGCGTGTTGTTGATGGACTCTCGTAACCTTATTCCTCATCAGGGTTCGGTGGACCCGCCCCCCATCGGGGAAGACAAAGACTTCAGCATGTCTCGAACAAGCCGCTGAAAGAGCAAAGAGAAGGGGACGCTGCATTTAGAAAACGACCTTTACAAAGGTGGTCACCCCAAATTGGGTTTCACAATTTTTTCTTCTGCTGAACTCTTTTTTTTTTATCAAAAATACACATTTTCTAAACCACATTAAAAGGCACGGGAGAGCCCTACCCAAAGACAAAGTAATTGTCCCCCAAAACGACCATAACATGAGGTGCTACATGGTTTGGTGAAACTATCACAAACGGATGGTGGTGGTAATTAGTTCACTAACCCCCACCGGTTCCGCATTAACAATGCCAAACCCCGATGTGGTTTTAAATGTGTCTTTGGGGAAAAAGTCAGTAAGGAGATATTGAGTTTATAAGGGGGTTTGGGTAAATACAATTTTGGTTTTTCCCGTTCCTCAAAATTTGTATTTTCTGCCATGCCCTTTTTTTTTGACCATGAGCCAATCAAGTCAAAGCAAAAAAAATCTGAAATGCCCCCCTGCCAAAAATACGTTTCAAAAAAAAAAAATGAAGACTAAGATCAAAAAAGATCCATTTTTTTAAGTGAGGAGAATTTTAAAAGAAATCTCTAATCTGTTCGTTTTTTATTTTTATTTCACACGACCTGATTCTGTACTAAACGTGTTTAACAGCGTTTTACAACCGACCCAGTCTCCCAACTATACTAAGGTGACCAGATTTCTGAAATGAAAAAAGGGGACATTCCCCGTTGGCGGTCAATATTTATTTTAAAAAATGCAATGTTAATCTATGAAATAAAAAGGGGGACAAATTCCCGGGTTTTATTTTTTTGACCACTGTTGTACGTCAGCTCCCCCAAATTGAAGAACTGGGTTTCGGGAACGCGCCGGGGCTCGCGCTGCAATCACAATATGAAGAACTACTCCCAAATATTTTTATTACCCCAATTACTCCGATTAGGGATATAAAACACAAATCACTTACTCATTCTGTTTTGATGATGAAATCTCTTGTTCCGATGTTTGTTCTGATGACCTACAAAAATAAGATTACTTATAAATTTTATTGCCTACCATCCTGTTGGGGGCCCCTTTTGTTGTCTTACTTTTAAATTTTAAAAACCCAAATGGCATTTATTCCCCTTTTTGCCTTTTTAAAAAAAGAACCTTTACTGAATTTTTAAACCAACCCCGGCCCCAATCTCAAGGGGTTTCTGGTTCTACTTGTACTGTGTCTTTTGTGATCACCTTTTTTTCACCATTTCCCCGTCAATACGCAATCACAAGAAAACTACACCCCTTTCTAATCGTTAATTTTTAACGGTAGATTTTATTTTTCCCCCTTTTGTTATTAATTTAATGAAGCTTACTTTAACTCTAAACCCCCTGCCTTAGTAAACCCCCCCCCGTCCCGGGGGGCGCTGGAAGAATGCCCGGTGCAGCACACGAAAATGAACTCGCTTGACATTATTATGTTGAAACTCCCGATAGATTTATTTACTTAAATTTAAACGAACCCCTGCACAACCCACTGACCCCCTGAGTTTACAGACAAAAAGTTTTTTGATAAAATTAAAACATTGCAAACCTCCATCTGGCTAATGGGTGTTTGAAGAGTCGCTCCACTAGTTAAACTGAGTTTATTGTTTTTTTTTTCCCCCCTTTTTTTGGGGGGGTTTTTTTTTTGTTTGTTTAATTTTTTTTTTTTTTTTTTTTTGTGTTTTTTTTTTTTTTTTTTTTTTTAAAATTTTTTTTATTTTTTTTTTTTTATTGGGGGGGTTTTTTTTTTTTTTTTTTTTTTTTCCCTTTTTTTGTTTTTTTGATTTTTTTTTTTTTTTTTTCCCTTTTTTTTTTTTTTGATTTTTTTGGGCCCCCTTTTTTTTTAAAAAAATTTTTTTTTTTTTTTTGATTTTTTTTTAAATTTTTTTTTTTTTTTAAAATGGGAAAAAATTTTTTTTTTGTTTGGGCCCCTTTTTTTTTGTGTTTTTGTTTTTTTTTTTTTTCTTTTTTTTTTTTTTAAATTTTTTTTTTTGTGGGGGAAAAAAAACCCCTTTAAAAAATTTTTTTTTTTTTTGTTTTTTTAATGTTTTTTTTTTTTTTTTTTTGGAAAATGTTTTTTTTTAAAAAAAATTTTTTTTTTTTTTTTTTTTTTTTTTTTTTTTTTTTTTTTTTTTTGTGTTTTTTTTTTTTTTTTTTTTTTAAAAATTTTTGGTTTTTTTTTTTTTGGGGGGCTTCGAAAAAAATTTTTTTGTTGGTTTTTTTTTTTTTTTTTTTTTTTTTTGGGTTCTTTTAATTTTTTTTTTTTTTTGGTCTTTTTTTTTTTTTTTTTTTTTTTTTTTTAAAAAATTTTTTTTTTTTGTCAATTTTTTCTTTTGCTCTTTTTTTTTTTTTTTTTTTTTTTTTTTTTTTTTTTTTTTTTTTTTAGGGTATTTTGGTCTTTTTTTTTTTTTTTTTCCTTTTTTTTATTTGAAAAAAAACCCGGGTAGGGGGCTCGCTGCCCGCTTTCTTGCACTAAAATATTATTTACGGGGGTCTGTTTTTCCCCCTTTTGGGGGGGTTTGGGGCGCCCCAGGGGGCCAGGACCAAAAAGGGGATTCCCCCCAAAAGGGACCCCACCCAAAAAATTCAAGGAAGGGGCCCTTTTTCTCCCCCCGGGCCTTTTAGGGGGTTTTTCGAAAAGGCGTGTCCCTTCGGAAAAATGGGTTCCCAAAAGGAGGGCCCCCGGTTTGAACGTGGAACCGGTCACGATCAGTGCCCGAAAGGGGCCCCGGATGGTGCCCCCGGAGAGGGGTAACTTTTCCCCTGTCTCAGCCTGGGCCCCCGCCGTTCCCCCCTTTTGTCCCCGACCCGCCACGTCTCCGGAGGAAAACCTGTTTTGGCCCGGTTCCCCCTTTTTGTTTGGCCCGGGCCGACTGTTTGCCCTTTTTGGGGGGCCAAACCCCCCTATTTTATTTGGGGGATTTTTTTTTAAACAATCGACTGGGGCTAATTAAGGGGTTTGGGAACAAAGGTTCGAACAAGGGTAAGAAAAGGGCAACGGTCCACCCAGTGAGTATAGCAACATCAAGTACAGTCGGGGGCCAATGACATCGGGAGAGGCAATGGGAGGTCCCCAAGCAAATACCCGGGGACTTGACCCGTGGAAGATGGCGGCATCGATTAATTTTTTTGGGCCCCTTTTACCTTTGCGGGGGGCAATGATAAGGGATAGAGATTAGTCCCCCTCAACCTCTGGGGGCGAAGTTTGGAAAAAAGGGGATTAGTCTTCTAGAAAACGGCCCCTCCTTCGGGGGAAAACCCCGGCTTCTAAAAGCGAGGCCCTTTCCCCCCTAAGGGGGGCGTGCTTTATTATTAGCAACATGATAGATTTTTAAGGGAAAGCTGACTCTGCCCGTAGAGCTCGCCGGGTGCAGGCTTTGGGAAATTGCTAGGCCTGAAAGGGTGGGGATTCTGCCAGGTTAGAGCTTACAGCAAAAAATGAGACTGTGCCCCCCTCGCCATTTTCCCCCCCATCTGCCGAGTTTTCCCAGTCTGCATTACTTTATCCTCTGGAGCAGCCCCCTTCGATCTAAAATTACTTTACAGCCCTTTCCCAAATTAAGAATTTATCTTTCTCCCACGGCCCCCCGTCAAATTCCACCGACCCCATAAATTACAGCAATTTAATTGAAATTAGCCCCCACGCTACTCCCTTAACTTTGATAAAAAGTCGGGCGTTTTGAATGCCGACTGGGGGTTTATAAAATTAAGATCTGTCAACAAAAGCGTGCTGATCAATGATTTGATTAGAACATAATCTGGACAGAGGGGTTTCTTTTTTGAAAACCGGCTAAAGCCAAATGATTTTTCCCTTTTAAATGAGGCCTCCCCCCAAAATTTTTTTTGTTAGGTAAATTTTTTGTTAGCTATTGACCCCAAATTAAACCTCGACTTTGCTACTTGCCCTGAGTGCGCTCGCAAATTGACATGCGGATACTCTTGAACCGTCTTAACATTATAGGTACCCGGGGGGATCAGCCCTTTCTTGGTTTGGTTTTAAACCTATTGATAGATCACACCAGCTTTTTCAAAAACATGACCTCAGGGTTTTTAAATAGGGACTTTGGGTCCCAAAAGGGCTTTCCTAGGACCACGTATTCTCTATCTATATGCTCCCACTTGGTGGCATCATTCGAAAAATTTGGCTTTAAACCCCTTTGCTCGCCATGACCCCCAAATTTTTTAATACCGTCAAACCCCCCGATGACACCCAATTCCAAAAATGACCCTGCCTATCAGGGTCAAAATTGGTGTCCCTAAACTTCCTCCCCTTTAAGGGCAAAAAACTGAGATGCTGATTGGGGCCGGTAGACATGACCAATTTGAAAATAGTACCTTAATTTTGTAGTTGGTAATTCCCCCAGAGCCCTACTTTAAAAAACCCTTGGGGGAAAATTCCCCCTACCCTTCATTCAGTTGCACATTAAGGGATCAAAAATCAGTTTTATATCTTCGAAATTTTATTTGCTAAAATTGACCTTGCTAACAGAGGCAGAGCAGAATTTTAGTACATGCCTTTGTATCATCCGAATCGTTATTGCAATGCCCTTTTCGGGTTACCTAGGGGGGCACAAAAAAAACTACAACGGGGCCCAAATGCTGTCCCAAAAACCCTGCCAAAAAATAGAATTCGACCTATAACTCCCCCGTCCTCTTACACTGGCTCCCAATTAGGCCAGGTGTGACTTTAAGGTGCTTTTCTTCATATAAATATTTCATGGGTGGCACCGTCCTATTTTTCCGATTTGATTAAACCTTATAAACCGCCACGCGCCCTCAGATCCAGGACGCTGGGTACCCGTCTTCCCAGCAGTCAAAAAAGAAAACAGGGAACAGGCCTTCTCTTTAACCCGGGCCCCCTATTATGGAACAGTCTGCCCGCCTAGTCAAAGGGGCAGGCCTTTTCGAAGTCTTTAAGTCAAGGCTAAAAAAACCCTTTATTCTCTCTGTCATTTGGGCCCGCCTGAGGGGGTTTGGTCATCTCTTTCAGAGTAAGCTAGACCGTTAGCTTCCTAGATCAGGGCCCGCCCCAGGATACTGCATCCCGCCTACAGTCCTATTCTCCTGGTCACCTGCTCCTGTTTCCCCTGACGTGGTCCCCTGTTTTTCTTTGGGGAGTGGAGGTGTGTATGGGGGTGGGGGTGAGTCTCTATCCCTTTCCCGGCTGCAGCCCGGAGGTTTTGGGGGTTGGTTGGGGCCCGCCCCTAGGACGATGCTGACTGAGCGGACGTTGCGTTCTCCTATCTGGGGAGAGTTTGGGCTGGTTGGTCCCCCCTCCCAGCACGATGCTGATGGCGGATTTTTCGTTCTCCCATTGGGGAGTGTTGGGCCTGCATGGTCCCCTAGTCTATGATGACGCCCGACTGAGTTGGTTTCTTGATGCCGCCCATCAGATTGGATTCCCCCCAAAATAAATTTCATTATTTTGGGATCGTGCTTGCCCAAACTGGCATTATTGCACGCCCCCAACCCTCCTGGGAGGGGGTCCCCCTCGAGAGCCCTCCCCAAGGTTTCTCCCAAATTTTCCCAGTGAGGGTTTTGGGAGTTTTTCCCTTTCCTCTCTGAGGGTCTAAGGCTGGGGGATGCGTTTTACAACCCTATATTATTTTCACAAGTTGGGCCACTGTGAAGCCCCTTAGAGTGTAACGGGGGATTTAAAGGGGTATACAAATAAATGTGATTTGATTTGATTTTATTTGAATTTAGTAAATTTAGTTAAAAAAAAAAATTTGTGGGGTTCCCTATTGAAAAATGGAAAAAGGGGAAATTTTGGGGGGGGGGGCCAACGAGACAATTCCCAAAAGGTTGGTGTCGTCTTTTTATTTTATTGGTTTTTTAAAGAATGTAGCATTGAGGGGCCAATAAGTGTTGTTGTGTGTGTGTGTGGTGGTTTCCTCTGCTGAAAGGGGGCTCCCTTCCCCGGGGTCCTGGATTCCTCGTCCTTGACCCGGCTTTCCCCGCTGCTCCACCTGTAGTCAGCAGCAGGGGGGCGCACAGTGACCCCACACCTGGAAAACCCCATGGGAAGTCAGGGGCCCGAGCTTTTGTGCTGTGGCTTTGGGGCCTTTACTACGTTTGTTTTGTATATATGGGGTGTAGTAAATAGTAGTTTGTAATTAGTAAAAAGCATAGTAACAGTGAAACATATAATAGAAGAGCAACGTGTCGGTGTAGTGACTGATCGTAGTAACAGATCAGTGTTTTCCCTTATTGATCCCTCATTTAGCCCCCATGGGCAGACTGCGGTGTGGAAAGGTCACAGGTTTTTCCCCCGTTTTTGTCCCTGAAGTGTGGAGCAGGACACCAGAAATTTTACATACCCTGAGCATCAGGCCAAAAAGGAGGGGGTGATTTTACTGTCTGCAAAGATTATGTTTTCTTGCTTGTGGTCGATTTTTTTGTGTATCACTAACTACCTGTTTTAAACATTACCTGTCAAAATTGTCATGTATCCCCCAGTTGTCCCTAGTTCAAGGGAGTCCAGGCGTGCTAAAATTCAAAAACAATTTCCTTTTTTTTCCTTATTTAAAACAGCGAAACCACACACAATCGCCACGCAGCTACTGCTAGGGTTTCATGATGCCGGTAAAAACAGTGCATCCCGCGTTTTACCCCCAAAAGGGCCCTAAGTGCCAAAATGCCTGAGTGGTTTTACTATTGTAACCAAAAAAATTTCAGTGAACAAAAAATAAGAAAACAATAATAAGAGAAGGGGGGGGGGGGTCCGTGTCCCTACAATGCCCAACATCAGTGGGTCCCCCACTCACCCTCCAAAAAGAATGTCGTCCCGAAATTTTGTATTTCCAGAGTTCCCGTCTTCAACTGGGAGGTTTAGCGGTAGGGGCATAGGGAGCGTCTTTCGGGGGAACTTCTTACAAAAACAGTCTTTGACATGACATGCATCTCCTCTTTATTACGTTCAGCAACAGATATCACTGGAGGGGAAATTTTGAAATGACTCCTATTATGGGGGTAGTTCTCAACTAAAAGGTTTTGGACCCTATACTAACCCCCTAACCCATTAATAGACCCCATGTACTAGGCTATGCCTCACACAAGTCCCGTACCCTTTATTTTGGGCGGTGGGCTGGTTTGGTTCTCGAAATT
>JAXDDX010000020.1:0-72500 GCA_034670405.1 Hoplostethus atlanticus
TCTATGCATTTGCTTTAGATTATTGCCTTTAAAACCTACTATCACCAGGACATGCAATTGATAGGGACTAAGAAGCATTTATTAAGAACATAGGGAACAGTAATTTCCAGGAGTTGGACAGGATTTCCAATGCCTTTTGTTCAAGTTACATCTTATCAAGAGATATGGGCTGATCTTCAGCTGTTACAGTACTAGTGCCTATCTCTACATCACTAATTATAGACCACTTCAATTCAACTGGGATACACAAACTGAGCTTCCATTCTACAATCTGCCTTATAGTCATAAACTTGCAGCACTTTTCCATGTCTTTTAATCCACATTTAAGAGTTTCTGTGAAAAGGAAGCTTCATTCTTGGCTTCCAGAAGTAGAAACGTTCCCCCAGAGTAGTGCAATACCTGAGTACTCAGAGAAGTTATTAACTGATTTTTAGGGTCGATAATGGCTCCGCTGTGATTTAGCAATGTCAGTACTCTGAGGGTAATAAACCAAAGTTGAAGCTTTAATTTCTTATTTCAGATTACTGGCTAAAAGACAGAGAAGAGTGGAAGTGGAGTAGAAGATATTGGTTTTTCCCCTCTGCTCAGAGGTCCTTTTAAGCATGGCTGGTAAAAGTTAGGAAAGAGAGATGATTTTAATTTCCATTCACAACGTTTACACAATAGTGGGAACGATTTATTTTCATGTTTCACTGCTAGTTCCTGAGTAGGGTGTTTTGGTCAGTACCGAGATCTCCCACTCCCAATGCAAAGAGGACGGGTCAGCTTTCAGGCATCCATTCTGTTCCTCCATCATTGGCTCCATGAACGCTACATGCTTATTACTTTGGAGTTTGGGCTGTTCTCTGTGGCTGGTGGAGGGGGAGAAAATGGAGGAAAAGTTGTTGGGGTCGTAGGTGGCGACGGGCAAGACTGGAGGTCCGGGTTGTTTACAGCAGCCACAGCGACATGGAGTCAGGTAGAGGTACATGAGGATGAGGACCATGGTCACAGCACAGCCCAGTAACGTTGTGTAGCCTGTGTTGAATGATTCCGCTGCGGGCCACACCACAGTCACATTAACCTCGCGGGTGGCATTAAGGGTCTGTTTAAAATCCACCGCTGTGCACACGTACAGCCCTGCGTCATTGACCTTGGCTGCGGAGATCTCCAAGGTACCGTTAGGAAACAGGCTAAACAGAGTGTCATTAATGCTGGTCTGGGTGATGTACCCCTTGCTGGGGGAGAGCCATGTAAAGGAGAGGTCTGCACCACTGAGAGACGTTTGGCAGTCTAGACGCACTCTTTCCCCCTCAGACACCGCTACGTTGGAGAGGAGGACGGCGACAGGCAGCGCTGTTTTCCCCACAGTGCAGTTCTGGAAGAAGCGGTTGTGTCGGAGGAACCGGATCGAGGCGCGGGAGTCCCCATAGATCATACAGGTGTGCTCGTCCATGAAGTCTTTCAGGGAGTCATAGCCCCTCATTTCCCAGACCCAGAACACACTATACATGGAGCAATCACAGACCAGAGAGTTGTTGTGGAGGAACAGCCCCTTCTGCACCAAACCTGGCAGGGCCTTCACATCCTCCCATGGCAAGGTAGTCATACGATTGGATGAGAGGTCCAGCATGGTCAGGAAGGGATGACTATGGTCTTGGATGGAGAAGAATGGGAAGTTTGTGATCTGGTTGAGACTGAAATAGGCCTTTTTTAAGCTGCTCAATCCATTCAGTGTGCCTCCCTCCACCTGTGTGATCTTATTGTTGAAGAGAAGGAGCTCCTCTAGTCTCCACAGTCCCTGAAAGTAGTGCTGCTCCACCACACGCAGCTTGTTGGAGGACAGGTCAAGGTGTCTGAGGCTGGAGGCGTTGTGAAACACAGCGTGGCCCAAGGCGCTGAGCTGATTGTGGGGCATCCGGAGGGTTTCCAGTCTGGACATCCTGTTGAAGCTGCCTGGACCCAGCCAGGACAGATGGTTGTAGCTGAGATCCAGGGTGATGGAGGAGGAGGGCAAGGAGAGAGGTAGTCTTGTCAGACCACTGGAGCCACAGCTCACTGTGTCAGATGTACAGAGGCACATGGAGGGGCAGGTCTCTTCAGAGGCATGGAGAAGGAGACAAAGCAACAGTAGAACAAGGCCGGGGTACAATCCAGAGGACATGTTTCTGCACTTGGGTTCCTTAAAGATGTCTTATCCCTCTGGCTCTCCCTGGTGGAAACAGTATGATAATATATTAAAATGCTTTCTTTTCAACACCCTTTTGGTCTGAGCTATTCAATGGACACATCACGCACAGAATATGGTTATAGGCTTAATGTTATATGGGAACCCTATGGATCTATGGAGGATGATGGTTCAAAATGTATTAGCCTCAAATTCCTTCACTATTGAAAAAGCTCATAATGCAGCTCTTGAATTCATTGATGCAAATCTATATGTCTTTTTTAACTTAAAATTAAAGATATAGTTATACAGATCTGAGAAAAGAGCCAAGTCAACTCAAGTATTAGAGATATCGCTGTTAATTCAGAAAGAAATATGACACATTTTGAGGCCACATCATCCTCTGCTAAATAGGAAACACTTAAACACATTGTGAGAACTTAGTGAGATGCAACAGTGTCAAAGTTTTAAAAGTCATATTCGTCAAGAGGGGAAAATACTTCTTAGAGAGAAGAAAATACTTTACCTTAAAATAATATTTCTTCTGCACTGATATCCAATGACTAAAACTTCATCATGGACACAAATCGATTCAATCAGCGTTCCTACTGCCGACTCATAAGTCATGAATGTGCAGGGAAAAAAGGATGAAAAGTTCACACCATTTCCAGACAAGTGAGCAATGCAGCTCACTTAGTTATCCTCAATTCCAGAAAAAAGCACTGTCAAACCGTGAAGTCCAGAATAAACTGCCTAACAACAACATGAGGTTCTCAGTTTACTGGGATTCTTTCCTGTTCAAAGGTGTAGTCCATCAGCGAACACCCTCAGCAGCTGATTGCTGCAGATCCGCGTCCTGTGGCTCTCTCAGTATATGGCTCTATAGTCTTTTTCCTCTGCCAAGTTTAGGGTCCCCTACTGGCTTTCTCCTCATCCCAAATGAGAATGCTGCTTGACAAACATCCTGCAGCGCTTCGCAGTGTAAAACAAACGTTAGAGAGCTCACTTAATCTCCCACAATCCCCTCCTCCCCTTGTGTGTCATTTAAAGACCAGCCTTGTGTCTCCCTCTCTCATGATTAAATAATGATGGTAGAAGCTTCCCTTCTCTCTCACGATCTCTCTCTCTCTCTCACCATCTCTCTCTCTCTCTCTCACCATCTCTCTCTCTCTCTCTCTCTCACCATCTATCTCTCTCTTTCTCTCTCTCTCTCTCTCTCGCTCTCACCAATGTCTCTCTTTTCTCACAATACTTCTATTAAGTATTTCTATTAATAGTACTTCTATTCCATTTTATTTTATGGTAACTTTTCACCACAACTCCCAGAGGACCAAAAGTTGGCTACGCCTAAATGACTGTTTGCCTTTTTGTAGGTCTTGCTTCATGTAGGTTTATATAGTATTGTAAATGCTTGCATTCCTCTGTCTTCTCATCACTGCATGAATTTGTGAAGGCGTGTCAATCCCTCTTCATCACTCTGTGTACTTTGTGAGCTTCTGCTTCCCTCCATGCTCTCTTTTCCCTATCTGCCCCTCCTCTTACCTTATTGTTTTATTTTAGCGGTTTTGGCTGGATAGATGTTACCTGTCTCTCTCACCCTTCTCTCCCCCCCTTCTCTCTCTCTCTCTCTCTCTCTCTCTCTGTCTGAGTGCTTTATGCAGATCCTGACATCCTTCCGTCCCTTTCGTTGTGGGTTTGACTGGATACATTCTGTCCACGCTGCTTGGTCATGGTGCTCCTGACAGCTCTGATTTCTGTCACAGTGAATTAGCTTTGCCTTGCAGCCGCTGCCTCCTCACTGCTACCCCAACCCTCCATCCCCCTCCCCATAACTGCTCGGGGCTTTGACTGACTCCCACTCACTCACTCACGCTGCCAAGACACACAGCCAGTTCCCCATGGATTCACCTAGCTGGATGGGGTTCACTCTCAAAAGGTGGGCACATGGGAGCATATGTGGAGTCCACAGGCAAGTGGAGACAGGAAACTGAGGGGAATGTCGGGTGATGTTGCTGACTTTGGTCTGAAATCAGTTTAGAATAGCCCTCCCCATTTGTTAAGGATGGGATTACGGAGAACAAAACAATCTTGGATGTATTTCTGCAGAAAGAGCTAGCTAGCACATCTTGGACTTGGAATTACACACAGTCTTGTCCCCAGGCTAGTCATCAGCTTGGCTGGAACATGTAAGAAATATATTCGCCCACACGCGCACATATGAGATGTGCTTTAAAAGGAGTCTAAAAGGACCCTCCTTGTAGGTGTTATGTTTATGTGGGCTGATGTCATGGTTGAATTGGCCCCAAAGTGAATTGTGTATTTTTCTGTAAAATTGAACTTTGTCCCACTGTAAAGAAAACCTGTGTCCTTATAGCATTTGAAGTATTCCTGTTTCATTGACGATTCATGTCCACATATTACGGTATCACGTTCCAATTTACTTATTCTTGAATGGACTCCTCAGACCGTACGTTAATGTCCCTTATTGTAAATGGACCACATAAGATCTACACACCAGTGTGTATAAACTGGTGGTGAAGAATATGAGCCTATGTGGCATTTCAGTGATGTGTATCGTAGCTGGAATCAATTCTAGCATTAATATGTTAGTGGCTTTTTAGCCACAATATAATAGTACAAGGAACGTGGTCGTGTTCTCAGGCTGCCCTTGTTTTGCTGCTGTCAAGTTGTTGAGCGTCTCATTAATTTTAGTATTGACTTCTATCGGTATAAAAGCCACCATTTTGGGGAGCAATCATTTGTCATTGTTGAGTGAATGGTGGGTTTCTGTAAACTTTTCCAATAACCTATTTCAACAAATAACATTCAATTTTTTCTCTCTCTCTCTCTCTCTCTCTCTCTCTCTCTCTCTCTCTCTCTCCTTTGTCTGTTGACAGATTGGACTGTGTTGCCCCAGCGTGCTGCTCTGTGAAATCCTTAATCTAACCAGAATCAGTGAATCCCGTCTATCAAGCTGCTGTGCAAATCCTGCCTCCTCCTTTGCATATATTTGATTAGACTCAGCATATGTAAAATAGTCCTGTCAACCCAGCCAGGTTCAGAGTGGACCTCAAAGCTTAAACCCTGATCCTGATGCAGCCTGCCCCCAGCAGAAAGTGATTTTCTCTTTACCATCTGTTGCAGAGAAAAAAAAAACACAGTAGCACAGGGAAGAGTCTGCTCTTATCTTGCCCTTGAGAAGCAGCGACGCTCGCTAAGATCCGATTCTGTAAAGGCTTGTATTCTCAGATGCAGCAGGAATATTTGTGAGCATTTAAGTGGTGGAAATCAGGAATTACATTATACTGCATTAAGTAAGCCAGCTCCTTCAAAATGATTACAACATTGGAATCATATCATATTAGAATCACATAAAAAAGCTTATTATTGCTAAGCCAGTTTAGCAGAGTTGACCAAATGTCCTCTTGGTCCTCTATATATTTTCTTTAAAGCAAACAGAATTGATGTAATGTGATTTAGAAGTTAAACTGAAACTGAGGACAGAGAAATAAATGAGGTTGAGCTCTAAAATATTGAAACTACTTTTGACAAAGTGACAGGAGGGACGAGGCACGGGATTTGGTCTAGTCTACTGTACTTGAACAGCCAACATTACTATGAACAACTCTGTAAACACCTCTTCATTGTGTTGTGTTTGTCTAGCCTCTGCCCGCCAAGTATGAACCCTTGAACCTGAGCATACGCACCCTCCTATTTATTCTGCGTTTCAACAGTTGTTTGTTAGTCAAATTTGAATGAGTCAGTGGCTCGATGAAGGTTGAGAGAATTTACTTTGATTTTGCTTTTCTTGTCCCTGGGTGAATTTGCAGTCTGGATGAGCCTATGAAAGATTTTTTGCTTGTCATGAGGACCTGCTCACTATTTTCTGTCTTCATAGTGATGGCAATGCTTTATTTGGTGATGTCTTACCCAAAACCATAGTGAGATAGTGTTTTTTATGTAGCACGATGTAAGTTATATGCATAGTGTGCTCGAAAACAACAACAGTATCTCACCCAGTTGGAGCCATTCTCCACACCCTCCATCTAGTGGTTACAGCAGAATGTAAAGAGACAAGCACACCATCTAGTGGTTTGAGAATCTAAACTAGAACTGGAATGGTACACCACCCTTCCCTATAAAATAACACTAACATTCATTCCTTCATTCATTCAGGGTCACCGGAGCCTATCCCAACATGTATTGGGCAGAATGCAGGGCGAACACTGATGGACAGACAATCACACTCACGCTCAGATCCACAAACATGGGACATTTAGAGTCTCCAATTCACCTTACTTGCATGTCTTTGAAAAATGGGAGAAATCTCATATTAACAAGTGATTGAGGAGTGATCTCAGCCTCGTGTTTGCATCTATAGATGTTCAGCCACTGTGTTTCATCAGCTTCAGGAATCAAGCACATCTCTGATTAGGATGCATGCCCATGTCTTCATGCATGTCCATATACAGAGAGCAGGAAGGAGGGCTGAGCTGCTTGTGGTTACATTCCCTTGTTTCCTCAGCCTCTACCATCTGTGTTGATTGTTAACCGATTTCAATTAGGACTCACAGGAGTTTTTATGAGTTAGTATGATTGCGAGCTGTTTACCCTTTTCTGCTTCCTTTGATGGAAGGCAATTATGCATGAGTAGCAGTAGGTGACTACTGGACGTTAGTAATGGCTGCGCTTCTCCCTTTGTGTTCACATTACTGAAGGATATGGGTTGTGAAATGAGATCACTACTGACTACTGTGCTATCAGTGATTGTGCTATAAAACATTATGGGCCAGAACAAAGTCAATTGCGTGACGTGACTGTGGGGTGGCAGGCTATCTCCTCTTCTCTTCGTTTTCTATCTCTTATCCTCACATCTCCTCTCTTCCTCCTCTTTCCCATCCTCTTTTACCTCTTGTTTCTCTCCCCTCCTCTCCCTCCCTCCTTCTCGTCCACCCAGCTGCCTTTCCTCTCGATTTCTTTCCTCCACTTTTTCCCTCTTACTTCTCCTCTCATCTTCCTCTCTTCTTCTTGGCATTTATCCACTCAAGTCTTATCTCGCCACATCACTTCTTCACTCCACTCCTCTCCGTCTTTCATCTCCTGCCCTGTGGTTATCAACAGAGACAGACAGGACATGAGCTGACTCTAGCTTCTGCCCTTTCCATATCACTTATGGTAGATCGACATATCTTGGAAAATCCATTACGTCCCAATCAATAGGGATTAACCTCCATGATATAGGGATTTCATAGAATCACAGCCATAAAATTAATCATTATTTTATTACTCAGAGGAATTTATCGCTCATATATCATCTGAAATGGCTGATTGCGTGTGTGTGCGCGCCCGTGTACATGTGCACGTGTGTGCCTGAGAGTGGATTTAAAGCTGGACGCAGTGTGCTGTTCTGTAAAATACGCACCCAAAGTGAACGAGAGAGAGGCAGGGGGAATGGTAGATGTTTATTTATTTATTTAACACCTATAGAGAGATAGCGAGCATTAATGTGCTGTTGTCTCACATAGCTAAAAGATGGAAACAGCAACACCTTATGCGGTGGAGTCCTCTGACAGTACTCTTGTGTTGAAATAGGGCGAAGGATCTCCTGAGCCAGCTATCTGTGCCACCTGAGCCATGCCGCTGTGGCTGTGTCGCTGTGCTCTCTGCCGAGACGGACACTGGGGGACATGAGAGGTGATGAGCAGTTAGCAGTTCTATCATGGATCTCCGGGGCCATCCTCGGAAAATGAAACCATCTCTGAACAAGTAACTCAATTTAACTCCTGGACGCTTTCTCCCGAGCTACAAGCACAAATACTTTCCCAGCTGATGAGATGAGGTAACAGAGCATGGCCAGAGTCACTGAGTGCAACAGGAGAGGGCCACTCCTCCCAAATTGCCTGGACATGGTCAAGGGAGGCTTTTCCACCCTATAGATGCAGGAGTGGATACTGAAGAGCAGAAAGGTTCAGGGTTTTTTTTCCCCTTCACTTTCGATCAATGAAATAGACTAGCTTTAATCAGGGAGCTATTGAGTGCTGAAGCTAGCAAAATGGAGACTTGGTCTTCTGGAACCGTTCCATTTTGCCCCCTGCCTCAAAGGTACTTGTTTGTACAGCAGGAGAAATGCTGTATTTGGACTGTATTTGTAGTGTGGAAGAAGATTACAAATATAATTATAAGACTACTTGTATAAAAGCATATATAAAAAGAACACTCTATGTGACTGGAAACTATCAGTTTTACTTTTAGCTTAGCTTGATTTTGGTGGAGATGAAAACAAGTGGGATCAGTTACATGGTTGCCTTGCATTAAGGCTATGAAATGGATCTTCACATTTAGACAATTAGACAGATTAGCTCCAGAGAGAAGGAGGTGTCATTCTCTCAGTTCTCATTAGAAATCGCTCTTATTAGACCATTTCATAATTGTTCTCCAGCTAAATTATATAACGATCACATTGACCTTTCTACGGTCCTGCTTAGTAGTCTGAGTTGGTGCATTCAGGAAAGTCAATTTAATGAGTGCAATTTAATGTTTGGCTCAATAATGCTATCTTCTACTCCATTATTAATCACAATAAAAAAGTAAGCTGAGTTAATTATTGCAAATGTGTTACAATGAAAATGCCAATGAGGTTTGAAAGCCCTTAGGTATTTCATAGCAAGTGATGAATTGTTCTTGGTCCTGGGAGAACTCTTCATATCATAATAAAATGACTGTCCTTAAAGTCAGATACAACAGCATTTGGATTATATGGCATTAGATGTAGTGCAGTGTATTTCAGTAAAACGCAATTATCTTCTAAATTATCTTCTTCTTAGATTACATTAGATGAAACTTTAAAACTCCCCATGGAGAATTTGGGTCATTACACCTTTATGTTTAAGGGAAGCATTGGCATCCTACATCTACTATTCCAGGCTTAGATGACATTGGGGTGCCCCAAATCATTATGTGCAGCAGGGGAGTGTAGTGAGGCTGAATGCCCAGGTTCAAGCCCCTGTAATATCAAGACACAGAATCCCTACCAGCTCCAGGGCTGCTGTTCTCTATCTGTACATCTCCTTCCGGAAGGGGGCAAGTGAAATGAGAATTTCTCCTTCACGGATCAATAGAGGGGCTCATATTGATCATGTCCCTTGATTCTCATTGATTAGTCCCTCTAACTCAGCCATTAAGTCTACTTAAAAACTAAATGCAGAGTAAAAATAATGTTGTGCCCCAGGTTCTAAAACCGAGAGGCAGTGGTATATTGTGCCGCTGTTAGCTGCATGCTGTGAAAGTGTGGTAGAAGAAAAAGAGAAAGAATGGAGCCAGAAAAGAGGATTGAGTGAGACTGATTGTAGCCTGCAGAGGGCCACCATTAAGCTCACCAAATATCATTATCAGATTTTCAGTAAGATTGCAGCCATCAAATTGTGAATACAGACAATGCTGCTGCCTCTCCTTTCCTCTCTAGCTGCACCAGGTGAAACATGTTTTTGCAATCCAATCTGGCTACAAGGCCATGAGGAGGCTTTACTTATTGCTCCGATCCCAGAACAAATCATAAGCCCAGCAAATATCAGGGGCTTGGCAGCCCGAGGGAGTGGCTGCAGGCTCGGGAACGTAGATGTGCTTTGTTGTGTGAGTGATTACACAATGATTACCACCCGCTGTGCGCTGTTGTGCTGTGTGTGTGCCATGGCACAAGGGCACTTGGAGGATTTATGCTGTTCTTCATTATGAAAATGTAAATAACCATGCTGATGAAGTCTATCCAAAATGAAACCCTATTTCAATAGATTACTTCCCCCCTGCAAAGCCTAGCCCTCATCACAGGCCGAAGCTAATGAGAGCTAAATGGAGATAAGGGAGTTGGGCTAGGGTTTTTTTTTTTTCTCTTTATTGTATACTAAGAACTAAGTACTAAGGTAGCAGAATGGTTGTACAAGACTAAATACTCTCCACTGTGTATTTTGAAATACAGCACATATCATCAGGGAGAGTTATGGTTGGTTTGGATGAAATAAGAGAGAAGGGGTACCATAGAATTAAAGTGGGAGCCCATCTGTCAGTGCAGTCTGGCTGAAGTTGGCCCTCGCCTCTCTGTTTTGATTATTTCCTTATCTCTCTCTTACTGGCTGGTGGTGAGTAACAGTGACCCGCTGGATTGCTTCCTAGACCGTATTTCCTAGGCTGACTCCTGCATTGCCATCCATTCCTGAGGGCAGTAGATTTATTTTGGGGTTTACAAATCCCACAATCTCCGAAAGAATCACTGCTCACTGAATGAAAAGCAAAACTAAAAGTGCTATGATGAAAAAGTTAACATACAGGGTTTGAAAGCAATAAAAAAGCAGTGGAATTTGAATGGGTGTTGTAGTTAATTGATGGTAAGACATCAAAGGCCCTGTCCTTAAATGTAAGCCAAACGCAAACCAAACCACAGGAATCCCACTACCAAAAACCAAACCAAATCTTTCTTTTACCACCTGGCTTTAACATGTGTGTGTACTAGCTGTCTTAAAGGGGAATTCCGGTATTTTTAAACCTGGGCTCTATTTGTACATATTCGTCATTTATACCCCAAAATAGGTACAAAAAGTTTTGGAATTGCTCCAGTAGATCGCCTCAGCTGGCAGTCGTGAAACAGGCTGCTATGGCTGCAACGTAATCCTTTGGGGCCCCTGTGCCTGATCAAAGTACGTCCACCACAAGTGCTTGTTTTTGCCACTGACAGGCTCAGATTGTTATTGGAAGTGTCTGACAACATTACAGAAAGGATCCCTACAGAGATAGATCTTTGTTTAACCAGAAACAGAAGTCTCGCTCAAGGAGAAGTCTCACTCTGAAATCTGAAAGATGAGGTGAGTTGTTGCAGGAAGAGGTTAAACAAAGGTTTCTGGTTAAACAAAGATCTATCTCTGTAGGGATCCTTTCCGTAATGTTGTCAGACACTTCCAATAACAATCTGAGCCTGTCAGTGGCAAAAACAAGCACTTTTAGTGGACGTACTTTGATCGCGAGCACTTGCCCCTGCGGATTACGTTGCAGCCATAGCAGCCCGTTTCATGACTGCCAGCTGAGGCGATCTACTGGAGCAATTCCAAAACGTTTTGTACCTATTTTGGGGTATAAATGACTAATATGTACAAATAGAGCCCAGGTTTAAAAATACCGGAAGTCCCCTTTAAGGCAGTGAATGCCAGGCATATTTCACTATGCAATGAAACATCTACAGTTAGTTTGTATGACTAGGAGTAGGATTATGACCTTGCAGAGTTGTATGGGTTTCCCTGAAATGCATTACACACACTTCAACAAACATATATGCACATACACTCTCCATTTACCAAACAATCCCTCTTTGCCTTGTTACCTCTACTTCTGTGATTTTTTTCTCTGTCTGGATTGTCCTGCAAGTAAACAGTGTCTTTGAAGTATTCCCCCCATGTTAATAGCCCTGGCATCTTTAATGACGAGGCTACAGACAAGGCCTGGGAGAAATATTAGCTCAGCAAGGTCATAGCAGACAAGTTCCCATCTGTCTCTCTGCAGCCTCGCTGGATCCCAGGCCCTTACATTACTGTGGCCCCGGGGCAGGGAAAATGGATCATCAATCTGATTTAGAGAGACTCTGGCCAATGCTGTCATTTCTAAGCAGAATGACACTAGTTTCTTCTCCCATCAACTCTCGCAGGTAAATTCATAATGGGTAGTGATGTTAAACTGTCTCGTATATGGTGTCACCGAGCCCAGACCTTCAGAGCTTCACGTCGCATTACATCACACGCCACACCACTCTGCAGCAGGCCTGGGTATCTTGTTCAGAGGAATACTCAAGTCAGTGCAGTGAAACAGTGAGTGTGGTGTCAATGGGTCTGAAGGCGAAGCAAAGCAAGCACTAATAGCATGTTAATATTATATGCGTGCAGGCTTTTCACCAACCATTATATTGTTGAGGGTGATTCCCTGTGACGGTCATGAAGTTAAAGTGTGTTGGTAAACTGCCTGGCCATTCACTTCGCTCCCACTTCAGAAAGGTGACAGCATTTAGAACTGGATCGGCCATTTACTACACCCTCTCTCTCTCACACACACAATCCTATATACTCTCCTACCGTGGTATTCGTCTTTGTTAAGGCTGACACAGTAGATTGGGGTGTAAATGACAGGACTCCATGGCCACACAGCACTGTTGATAATGAGGCTGTAATCCATTAGATCGCTCATAAACAGGGTGAGTTTCTTATGAAAGACAGCCAAATAGCACCCAGGAGTAGATTACCATTGAAAACCTTGAAAAGGATCACCAGTCTAGCAAATGTCACCATTTTGGTGGAACTTTGCATAAGATGTTTGAAAATGTAAGGGTGGGAGAAATCCCACTCGTGCTGATTTCTGTCATCTTCCTTTCACGCTGTTTTTCCAGCCCCTCCAGTCCTGGCTGTCGTCTTATCAGCCATGCCCACCTATGAAGCCTCCTCTTAAGCGGCTCCTGCATGAGCAAATGTCACGTTTGTCTGCCAATGTAAATTTGCTTATCTTATACAGAAAGGAGTCCATGAGAGGGAACAGGTTGTCTCCACAATACAGGGCCTTGAGGAATTTTTTGAAAGCCGGCTCTTTTCTGCTCAGCATCTTTCTAATGTGACACAAATCCCTCTGACAGAGGAATGTTTTCCACATCCTCAGGTTTGCTTTAGGTACATTAGTATTTTTCTTACTATGTTATGTATTGCGTGCAAGCACAGCTGAGAAACAGCAGGGGAACCCTGGCTTATACCCCTGGCTGGGCGTTTGAAGACCTTGGCCACAGCCCAAGAAGCAAGCGGGTGGCCTGGCCTACCTTGCTGTGCTCCTGCAGGCTTTCAAATCAAATCAAATCACATTTATTTGTATAGCCCTTAATCACCGTTACAGTCTCTAAGGGCTTCACAGTGCCCAACATGTGAAAATAATAAATGGTTAGTACACGACATCCCCCAGCCTTAGACCCTCAGAGAGGACAAGGAAAAACTCCCACAAACCCTCACTGGGAAAATTGGGAGAAACCTTGGGAGGGGCTACTCAGAGAGGGATCCCCCTACCAGGACGGTTGGGCGTGCAATAGATGCCGAGTTTGGGCAAGCAGCGTATACACAATATATGAAAGTTTATTTTGGTGGGACATCCAGATCTGATGGGGCGGCATCACAGCAACGGCAACTCAGTCAGCGTCATCATAGGACTAGGGGACCATGCAGGCGCCAACACTGCCCACATAGGAGAACGCAACGTCCGCTCAGTCAGCATCGTGCTAGGAGGCGGGACCAACCAGACGCCAACTCTGCCCAGATAGGAGAACGCAACGTCCGCTCAGTCAGCATCGTCCTAGGAGGCGGGACCAACCAGACGCCAACTCTGCCGGGCTGCGGCCTGGAACAGATAGGAGACTCACCCACACACACCCATACACACACTCTCACTCACACAGACATGACCAGCGTCAGTGGACAGGAGCAGGTAGACCAGGAGAATAGGACATGTAGGCAGGATGCTAGTATCCATCGGCAGGACCCTGATCTAGGATGAGCTAACTGGTCTAGCCTTACTCTGAGAAGAGACTGAGCCACTCCCTCAAGGCTGGTCAAATGACAGAGAGAATAAATGGGTTTTTAGCCTTGACTTAAAGACTTCGATAGAGCCTGCCTCTCTGATTGAGGCAGGCAGACTGTTCCATAGATAGGGAGCCCGGTAAGAGAAGGCTCTGTTACCTGCAGTTTTCTTTTTGACTGCTGGGATAGACAAGTAGCCAGCGTCCTGAGATCTGAGGGCGCGTGGCGGTTTATAAGGTTTAATCAAATCGGATAAATAGGACGGTGCCATCCCATGTAATGATTTATATGTAAGTAAAAGCACCTTAAAGTCACACCTGGCCTGAATTGGTAGCCAGTGTAATGAGGACAGGATGGGAGTTATATGGTCGAATTTCCTAGTTTTGGTCAGGATTCTGGCAGCAGCATTCTGGACCAGTTGTAGTTTTTTAGTGCGCCCAGTAGGTAAGCCCGAGAAAAGGACATTGCAATAATCGATTCTGGATGATACAAAGGCATGTACTAAAATTTCTGCGTCTGCCTCTGTTAGCATAGGTCGAATTTTAGCAATATTGCGAAGATGATAAAACGCTGATTTAGTGATCTCCTTAATGTGCAACTCGAATGAGAGGGTAGGGTCGAATTTTACCCCAAGGTTTTTAACGTATGGGCTCTGGGAGATTACACAACTATCAAAGTTAAGAGTACTATTCTCAAATAAGTGTCTATGTCTAGCCGGTCCCACAATCAGCATCTCAGTTTTGCTGCCATTAAGGAGTAGGAAGTTTAGGGACATCCAATATTTGACCTCTGATAGGCAGGCCTCTAGTTTTTGGAATTGGGTGTCATCGGTTGGTTTGACTGGTATGTAAATTTGGGTGTCATCGGCGTAGCAATGGAAGTTAATGCCAAATTTGCGAATGATGCCACCAAGTGGTAGCATATAGATAGAGAATAGCAGTGGTCCTAGGACAGAGCCTTGTGGGACACCAAAGTCCATATTGCAACACTCTGAGGTCATGTTGTTGTAAAAGACGTGGTGTGATCTATCAAGTAGGTAAGACCTAAACCAAGAAAGGGCTGATCCCCGGATACCAATATAATGTTCAAGACGGTTCAAGAGTATCGCATGATCAATTGTGTCGAAGGCTGCACTCAGGTCAAGTAGCAATAGTGCTGAGGTTGAATTGGAGTCAATAGCTAACAAAAGATCATTTACCACTCTCGTAAGTGCAGTTTCGGTCGAGTGAAGGGATCTAAAGCCAGATTGAAAGGGATCAAGCAGGTTATTTTTTGTCAAAAAATCTGTAAGTTGACTGGCTACTGTTCGTTCAAGTAATTTGGAGAGGAACGGCAGATTTGAGATTGGTCTATAGTTCTGAAGTACTTCGGGGTCAAGGTTCGGTTTTTTCAGTAGTGGCTTGATCACGGCCGTTTTAAAGGCGGAGGGCACCGTGCCAGTGGAGAGCGACTGATTGATCATATAGAGAATGGAGGGTCCTAGGATAGGGAATACTTCTTTAAGCAGTTTAGCAGGTAGAGGGTCAAGCATGCAGGTCGTGGGTTTTGAAGACAGAGTTAGCTTGGTGAGAGAGTCTAAGGAAACTAAATCAAACTGTGAGAAAAGACATTCAGCCCGGGGAACACCAAGTGGACTTTTCAGGGGTGAGACGGCACCGCCAGTAGAGAGTGTACTGGTGATCTCATCTCTAATCAGCGTGATTTTCTGACTAAAAAAGGACATGAAATCATTCGGAGAAAACAGAAAGCTATCAGAGGGGGAGGGATTCCGTGTTAGCTTAGCAACAGTGTCGAATAGAAACTTTGGGTTGTTTTTATTTGCACTGATTAACCTAGAGAAGTGTGCAGTTTTGGCTGACGAGAGTGCACATTTATAATTTAGCAAGCTATCATTCCAGGCAAGCCGGAAGACTTCGAGTTTGGTCAATCGCCATTTACGTTCTAGTTTTCTACAGGCTTGTTTAAGTGCACGAGTGTCGTGGGTAAACCACGGTGCAAACTTCCTAGCGTGGTGTTTTCTAGTGACTAACGGGGCGATTGAGTCAAGCGCGTTGGTAAGGCTAGTGTTTAGTTCGTTGGCAAAATTGTCGAGTGAGCCAACATGACCAGAGAGTGATGCGAGAAAGCTGGGCAGTTTTTCAGATAGTAACGAGGCCGTAGTGGCATTAATACGACGGCTAATATAAGTATCTTCACATTTTTGGCGTGGGAAGATCAGTTTGATTTCAAATTTAATGAGATAGTGATCAGATAAGGCGGGCACATAAGAGGAGACCACTAAAGCAGAAACAGGAATGCCACGGGTCAGAACCAGGTCAAGGGTGTTGCCGCCATGGTGGGTTGGTTCATTAACAAATTGAGTGAGGCCGCAAGTATCAATAAGATCTAGGAAGGCCTTACTGAGAGGATCGGTGGAATTATTCAGGTGAATGTTAAAATCACCGATAATGAGAATATTATCAGCTCGGGTCACTAAGTCCGAGATGAAATTGGAGAACTCTTCTAAGAAGAGCGAATAGGGCCCAGGTGGGCGGTAAAGTACTGCTAAGTAGAATGACGGGAGATTCGTAGCTGTAGGGCGCAGAATCAGGACTTCGAAGGATGTAAATTTGTTGTTAGTGTTGGGAGTAAGACTAAGGAACCTGATTCCTCCAAATCCACACATTGTTATTCATCTGGAACTAGCTGATTGGTTGACTTCCAATCCCAAACAGCATTATAGCAGGTCTGCTCTGTGCACTTCCCAACATGCAGCTCAGCCTAGCCCAGATCTTTATTCTCTACATCACATCACCCTCCCTCCCTGCAGACAGTATGATAGTGTGCCTTGTTCTCTCTGGCAAGGTGACTGTCATCAAGGGATCATTTCAAGAGAGACGGACTGAAATGGTAGGACGAGAGAGGGCCCCAGGTGGAGAACCACCCTCTGATGAAGTGTTATCCTGTACATGCAAATGACATTGATTAAGCCACAGAGAGTACCTCTTGAGTTTCAGTGTGGCATTCCTCTCCCCCAGGTAATCTTTTGAAAGAATACTGGAGCCCAGCCTTGGGAGACATTGCTAATAGCCAAAGATGAACTGCCATAATCATGATCATCAATTGTGGCTAATAGAAAGAGGGGTAGTGGCAAAATCCATAGACGTGTCATTGAACAACTGGTGTTTGTTTTTCCTGATCTGCCTGCTGATTAGCATGAGAAGTAACATACTTCTTTATTCCTATGACACACTGGCAGGTTCCTCCAGCCCAGGACGATACAGCTTTATCATCTTCCCATGCTGGGATTTTTAATGTCTTAATCCCTCAGCATATTGCAGGAGATTATCTTTCTAAAATTAACTAGCCCCTTGAGACTGCAGAGATAGCAGCTGCTTTTTTGCCACTTGGCGAGTTTTCAACAAACAAAGTGGCTTACTGCAAACGGGCGAGCGTGCTCACATTATCTTTTTTAAGGCTAGGAGATTATAGAACTATTATGCTGCTTCCCCTACCGCTTGATGGCATTCATGTAAAGGAAACGTGTGAATACAGGGTGGAGGATTCCTGAGGAGAAAATCCTTTCCTTTTTTTTTGTAAAAGCTGCTTGGCAGTGCATGTACTCTGCATGCCATTGCTGTACTGGAAAATAAAACATGGAAGAATTCTAAAGGGCAGCCTGTCCCATTTCAGCCCGTGTGTCTGCCATTTATGAGAGGTAGTCAATCAAATTACTCTGAGGTAAACTTTGGCAGACATATGCTGTGGATAAAAAACATATTGCATCTGCTCTGAAACAAAATGTAAATGAATGTTGCTTAGTGTTACTTGGTAAACAAGATTGAATTAAGTTCCAGTGTCAAACAGAACCAGCATACCTTTACTGACCAACGGCTGGCTTCCATGCTGGTCCATGCTCTCTGCTAGTCCCTGACCATACCTCGTACCTCTGTAATACTTCACACATGAGCACGCAGGCAGCGTAACATAGCCTCATAAATAAATCGAGATCATTTTCATGTAAACAACAGTTGTGTGTATCAAGAATAATTTGAGGACCCGTTTTAATTCTCCTACAATCCTTGTTCCTGACCTTTTCTCTGCCGGGCTGACCGGCCCCACCTTCCCTACAGAGCCTTCGCCTGACTCTCTGCCCTTCTGACTCACTGTCCACCTGAGTCTCTGCCCACCTGACTCACTGTCCACCTGGCTCACTGTCCACCTGACTCACTGCCCACTGCCCACCACAGGCTCCTCTGTGGTGACACTGCTGATAGTCTGGAGTGGCCATTTAGAAGATCAAGGCCAGAGGTAAGCAACTGAAGTTCACATCAAACAACATTATGTGTTGAAGATTGATGAGGGCTATTGTATAGCTTTATACCTGTATCAATATTTTATGCTTTTATAAAATTATGTTCATGGTTTACACACTATTCGGTGCTAAATTACGTTCTGCTTCAACTCACTCTCTGGTAATATGAGCTGTCTTATAGAGTGCATCTATTATGTGTAATCTGATAAAGATTTTACAGCACTGTATAGTTGCTCTGCTCCAGCCTCTTATGTGTGTGCAGTAAGGCTGAGACGCAGACAAGTGAGTCATGTTGGAAGTGACAGCAGATATTTATCACTGCCACTGTGTTTGTGGCTCAGCCTGCATGGACACTGTTTCTTTTTTTCCTGTAAATCTGCAGGCCCAAGCAGGGGAGTTACGCACTAATAAGACAGCAATCATCTCACACACTCCCCTCCCCTCCCCAGCCCCTCCTCTGTTGGATGAAGGAAGAGATCTGAGCAGGTCCTGGAGAGAGCCTCCCCTGTGGTCATTGGTTTGAAATAATGCAGATTGCTTTAATGAGTCAAAACAACTACAACAGATTGTGACTGTCCGGATGTGTTGCAAATGTTGAATTTGCCACAGGCAGTGTTGTTATATGTGAAATTCAAAAGCAGTTACAACTTGCAAGGTTTGCATCATGTACAGATGAGGAATACACTTGACTTGCTCCTGCACCAGCTTGTCAAAATCACTACTTTCCCCCCTTTATCAATAGACATTTTTTACATGATTTCTTGTGACGATAAAAACATGATGAATAATCCTAATTAAATGTGAAAGCGAAGAAAATGTCGGCAGTGAACCTTGATTTATGTTGTTTTTAGGAGCGAAAGGGAAGACGTTACAGTATGTTACCTGTATACGCTTCATAAAAAGTTAGCTGGAAAACATTTAAAACAAAATGTACTGTGCAGAAAATGACTGACCTTGAAGGAAAAGCATTTCTATTTGCTTTTGGTCTCAGCCTGTGATTATGATTTACTCATAATCCCTGCAGTAAAGTTGTGATTGCTGATTGTGTCCTAATGGTTTGCTGTTTGCTTTCAGTGCACTTTCAAATCACTTGTATCGCCTTGTGAACTACCACACACGTGTTCTAATAGCATTAGCGAGTGAAGAGGAGTTCGCTGGGCCTGATCTCTCCTTTGTGCATTGCCATATCTCCAAAGCATTCATCAGTTATGTCCACAAGGCGCAATCTAGCAGCATATTTCCACTCTTAAGTGAGTGGAATTCTCTATTATTTAGCTACTAATATGGCTCCTGATGGCCTCTAAAGTCTGAAAGGATGGGCCCATATTTGATGCTTTCCTGCACTCTAGACAAGCACACCTAAAAAGGGGCAACTCTGGCCACAGTGGTCATTTTATCGGTTCTTCTCATTTCCTGCTTGTTGCATTAGCCTGTCCGCTGGGGTTTCTTTTGGCACATTAAAACAGATTTGGGTTAATAATTGATGCTGCAATTTATGGACTCTAGTGCCTGAGGTTCAGTTGTACGTCCCCACTTAAAAGGAAAGCATTCTTCTCATTCCTGCCTTTGCATCAGAGTTAAGAGGTGTGGAAAGGTTGAAAAATAGGCTGCCCTGAGTAAGGATACGGTAGCAGTAGAGAACCATGTGTCGTTCATTTGTAAGGGTAATATTCACAGATGTGGTTTAATATTAATATCACGTGTTACAAGACGTGCCAATTAGGTGGTTGTCCACAAAAAACTCAACTTTGCTTAAAGTAATCAACTGCTTCTACTCATCATATTGGCCTGGACGGATGTGATCACTATAAGCGGTTTCCACTGTATCAGCTCTTCATTATTCCCAACAAATACAAATACATTGACACCAGGACCTTCTCCATCGATATCCCAAGGTCTCATGTACTATATTCCCAACTTTCAATAGGCCTGATATTCTCTCTGGGCTGTAACGTTTCTGTCCGCTGTCCAGGGTGCTGAAAACATCCTTCAATAATAAGCTTTATTTGCATCTCAACATTTAAACTAAGGCTAAACTTAACTGTGATTTAAAATGTCATATACCACGGTCTGTTGTGGATCATTGCCAATTGAGGACCACCACCTTGAGGACCACAACACAAAACGGACGTTCTTAAAAGACGAAGAGGACCATAACAACCACTATCAATGCAGAAAAAGTCAGTCTGCCATTGTCTTCCAACTGGGCCATCTTTAGGCAACACTATAATGCACCACTGCATGCATACACTGCTAATAAGACCAGTAAGGGATATTACTTGATTTCTATTGATCATTTTAAAAACCAGATCAACACGTAACGATGTAGACCCATAGCTCACTGAAGCACCATCTAACTTGTTCAAAGAAAATGAGGAAGAAATCTATCTATACACCATGAGCTCTAGGCCCTTCATCCATTAATAAACGTACCCTGAAATGAATGTTCATTACTTACACAAATGTTAGCCATTATGCACAGAGATCTAATCAATAGTATTGCTGTACTGATCATAGAGTGTGTGATGCATATGTTAGCAACAGGCTTAGTTTTAATTAAAATTCTCTAAAGAGGCTCTCATTAATTCCGTGACTCATAAAACGTCCTGTGATCCTTTTCTCCACTGCATTGATGCACGAGGAGTCAGAGTGATGCTCAGTGTATTCTTTTAATTTCAACTACTAGGAAAAGGAAAGCCTATTTTGTATTCTTTGATTGGGCAACGTATTTTAAGTTTCAACTATTTCAAGAGTGTGTGTTCAAAGGGATGTTTCTTTTTGAGCATTTTGACATTTGTGGTCCTGAATATCTCCAAAAAAATTTGAAACGAGGAATCAGTAATGAATGACCGTGAGCACTAGGCCTTTCGTGCATTTCTCAAAGAATGTGATTCCCGCCACTTTCCAGGGAAATTAATAAGGAAGAAGAGGATCCCTTCCCAACAGAATAGAATATAAAGCAGGAATAAGCATTAAGAAAGAGCCTGCATTATAGCTGTGTGGTTATAAATTCCATATTCATTTCCTGTTTATTTCCCTCTCTGAAGCTATGGAAACTCTGAAAGGATTTAAATGTCCTTCACTCCTCGTCTCTTTTTCCCATTGCCTTTGATTTATAGATTTGATTTTCAGCTTGAAAGCAGAAAGGGAGAGATTCCAAAAGGAGAAAAAAACACCCTCATGACACGGAGGAGCTTAAAGCGAGCTGAAAGGTGGAGGAAATAGGAAGGATATAAAACACCCATTGCAAGCTCCTCGGATGAAATATGAGGGATTGTCTGAAACCATGTAACAAAATGTGATATGTAGCAAATGAACTGGGCTTTATTCAATCCCCGAGCAACCATAAGAAACCCCATTCTGCTCTCTCTGTATTGCACTGTGCCCCGTGTAGACAGGGCTCACTTTCACTCTTACAGCCACACAACACTGTCGGACACCCATAAAAAGTCTACAGTGCACAATCATTCCTCCCTCTAAATTTTGTAAACACAGTGTGCTCCATGTTACTCTCTTTCACTTAGTTTTTCCTTCCTCTGCTCCTATGTTAGTGCATGAGGTCTGACTAGCAGTGATTCTTTTATTGTGAGAAGTCACTTTCAGATAGGAACCCTGACCTAACCATGACTCCCCCTCATCTCCATGACACACCTAAAACAAGGTGTGGCTGTTTATATTATATTTACATTTCCCCACCTTGTGTCTTTCTCTGTATGAGATCAGCTGGAATGGCTCAAATAGCCATCCGACGTGCAGGCACTGGAACTACTCTGGGGGAATAGGCAGCTTTTGTGACACACAGTTCCAGACACAGTATTCCTATGGGACCAGTGTGCAGAGGGAGACCAGAGGGAGACCAGAGGGAGACCAGAGGGAGACAGGAGGGATAGTGTGGACCATTGGAGCATTGAGCTCACTGAACAGACAAACCCAGGGGATTGCTCTCAGACTACACCTGCATGAACTCTGAGAGCTTGCATTCTGTTAAAATGGGGGGCTATTTAACTTGGGTCTTTAATTGTGGATAGCCTCAAGCTAAAGGAGGTGATGTGCAATATATGAGGCAGCTCCCATAAGTGTCAATTCAAGCGGATGGTGTTCATACATAAAGGTAGTGATTTATAGTTCCACCTTACGCGATAGCTCTGCGTGGTAATTTGTAACAGAGTTAATTTCCACCTAATGAGTAAGAAAGATTAATTCATGTGCATGATAAATTGTGCGGCAGCAAGAAGTCAGCCTAAGCAAATGCTTGTTCAAATTTGTGTGTGTGTGTGTGTGTGTGTATTGTGTGTGTGTGTGTGTGTGTGTGTGTGTGTGTGTGTGTGTATTGTGTGCATGTGTGTGTGTGTTCTTAAAACTCTGGGAAAGTCTACAGGGGCACTTATCTGAAATAAATAGGTCTGCCCTGAACCACAGTCCTCACTGCCCGCTCCATGTGGTAATGAGCTGTATAAAATGAAGGAAAAATGTTCTTTGCAACACAAAAAGCACCACACTTCATTCAAGAGGTAATCTACTCACACTTTGATTGACAACAAAATTTACCCTAATGTAAATGAGAATTTGATAAAAAATGACATTTGTGTTAAGCAAATTCCTCACACATAATGACTGTAGTGGATGTGACCAGCTGCCAGAACACCATTTGGGATGAATAGAAACCAGGAGGCTTGTGCCATAGCGCCATAGTGGGCTTCTGTGGATTTCCATTGAAAGCGTTGACGTTATTGTAGATTGCCCATGTACATCTGCAGTATTTGCAGCATCTCATTGTTACTTATTCATTAAAATGCTATTTTAATCAGTCTAATTCTGCGAGATTAAATGTGCTGACTCTCCTCATTTCCTGAAGAGTCTCAGCTGCTCACGGCAACACTGCACTTGTTTTTAATCTCTAAAATGATATTTGTCTAATTGTTATTCATTTTCAGTATAGATTTTATCATTAGAAAGCATCTTAAATGACGTACGAGATAAGCAATAATACCCTGCGGTAACTGCGGTAGAAAAGAAGAGTTTAGTGGTAAGAGAGGGGGTTAAGGCTTGTAGGTGTCAAGGTTAGAAATGTAGTATTTGTTAATGTCACACCTATGCAGATCTCCATTTGTAAGCACAGCCTGTACTATGTGGACTGCCTGTACTTTGAGCTGTCCTTGTGCGTTTGTCATGAGGACAATCATTTCAAAACTACCATTGTTGAGTAAAAATGGTAATCATAGCAATTTAGTAGAAGGGTGAAGGGGAGAAACAGTTCAGCTGCACACACCGTACTGTGAATGATAAATGTCCTTGTTTGAAATTTCCTGTTCTATATCGCAGTGCAGGTTTTTGAGCTCAGTGCTTGTGTCTGGTTAGCAAGAAGACATCACATGAGGTTTAGAGATTTTTTCTTGTAGTCATTTAGGATTCTGAAGTTCAAAACAAAACATTTAATTCCAATTGAAATACAATTTATTAGAGCAAATATATACTGTGTGTATACTGGGTCATTATTGTTTTCTGAAGATAAGTAACGATATTGCAGCCTGTATCCCCATCCTCACATGCATACTAAGGCCTACTACCCTACACACACACACACACACACACACACATGGATTGTAATAATTAATTCAACAAAGCTGTGGAAAAAAATCTCTTCAATCACAATATTCCATGAAAACATGGAATATTTATCCTGATAAAATAAAAATGAATTCACATGGAGATCCAGAGCTTCTCAGAAGTTTAGCTAATTAACACACACGAAGCAAGAGGTGTTTGCTATCATGCTCAAATTTGTGGGTACATCCTCCTGGGTAAATAACACAGTGGCCACAGCTACACCCACTCATAATATAGACCCAATGGACCGTGGGGTTAGCCATCATAACAAAGGCCCAGGCACCCACTAATAAGTCCTCTGGAAAATTCCAGAGCAAAGGTCAGCACCTTTGGGTTGGTTGAAACCCAAACCCTCTGCTCATTATCACAACCAGACATGCTTCTAATCAAGAGCAGGTACTTGCCACACCACTAAGGGAAAAACAGGAGCAGGAGTTGTAGTTTCACTTTCCTTTGGCTTTCATTTTTCTTGGCTTACAGGCCAAATCTCTCTTTAACTATCTTAAGCAGTCTCATTTTTGCTTGTCACATAACCCACAGGTTTAAAGATAGCCTAGGGAGAAACCACTCTTGTTACTAAGCTACCGCAGTCACATATTCCAGTGGTCACTGGTGCATTATCTGTCACATTTCAGACTGTGACTAGGCACTGAAGACACAGCAGCAGCTTTACAGAGACATAATTAGAAGGGAGCAGGTATGGCAGATGGATTACAATCATAATTGAGAGTGTGGAGTCTATCGTCTTAGCTGCAGTGCACCTGCTTTGGCTCAGGTATAAACACCGGTAGAGCTAAGAATTTGTCTTCCCCATTGTAAGTCTTATCCATGTAGACTTACAATACTTTTTTCTGCTTTTCTCATAGGCACATATTCTGCCTCAAGCAATAAAGAAAGGGATAAATGGCTTGATTTTATTCTCCTAAAACAGATGGTAGCCTACTTAATGAGACATGGGCCCCAGCAGCACAGTGACCTTCATGTTGCTAATCTAACATTGCCCTTACATTAATCTAACATTAACACCTCACCCCGCTCAGAATATGCATGACTCCTAACAGGCTGGTGGTCTGTGAGCTTTAGAACAAATCACCTCGACATGCAATTACCTCCTGCTCCAGAGTTATTTCTTTCCTGTGGAAACCTCAACCCTTTCATTTGTGTCTTGGAATTAAAGCTGTTTAAAGCTGTTTCCAGGTTAATTAATTTGACAGACAGACCCCATTGTGGCCAGTGACAGCCCAAAAGGAAACCTTATTGCCTCTTGTCCTGAAGGTTGACTTTTTATTGTTCTTTGATTCCTCGTTCTTCAAAGGAGCATACAGTGCCAGCTCTGTAATTGACTTGAAGAAGAGTGCGTTCACTTTCAAGCAGACATATTGAATGTCTGAAACAAAAGTGCTGGTCTCGCTTAGGAAGCCATAATTTATAGGGTAGGGTGCAGTGAAATGTAGTATATCCCTGGCTTAAGGAAGTCATGGCTGAGTGTATTTGTTTGGTCAGGTATATATTGAACTTATCCTCCTCCAAGATGCATTCACACTTCACCTGGTTGCTTGTTTGGTACTTCATTCCATGATGAAATCGAAATGAAATGTGTGTGTGCGTGTTTGTGTTTGTGTGATTGTGCATCTGTGTGTGTGTGTGTGTGTGTGTGTGTGTGTGTGAAAGAGAGAAAGGAGAGAAAGAAAGAGGATCCAAACTGAAGTGTAATCTCAGTCTAAATCACACAGTGTCCCCAGGGGAAGGGCCCCTCTTCCTGGGGTTAGTCAGTGAATTAAATCATGGTGCGGGCCCCATTTTTCAAAAGTAACCTTTCCGTTGACAGTGTAAGTGGGAGTCAGGCTCCCACTGCACAGTCCAAGCAGTGGAATTAGTGTTGTGCTCTGCAACACCGGTCTCTCAGGGTATCATTTGTAGGGGCTGTTGCTGCATTTTCCCAGGCCTGCCTACCTGTTTCAGTGTGTTCAGAGTGGAGGAGGCCATCTGCCTCTCTCATTTCTCTCATTTCTCTCCCCAGCAGCCTGTTCCTAGCAGCTCCTACACACACTGCTCTCTAGGCTCAAACATTAGCAAACAGTTTCATTCAATTCAAAGTACTTTCCCCAATATACAGTATGTGCAGTACTTCTATTATATAGCATGGGCTACAGCACCCAAACCTGCATTATCCTGCTTGGAGTCGGACATGCACAATTTGTGTATTGAACGGCATTTCTGCAATCGGTGCAGCTAGTGGAGATAAATACAGCACATGGCAGGATTAGGCTTGAATTAATCTCTATTCAAGTTAATTAATTAGAAATTTGTCCACTCATGCCTCTGATGTCAATTGGGCATGTTTCAATTAGAGCTACATAGCCTGTCCTAATCTTTTAATTGAACAGGACCAAAACGGAATGAGCACATTCACGATATGTTATTCTGTGCCACACAGTAATTTTGACAATAAAGCACCTCTCAGAAGTCACTGATGTTTATGACTCAGTGATCAAGCAACTTGGCTGAATCATTCTATAATCCATTTACTAGTTCCCATTTAACTTACAGCAGTAATCTTGCGAGTGATATTGTTGGGTGTCATTGAGTGCTTAGTCCCTGGTTCTGAAGTGGAGAATTTATATGGTTATTTGAAAATGAAGGCTTAAACATTAATAATGTGTCCATACAGCTGACCTACCTACTCTGACAGTAGCCCACTGAATGAATACAGTAATCATTAGTAGTCTTTCTTAAACATGAGATGTGATTTACACACAAGAGACTGCTTTCATTTTTTTAAATGAATTGTACTGATAGCCAGCTAAGTCCCTGGCTACTCTGAATACATGCCCGCAAAACCAAATGATCATAATGTACTTGTTTGTAACGGCACCATCTGTGCAATTAAATAGTTTGGTGATAGTGTGTAGTTAGTGTAGTTATTTCTAGATGGTATGCCTGTGTGTGTGTGTGTGTGTGTGTGTGTGTGTGTGTGTGTGTGTGTGTGTGTGTGTGTGTGGAGGGGCGGTACACAGGAAGAATCAGGGGTGTCTTATGAAGAGGGGTTGCCTGGGAGACCAGTCTGGACCCTTCCAAATGTGTTCCTTCCTCTCCCTCTCTTACTGTCTCTCCTCCTCTTTAAGGGTGCATTAGTAAGGAATCCAATTCCTGTTTCAGGAAAAACACTTTTAGTAGATGGGAGAAGTTATTCATCTCTGTCATGTTTTCATAATGCTAGGCATCTTATAAGTGTTTCATATCTACCATCATAACATCAAATTGAAAAGACTGTGTCAGACAGTGTGTGTGAGAAAGAGAGAGGGGGGGGGGAGAGGGAGAGGGAGATTATGCATGTTGAGATTCCTGCGGTCCTCACTCTGCTGAATCCACACAGACTATTTTTATGAGCCGAGAGGAAATCAGCAGAAACAAACACAAAGAATTGTTGTAGCTGCTATGTAAGTGAAGTCTGCTAAACTCGGCTATTTCTACGCCGAGGACGTCTCGTTTACCTGTCCGTGTTTTGACTGAATTGATCTCTGACCATATTCAGCGAACTCCGTGGAAATCTTGCCATGAAGTCACGCTTCCGTTTTTTTAGTCAGCTGAATGACGTCTCACAAGGAAAGGGGCTGAAAACTCCGCGCACACAGTGAATCACTCGCTGTGACTCATTCATTTTGTGAAATGCGACTGGTTGCAGAGACACAGACAGCGGCGCTTTACTTAGTTTAATTTTCTTAATTCTGCGCTCTATGAAAGCACATCCAAGACTCAGCTCGTTTTTTGGAGACTGTGAAGATGATACGGATCCCTGCGAGCCCGGAACACCACAGCCGACTGAACCATCACTGCGCTCCCATGGAGTTGGTCTGAGCAAGAATGTCACCCACTTCTGCCGGTCCTCACATCTAAGTATTCATCATTTTGAGAGATAATTCCTGCTATGTACTAAATGTTATTGTGCAGAATTGTCTCTTTTGATTGAGAAGACATGCCGTTGTGCAGAATTGTCTCTTTTGATTGAGAAGACATGCCGTTACTTAATAGTGGTTTCGTTGTGTTGCTATTCGCGCTTATAGTGTAAATCAACACAATTAGGCCAATCCAATTGCGGCGGCTGTTCTCGTGTAAAAATATTTTATTTTATTGACGGTTCCTGACAAATGGATGTCGCCTGCTTTTCCGAGGGAACTAAATTATCGTCAGGGGCTGTTCTATTCAACAAGCTGCACCGCTCACTCCTGGCAGCAAAGCGATGGGCGCAGTTTGTCTGAGCCTATTAATGTGTCTTGTTTTTTTTCGCCCAGCTTGTTGAATCTCCTCCCTGGTGACAAGAATGGGTTCGTTTTAAGAAACTTCCTTTCGGGTCCTATCATCGGCAGATTGCAGACTCCTTCGTCCATAAAACGTGACCATGGCTCGTCCCGGTCTCTGTGTGAAGCTGAGCCCTGGCTCCATGTGGAGAGTATTTTGGTTCATGAGGACTGTGGTCGATTTTGCGCTGCCTCAGGAGACCTATGCACCCCATTCAATACGGATTGAGGGCCACTTGACCCTAGGTGGGCTCTTCCCAGTGCACGCCAGAGGGGCCGATGGCACACCGTGTGGCGACATCAAAAAGGAGAACGGCGTCCATCGGCTTGAGGCCATGATGTATGCTTTGGACCAAATTAACCAGGACGACCAACTCTTACCCAACATCACCTTAGGCGCCCGGGTACTGGACACTTGTTCGAGGGATACCTATGCGCTGGAACAATCTTTAACTTTTGTTCAAGCCCTCATAACCAAGGACACCTCAGACGTGAGGTGCACTAATGGGGAGCCACCGGTGTTTGTCAAACCCGAGAAAGTGGTGGGAGTCATCGGAGCCTCGGCGAGTTCAGTATCGATTATGGTTGCCAACATCCTGCGCCTCTTTCAGGCAAGTCTCTGAGTGTGTGCAAGTCATGTGCCATTAAAATAGCCTGCTGTTGATTGATAAATTGAGTTACCGCTAATGTAGAATGTGTAGCACCCTTCTGGTAATAAACCTCTTTAGTGATGAGCAAAAGTGAAAAAAAGCGCCGTTTTCTTCCTACCCACTCGGTCCCAGTGAGGAGAATGAGAAGCAGCTGAGAGCAGCCATGTAGTAGTAAACAAAAAAGTGGATAAACTATTACCTCCAGTCTGTTACCATCATAAGGCAAACGACAAACCATTCTAAACAAATATCCACTATCAGAAAAGCATTAATTAATGTTTTTTTTCCTCTTAAAAGACCTTATCCTTATACAAGGATACTTATCCTTAATATGATGTGGGTAGGTTCTACATGTAGCTAAGGTGGATTTGCCCTCCACTACATTCCTGGTTGAGAGACAGCTGAGTGGGCTGTTGCGCGTCCCCGGTGGTGCTGAAAGAACAGCTCCCGTCTCATTCAGTCTCCGTCTCTGGAGTCGAAAGCCTGGCTGAGTGCGCATCGACAGGCTGACACAATCACAGTCGAGCACAGCAACCCCCTTTTGTAAGAGTAGCGGGTCTGCCTCATGTGATTGCACATGATTATATGAGCCTCTTGTTTTTATGGATTGTTGTGAAATTGAGGTTTGATATCCTGTCGAGTTGACTTTCTTTCATATAAAGGGGATATTCAGAATGAGTTTGGCGGCTGCAAGTTAATGACAGGAACCACTATTTTAATACTAATGTCAAAATGATTTCCTTTTAAAGTAGGGTTTATGTGAATCACCATGCCTGTTATTTGCGAGTCCACAGATGGTGTTGGCCCACTGCTAGTGCTGCAGTGGAATGAGAAACACAGCAGGGTACCAATAGGGCAGATTCATAATTTAAAACAATACATTTATAAATTAAAACATATCATTATAGCAAAAATATTGAATTACTTGAAAGACCATGTGGATGCTTTTGCAAATGTGCAGACATCTAAACGGCTTTCCTCGGTGCTGTTAAAGCCAAGAGGAGGCACCAAAGCTACAGTGTTGGTGCTAATGATTTGTGGTCACAGATTATAACTCACAGTCAATGGCATTTTATGTGTTTTTCCAGATCAATTAGACAAACCGGCTCTAAGTAACTGTTTAAACTGAAACTATACGGCCATCAAAGTATACTTAACATGCTTTTAGCCCCCACCCTTTACTTACTCACTCACACACACACACACACACACAAACCCCAGCAGATCCAATCCTTAGCAGACCACTCCAGTCATCCTCTGGGGTTTTGTGGCTCCATTGGCTGGACAATTAGACTGATGGTCCCTGCCACAACCCTGAGCTTGGCTTTGGTTACCATTCACTCTTTGTATCCAAGGAGTAACAAATTCAATTTCTAATATTACAAGCTGGTAAAACCTTTTGTTTCAGAATGTGAAGTTTCTTTTTTTAGGCAAGCTGTCTAACATCATCACTTGTAAAAGTCATAAGGCAGGAAGGGGGGTGAGATCATTCCCTAATTCCCTCCCTCCTTTCCTCTGCACCCCGGGTGCAGCAGCATGTCTGTGGGAGTGTAGGTGTAGCCTGTGTGCGCTGTGGCACAGGAGCATCCTAATCAAGCTTGGGGAATCAGTGGATTGACAGCACCTGTAACACAGCCAGTCACTCTGCATTTATGCTAATCTCCCCATTGTGCTGCTGTGGAGCCGTAATGTGTGATGTTGATCCCCATTAACCTGCTAACCCTCACCCTCACCCACAAACCTGAGGGAAGGTACATTAACTAGTCTCCCTCTCAACCTTTTCATACATTCACATAATGTGGTTGCCTTTTTGCTATTGTACCAATGGTACTAATATTTATAGCAATGATGATGAGAGGCCAATTGATAATCAGTACATACCATAGCTCCCAGCCTGTTTACACTCATAACATCTGATTAGTATGTGGTAGCAATTATACGTTTCTCACATTGTTTTCAACTCTAATCCATCAACTAGCAAATTCATGTTCTCAAAAGCTTGGCGAGAACACCTGTTCAGACTTGAGTGAAAAAGCAATTGCATTTTTTCCTTAAATGGAAGAGATCATCAAATGGACTCCGTACAGCATATTAAATTTCCCTGTCTAATTCACACTTTATTTGATTATCAGAATATGCTTTGTTACTGAGCAATGTACCAGGCTTTAAAGTTGAATCTCTTTCTTCGCAGTTCAAGTCTTTAGACAAAGACATCAACCTTGACTGTCCTCCTAACCTACTTCTTCGTTTGTTCTCAGGATCATTTTTGTCTCACCCCTGTGATAAATTAATCATCAGGGAAGCTAAATAGTGATTGTGGATTTTATTGCCAGACACTAAATATCATGGCTGTCTATTCAAGACATGAGTGGCTGCTGAACTGTTAATGCCGGAAAATTGACATGTGGGATAGATTTTTCTGAGGACCCAGGACTGCTGATCAATACTGTTGCCATGGTGAGGCCGATTTGCTCCTAAGATGTTTGTATTTTACTGCCTTTCACGCTGTGTTGGAAATGAGAAGCAACAATGCCACAGAAGAAAAAAAAAAAAAAAACAATCAGCCAAACTTTTGAATTAATACCAAGAGCAATGTTGTTTGTGCACCTTTGAGAAATCTTATACTGGCTCTGCTTGTGAGCACACAGTCATTCCTGGGAACAACACTGTCCATTTGTAGCTCCTGGCCCCTTGAATGAATCATGAAATTGATTTTTATCCAGATGACATTTACATAAGGGAGTCGCCTCTCTTTTCCCCGCGACAAAACTTTGTATTGAATGCAGGTGAACTCTGTCTTGTCCTTCTGTCTAGGGACGCCGCCCCTGCAGACTAGCTGTCTAAGTGAGGCATGGATGTCCTCTGCTCTCATACCCTGACAGGCCCAGATCATTTTTTTTATCTCTCCTTTTTCAGGGAATCATCACTGTGATTGATTCGAAGGAGATTGAAGCTTTGCAGTGTGATCTATTCGGCTGACAGTGGTACAGACAGGAACCCAAGGAATATGAAGGCTATGTGTTGCATAACAGGCACTGAAACTGGCACCAAATGTCATAGGTTAAATATGTCTGCTTCTTCCGAGCACATTTGCTATTTGTACATTCAGGCGTGTGACAGCTCAGGTCAATTAGTCACATCTCCAGCACCTTTCTCAGCCCTCCGATCTATACAGAATATTTGTCAAATATATATGAATAGACAAACACACACAATTAGCGCGCACACACACACGCACACACACACCACACACACACACACACACACACACACACACACACAGAGTTTCCATTACTGTTACTGAGGGTTTGAAAGCACAACCCTCCTGTGGATATTTCGTGCTCTTTGTCATGGGTTTTGGGTCATGTGTTTTCTTTCCAAAGACCTTCTTGCTAATTGGCTTTTATTCTGAGTATGACACAGAGAGCAAGTTATTTTTCATAACAAGATATGTGAAGCGTAATACATAATAATACAACATTTATTCAGACTTAAAGAGGCAATAATTAAACTGAAACATACATTCTATTAGTGTACAAAAAGGATTTCACATTTTTGACCTCTTTTAAGGAAGGAATATTGTAAACAAGCACAAACATAGACGCACAATACACAGCGCAGTGTGTGTGGCTGATGTAATATTAATATAATGAATAAAATATCCCTGCGTCGTCATTGCTGGTGACATGAGGTCATTAGGTCAGAAGCCTGCCACGGGGAGATTAACCATATATGCCTGTTGGGTCTTGGCTATTCCCCGAGGGCAGGGGGAAGGTGCGCTTTATTATTCAGCAACATAATAGTGTGCTATATGTGAATATATGTTTCTCAATGAAAACGTACCCTGTACATTCTAGTTCAGACTCCATTTGTTCTCATATGTTCTGTTGTGTTTCAGTGCTGTGAATGCTGAGTGTGGTTTGTGTGTGTGTGTGTGTGTGTGGTGGGGGTGGTCTTCCTGGCATGGTTTCTTGACTCTCCCAGTCAGACATCAGGAGGAAGAGGGCACCTGCTTAAAAGCTTAACTGCTCACAATGAAGTCGCACCAGTCTTATTGTCAAGTTGACCATAAAATATGACAGGGATAGCACTCTCAAAGTTTTGTGCAGTTTATCTGGTGAGCAGAAGGAGTTAGAGGAGAGGAAACCCCATTATGTCCAATCCTCTTACAGGGATGAGTAGAGAAGCATGGAGAGGTCTCTGCTAGCTGGTGGTAGGACACTCACTCATTCCCTCCTGAAGGAAAAATGTTGGTTCATTCCCTGTTGTTCCACCAGGGAATGAACCCATCTGGGGTGGAAGTCACTATCATAAGGTTTGTTGAAGTTCGTTTGAACCCAGTGATGTATGACCAATGCAAAATTCAGGACAGAATCCAGGAGCATAATAGACTTCAACAGCACAGGTTCAATTCACTAAATTTCAGTCAGAGAAATATCTGGCCAAAATATGTCTTTTTAAATCAATAACCTTTTCAACATAGTCTGTTTGGACCGTGCAAATTCACTGGTATATTAGTTAAATCAATTTACGTATCAAACGGCTCCTTTGGTGCGTTGACTTTGACAGAATCTGCTACTTGGAAGGCTAGGCATGCTTAGTGGTTCCTCTTAGGCTTTGGGTCTATGCAATTATTTTTGAATCTTCTGGAAGCTTCTGGCTCATCCCCTCCTTACCCTTCTCCCCCCAGCTGCTTCTCCCTTATACACCTCAGACATCATCTTCCACATAGGCTAATCCCGTGGAACTACTTGTCAGGGAGAATTCCCTATCAATGCATGAAAGATGGAAGGAACAGAGGGAATGGATGGAAGAAAAGAAGGGAAAAAAATGAGCTTTAGATTCAAGTTGCACACATGGGCAACCCCATTTTCAGTGTCCCGATTCCCCAACTAACATCCACGCCACACACACGTTTAGGACAAACACTCACATACATATACACTGCTCACATGGCTGGCTTGCTCCAATGTAGATAGGCATGCCACTGAAAACCAGCAAGACATGGGTAGATAGCCAACACACCGCAGCTTGAACTGCAATCGAAGAAAAAGAAGATGAAATCACCCCGCTGCTATAAATGTATTGTAAAGTAACTGTCAAGAGAGCTTCATCTGCGGCTTTAAAAGTAACAAAATAAAATATTAAATTTAATGCTACATTTATTGTCTGTGTATGTGCACGTCTGTGTGTCTGTGTATGCTTGAGTGTGTGTGTGTGTGTGTGTGTGTGTGTCGTAGAGATGTCAGAGAGCTGATAGGGCCCACTCACCGTATACATAATAAACTGTCATTGGGATTCATTCCTTGTCCTTCAGCTGTGTTATTACAGCGAGGCCTGAGGCTATGTCAGAATGGTTGCTACCAATAGATCGTAATATATAACCATAGCTTCAAACTTCAGAATACGGGCCTTTTACAGGATGCTTAATGATTAAAAGACGTGTTGATTACATCTGAAAATTCATAAGATTAAAAAGATTAAAGCTCTGGAATTTGAGTATCTTAAATTTGTATTTGTCTTTCTCTTGGGCTGATGGGTAGTGAGTGTGTTTCTCGTTCAACCCAAGCTTTGCAGTGGTGTGTGATTGGTGTCTGAGTTCTTTTGAGCTTGAAACGTACACTGTGCTGCAGCAGCAAGAGCATACATAAGAAATCAGTTGACAGGATTTCTGTTTTCAGATGCAAATCCCACAGGATTTCAAGGGCTCTCTCAAAAGCCTACGCATGGCAGTTACATTGATTAAGGGAAGAACTCAATCACAATTGACATTTTGCAAATTAGGAAAGCTATTCCCTTTCCAATGGGGTTGCTTACACTACAATTGACTACTTGACAGAAGCTATCAGTGACAGAATATAGTGTGTTCTAACAGCCTTATCAGTGTTGAAGCACTCATGTGTTGGCCTGAATGAGGCTACCTGGATCAATAGCCTGTCATTTATCAATGGATTATGCCTATAGTTGTCTTGTAATCTGTACTTGGGGGTCGAAGGCCAATCAAATGTGACAGATACCAGTAAATCTGCTCACCCTCGAGCTGAAGCGATACCATCTGAATGTTGCATCAGCCAACGAACGTCATCCTCACATTACTGCCACGGAATGCAATTCTAAAATATATATAATATTTAGGAGGGCTGAATAATTGTATTTAACTATTTAAACATTTTTTTTTTTCAAGATTATGTTGACTATTGTATCCTCATCGAACATATCACTTCATCACAAACATCAAACCTGTGTTTGTGTGTGTGTGTGTTGTGTGTGTGTGTGTGTTCAGGGCAATATTCCTGTCTCAGTTTGCAAGCAGTAGATGAGGTTGTGTGCACCGTTAGAAAGACATTACTGCTTTTTTATTTGGAGGAACCATTCCCCAGAGGTTATGTTTCTAATGTGATGTTAGAAAATACCTTTAGATAATAGGCAGACCTGACCGTGTGTAAAGTAACTTCAATCAATCATTTGGTCGATTTTCTGTCCACTGCATCTGTTTTTTACCCTCAAATTGAATTTTGATAGGGAATTAAACATTAGACTACATCTGGGAGCAAAAGAGCACAACCAGACAAAGAAATACCTGAAAAAACAAACACAGATGATTAAAAAGCAAGCACTTAAACCGTTTGTACTTTGTAGCCCAAGTGACTTGACACAGCATGTACTCTGATAGCCTAGTTTACTACAAACCCTATATGCAATTTTCTGTCCAGACTGCAGTGAGTTTCATGCTTCAGTGATTCATGAGGTTTTATCTATTTAAACATTAGGTAACAAATTCATGCGTGGCAGAGTGTCGCCTCACAGCAAGATCCCATCCCGGTTCAAGGTTGCATCTTCTCCCCTTGTTTGTGTTGCTTTTCCTGCCATAATCCAAAAGACTTAATCTGAAACCTTTATAAATCTGTAATAAATCAGTGGTACATTCTACAGAGCTCGACTATTCCCAATACATCCATCAGTATGTGAAGAAAATGAGTTGACATGAATAAATATAATAAATATAAATATACATATACATATATACACACGTATTCATAGTTAATACATTACCTGTATATTACCTGCATTGCCATATCATATAATAACTTATTTAGTGATAATCGGTCCTTAATAATTGGGTCCTTTTCTTTTTTCCTTATTTGATAGATTAATTAATACGTGTTTGTTGATTTATGTTTTACACATTTATTTATTTAGATACTATGCTTGTTGTTCCCTCAGCAACTGACCCCTTCTCCTTACAATTACATACACACACAATATTGCTGTATTTGTTTATCCTTGCTATATTTGTTTGAAACAAATTTAAATAAATTATTAAGTCAATCAGTCTGTTTATGTCCAAAACTGTCAAACTAATTAAAGCAACTCCTCCCATATTTTATGTTAAAATGACACCAAATGACACCATGCTATAGAGCAGCTTCAGATCCTCACCAATTAACACCCCACAGGGAGTTTTAAGTTAAAAAAATATTGAGCCCACAGTGTTGTACAGTCACTGTGTTCTCACTTAATAATTGTGGAATATCCATGAGAATAAATAACCTAATTGGCCAGTCTTCGTAGATGTATGCCCAATTTTAGTTTTTTAACTCAAAAAATGAATTTTGTCAATATTGTGAATACAGCTCTTGTGCAACAATTAGTTAATGGAAAATAGAGCATCTTTAAACATCAGCTTTTCGCTTATGTGTTCAATCATTCATGGAGGGTGAAAAAAAATACAAACATTTTCATAATGTGTATATAAAGAATGGCAATTATAATTGTATCTGTTAAACTTTTTTTTAGATTATTTTGAATTCTGCCCGTCATACAGAAAAGGAAAGTTATAATTGTGCCTGGTGAAAACATTCACTCTTCATAGTGTGAAACAACCACTCGTTGTGTCATTTCTCAGCTGGTTCAATGAATTCACGACTTGCCATTGGCACCCAAGGTTGTGAGATTGAATCCAGGTTGGTGCAGAAGAAACATTACGCAATCCCTTTGTTGGAATATGTGATTTCTGATATGTTGATTATGGCACATGCCATGTCCATGCCTTGACTTGTCCAGAAGGACTTCAGTGCCTGGACCCCTAGAGTGGCTACTTGTAACTATATTTTTTCAGTATATCAGGCCAATCCTGTTCATGACGGCTTGCAGTCCTAGTTTATATTGTTATATAGATGACTGAAATACCTTTGAAATCAAAGGCTACAGCTTCTTTAAAATATGAAACATGCATTTACACGTACAATCACTCAGAAATGAACAGAAATTAAATACTGGATAACATAAGAATATTCCAGTCTTGCACAATGAATCCCATCCCAACACATTTCATTCATTTTGGACGATCAATGAACTGACCAATTTGAAAGTCTGAGGTTCAGATACACTTGGTTCTACTGTATTTTTTGAGGAATTTGATTCAGGTTATTTCAGTTGATTAGACAGATTCTGTTATTAGCAGACTTAAGATGTGCTGGTTTGAGAAAACACCTGTTACTGCTGGGGCTGTAAATAATGATGGCCCTTCAATATAGGTGTGTGACAGTTCAATTGTTTTCTGAGACCGGGCCCATTCCTGTTTCGGCTGGTTAACTTCTCTGAGGGTAATTGTCTGATCTGGCTTCCGTTGTGCATCTCTGATTCTGGGTCTGAAATACATGTCAGCGTGCAGCCTTCTGACAGCCAGGCCCTTACCAGTGGAAGTTATGTGAAATATGCATGTCACAAAAACACATTCCACACAAATCTCCTCGGTCCATTAGTCCAGACACTTGGTCTGATGAATCATGATCTCAGTCAGAATGAGGGGCGCACGGCAGTTTTACCCAGAATACTGGGTAAATTCGTCTTGAGTTGGCAGGTTTCACTAAGGGCCTGGAATTCACTGAAAGAACAATTTCCCATTGTGCTGACTGTGAGGCAGAGCCAGTGTGTTTGACAGGAGTAGCAGGTCAGATGCATCAGTACATGGGCGCTCAGGCCAGAGCTGGGCACAGGATCATTCTCATCTGTGTGAAGCGACAGGAAGACAGCAAGAGACTTTTATAAGCTTTACTCCGAGGTTATTGGATTCTACAGCGACCTTTCTGTATGGCTCAATAATAATAATTGTTGTTTTGTTATTTAAAAATGTTAAAATGAGAAGAACAAAAGAACAAAGGAGCATAAGAACAAATAATACATAATATACTCATCAAGGTCTACTCAACAAAATTCAGAAACCATATTGGACTGCTAGCAAACAAATTACCAATACTATTACAGCATAATAAGAGCAAAACAAAGCTATCAGTTAAATGCAAGTTTGTCTTAAAAGTCTTAAAAGAAGATAGCATGCTTATTATATTTCTTAAGGCATTTTGTTCCAAAGTTTAGAGAACTTCAACTCTCTCTACACCTGCCTCAGTCAAAAGTCAGTCTCCAGCTAACTAGGATTTTAACGAAGTGCCAAACGAAGAGACCATATACATCTAATTTTAGCATCTCTTTTTACTGATCACATTTAAAGCATGGCTAAGTCTGGCCCCCAGCTACACTGCAGACCTTTTAATTCTTCATGAGTCAGAGTGCAGCCTGAGATCCTCGGGCCCCGACTGTCCTGCTGTCTAAACTCAAGACTAACTGTGACTGTGATTTTGCCGTCAGCACCCCGTAGGTCGCTCTGCCAGAAGAACCTTCGCTAGCTGATTCAGTATCATCTTTTAAATCACTCTTTGAACCAGTTTTCCAGCTCTAATGAATTTGATTTTGGCTTCTAATCTTGAGTTGTTTCTTCTATTCATTTTTTTCATTCATTTATTTTTAACCTCCTTTCTTTTGAATGTGTTTCCAGATTTTCATTTCCTTTTTACAGATTTTAGAGGTTTTTGGGCCGGGGTAATGTGACCACAGAGCTGCATCTAGTCAAGTGTTTTTTATTTTTTATTTTACTGCGTCAGTCTCTGAAGCTAATTCTGCCTATTTGCCAGAACGTTAGAGTATCATCTCTGTGTATGGCTGAAAAGTTTCATCTCCCCACACCTCACTCGAAGATGATCACAGCTATATACTCGTCTGTCAAACCAGGAGAGTAAGCATCATTTTAGCAATTCAAATATGGTAGTGAAACTTTTAAAGGAAACTGTAGTCAACAGCATATTCTTGTGCATATTTTTCGACTCCTCCGACAGACAGCTCCATAAGGGCTGACAGTGGAGTTTGGGGAAGTTGTGAATAATTTGCAGGTGTTGCTGATAAGATAGCGTAATCTCCCTGACTCTGGGCGAGGTTCAAGGCAGCACTGCAGGAACAGCCTAGCGAGCTGATAAGTGCCTATTAAACTGTTCTGTTCTATTCTGATACATACATCTGAAGTGCATGGCACCAAGCGGGGGGCTCAGAGACACCGACAGAAGGAATAGGATATTTGCCAGTGCTGCGATCAGGACGTAATTACATGGCCTTGCTAAAGAATGCTCTGTGAGGAGCGAGACAGAGAGGAGAGATAAGATCAGAGGGGCTCACCCGCTTTGTCTGCGCTATTAGAGGAGAAATGGGCCCGGTGATGGTGCTCCGTCGACTCTGAAGAGAGAGCGGCGGGGGAAGAGATGGGGTATAGTAGAGAGGGAATCATTGGGATGCAAGTCATGATGTTGCAGGTGCAGGACTGGAGACAGACAATGAATGTGTCAAGCCCTCCACGCTTCAGGTGTAGGTGGGGAAAACATGCACCTATGCCTGCTCCTTGGTAAATAATCTGTCAGGGCCAGACAAAGAGCGGACAGCACAATGAGGCAGAGCAGGCGTTTCACCATGTCACCCAGCCTCTGCCAGATGTAGGATGTCACACACACACACACACCCACACACACACATACACGACACAAAAACGCACACAAGCACATAAGTAGCAGATAGTAAATGTTGTCTTTTGTTTTCTTTCATGAAAGAACTTTGTTGTCTTTCTCTCACCTAAGGGATGTTGGCATAGAGAGATGTTCAGTATTTTTTATCTACAGTTCCGGCCATGATTACTTATTTGAATTCTTCTAAACGGTGCCAATAATCATGGCTTTGGACACTTTTCAATTTTGAAGCCATAAAATATTTTTTATATCTGTATCTTATTGTTTGATTATTTGAAATAGTTTCAATTTCCAATTATTCCAGAGGATATTGTACATTACCTGCAGAAAAAGCAAGGGTGCCAATAATCTTGGCCAGAACTGTACACACGACTCAGAGAAAAATAAAGCTATCAGGCGGGCTCTAAAGAAAACTGCAGAGAAAAGAAAGCTGCGTCCAGTGCACTTTGCAGTCTGTTGTCAGGAAAAATCAATACAACTATCTGTAATGTGATACCCTGTGGATATAAAGGAATACATTTGATAACACTTAGTCATAAACCTGCAGGCTATGTTTTATTCTTACTGTGAGCTGAGTTTCTGTAGCACCTGGAGAGAGTACACAGCGCAGCCACTATGATCAAGGCTGCTCTGCTGAACGGCATTGCTCTCTGCAGGGCCTTTGTGTGAAGCCTAAGACAAAAGAAGCTTTGCAGAATGACTTTGAGAGATATTGTATCTGAATCTGTGACTGTCATGGCAGTTTGAAAGGCAAGATCCCTCAGTCAGAAGGCTCAACTTGTTACATGTATTTGTTACTGCACCACTGCACTCTTACACTGCACCTCTTTAGATATTTAGCTTTACATTAGATGCGTTGAGGAGATGCTGGTTTTTGGGAAAGATATATTTCTTTGAAACACCAGTAGGGTTAGAATAGCAGTCTGTTTACCAGATGGAAACATGGAGGTCGGTCAGGTTCCCTTTGTGAGCGATCCACACTTTCCTCCCACGCTTCAGCTCTGCTCCACTGTGTGCCTCTCCTGGTCAAATATCTGATTTGTGAGTCATACCTAGCCTCCATACCCGTGGAGAAACATGCTGGGTGTCTTAAAATACACTCTGGCAGGGCAGCCATGCAAGAGCCGCGGCCCAATGCAGAGCACTGAGCTGCCCAGGGGACTGGCAAGGAGCGAGGGGGAGAGACAGAGGGTGAGGGAATCGACGGGGAAAGAGAGGAGTGGGTGGAAAGAAGAAGACTTGTGGAAGGTCGGGTTAGATAAAGGATTATGAAAGCCTACCTTGCTAACATGTAACAGCTAGTCCAGCAATGTAGGCAATTCTGAAATGGTGGGTCACTGGGGAACGTGTTTGAGAAGCAAACAAAGAGATTAATGTTTAGAAGACGTGAGAAAGTCACTGCAAGAGATGCTAAGCAGAAGTTGAACTAGTTAAATACTGTCTGGAGTTGACAGGGCCAGGCTCGTTTAGAATGACTAGCTTCAAAATGTTGGCGAGAAGGATGGGGAAAGGAATGGGAGGGAGAAAGTGTGAGCTTGGAGGAGAGTGAATGGGAGGAGAATGAGAAAGGGGGAGAAGATGAGCGAGAGCAAGGACAGGGAGGAGACAAAAGTTGGCTGGTGTGTGTGAATGACTGAGGGCAGATTGTCTTGGCTGAGGGAAACTGGCAGCCCGAGGACCTCTCTGGGCAGGAAGTGTCTGCTGATCATCTGTGTGGGAGTGTCTGCATGCAGACAGATGACAGGGAGGAAGGGAGAGACACAGGGGAAGATGAAACCCACTGTCTCACTCCAAAGGGACTGAAAGACACGGAGGGGTGGAGAACAAGATATAGAGACTGAAAGTCACAGGTTGTGTGAGAGAAGCATGATGAAACGCAGCCTTCACAAAAGAGGAGTTTGAGTGAGAGACACAGATGGGCAGGAAGAGAGGGGGAGAGAGTGACAGAGAGAGGGAGGGAAAGCTGTTGATTTCCCCCTCCTTTCCTCGCTTCCTCCCTCCCTCCTTGGCTGCGTTGGCAATGCCATGCTCTGGTGTGGAGAGATTACCAAAACCTAGCCTGAGGTTGCATGTATGGACTAAGTCATTACCTCTGCCCTGCTGACAAATGGCACCGCTGTCGGGAAACAGACCACCGGCTCCCTGATCTCTCCGTGCCACAGAGCTTTACAGCCTTGATTTATCAGGAGAGATGTAAAACTTGATAACGGTTCAATATTTTTACAGGCCTGTTTATCTTACTGCATTATTTTGTTTATAGGATATCGACAATTACAGTTTTACAGCACCGAACAGTAGAGCTACAAATAAATCTTCCAACACGGGAAATTTTGCGCACAAATGTTTATTTCATTACGGTTTGGGAGAGCAGATTGTGAATTGCATTCAAAATGGCTCCTTGGCCAGATCATGGGATCGTGGTGCAGTTTGTGTGTGTGTGTGTGTGTGTGTGTGTGTGTCTGTGTGTGTCATTGTCATGGTGTCATGAGGACAATCTGTGCGTTGGCGTTTGGCCACAGACAGCATGGGTTTAGAGTGGGGTCTGTGGGAACCCGCTGTCAGTTCTGCCGTAACCGTGGAGATTGTCACAAGCAGCCTAGTGGAGACGACCGATGTCAAGATATACTTAGAAGCTAACCATGCAGCAAATAGAGGCACAGGGATTCCTGCAATAGGAACTGCCTGGCTACTCTCCAGTTAAATCCATTCATGGGACACATTTCAGCTCTGCCACTCAGAGTTAGCAGTTTGTTTACAGCTTTTTCTGAGATACTATAAAATTAATAGAGGCCAAACCAAGGGTGAACAATGTACAACTTTCTCTGGCTTAGTTTTGCCATGGGGTGAGGGAGACTACTGCTGCTTTTTGGGGAGAAAAGCTCAGCGTTGGAAGTGTTTAAAGCCGGCATTTGGATTTTGTAAAGATTTGTTTTTGATTAAGAACTCATGGAGTGTGTGTCAAAATCCCTGCCCCTCTGTTTTCTGTGCAGACAGCCTGTTTCCTCATATCTGCAAATTTAGATTTCCCTCTCCCTCAGATGGCAAGGATAGATGGTTGCCATTACCCGACTGAGAGTCATGTTGTGCCATATGCTAGCTATTTTTTTTTCTTTTGCATCAAATATATGATAGGGAATGCAGATCAGATCAAGACAGCCAGCCGTGTCTGGTGGTATTATTCTCAGTTTACAGGACCAACATAACAGCTACTCACCTTTCTTTGGAGCTGGCCATGGTGCTGGTGGGTGGCTGTTTGTGAAATTTCAATGGAAAGGCCAAGGCACTCTAATTAACTTCACCCAGCATCCCCATTTACTGTGAACGTGTCTAACCTTTACACAACCTTTCTTAGTCACCTCTCCTCTTAAATACCCAGGTTGAAATTATCATTTAACGTCAGTACTACCCCTTCCCTCTATCTCTCTTCTTTTTTCTTTAGATATCAGCAACAGATTCTTATTCAGGAAGGGCAGCCGCAAGCCAGGCGATTACCCTTAGCAATCCTAACTTTGATCCATACTGCAAATGACAGGCGCCAGACATCAGCTTTGGGTAATTGTAATGTTGAAAGAGGGCATTGGAAATCTTTCTCTCTTGGCCTGAGTTCAATTTCTCATGTCCACTTCATTGTGATTTTAATTGTTGTTGATGTACACTGCTTGCAGGCAGTGTCACCATCACTCCACTTTGTTTCCATCGGAGCGTAGACCATGCAGACATGTGTGACAGCATATTACACGGGCAACAGACTCAAAAGTAAAAGTGTCTGCAACTTGAACATGAAAAAAGAGGATTTCAGACAGCTTCAAGTGCAACCATGAAAAAGGTGTATTCCTATTAGAGATTAGGGATTTATACAAAATAATCCTTTACTCACCCCAGACAAATTATTTAACAGAAATATAAAATAAATATCCTCGCCTTGCTATCATTGCAATATCATGTTCACTGAGGAAATTCAAATCTGCTAGAATTTGAGCCGGCAGGAGTTTTTTGGATTGATACAGTTCTGGTAATCAATCAAGCAAGTGTGACCGTAAGTGGAAATGTTAACCTCAAGTATTTTTAATCTACTGAGGAAGACTTAATCACGTTTCAGAAGATTTTAATTTAATCCATTTCTTTATACAGAAGCTTTAAATGACTAACTCACATCCCACTTAATTTGTAGTCCATTAGCTGCCACAGAGAAAAATGCACAGGTGTTAAATTCTAATCACTATCTGTTTATATAGTCAGCGTCTCCATGTATTGTAATTGCAGGAGGTTTAGTCCTAGCATTTTCTCAATCAAGGGTCAGCCTTTTTCTTACTTGGCGGTCAAAGTGGTAATTAATTACTGCGGGCTGAAAAAGTGACTGATTGTAGGAGGAGGAGCAGACTCCTAGAGAATAAAGACTCTTAGTGGAGGAATTATATCAACAGGCTATGAGCTTGGGAAGAAAAAGACAGAGCCATCTTAAATGGTTCCCTGCAGCAAAAAGCTCAGGAGAGACAAATGTTCAAGCAGATCTCCCGCCCAGCTCAGGCAAAGATAGGATGTGACTCAACAAATCTATAAGACCTGTTGAGAGTTAGACTGCATAGCATTACAATAGCAACATTGTAGAGCTAAGATCTCCTATCAAACGTTCCTGATAGACACACGCAGCAGCCTGCTTTTCTTTTTGGCAAGGTTTAGGGTGTTTTTAAATGCAAATCACTATCACTCTTGTGTTTCCATTACTTTACTCCCACTTTGACCCAGTATACTCAATTCAGGCAGTGCTGAAGTGGTTTAACTTGCGACAACAGGCAGTATTCCTTCCCGTGAATTTGTTTAATGGCCTTACAGAGGCTGATTTCTTAGTTGGTTACCTTTTGGCTATTTGAAACATACCAAGTCATCTGGAGCGTGACCTCTTCCTCTGCTCCTCAATGTATTGCCTTTATGCAGTTAACCCCCTCTGAGTTGTGGGTCAAAGCGATCACTCACACTCTGTGAGTTTGAAGCATTGCTCTAGAATCCTATCAGTGAGCTGCTGTGTCCTCATTCCTGTGTTTCCCCAGCGTCCGGCTGCTTTTGATCACTCTAATAGAAATGGATGGCATTTATATAGTGCTTAGATTAGACTGTGTGATGGGGTAATGCAACAGATTCAACAGAAAGCAATGTATGTCCCTGCTGGTGCATCCACCTGACTGATGGTAGACTGCCATTTTGATCCATTTTCCACCATGTGTGATTGCAGTTTCAAGGGGGGAAGAGGTTTGACACCTCAGAGGACCTGATGAGGTTGAGGATTGTGTAACAGCAGGGGAGGTCTTTATCAGAAACCCCAGGGGAAACAACCTAATGCCAAACGCTTCTATCAGCCCCCTGAAGGTTTCATTTACAACGGCTCTGTGGATGATGTAGAAGTAGCAGCCCATAGGTAATAAACATGTGCATGTACAGTAGGTTGATGTAGCTATAGGGCCTAGTGCTACCATTATCCTACACACTATATTATGTTTACTACATCTGTGTGGAGCTTTTGTGCTGTTATTGAAAAACCCACCCACATGATAATAACAACTTTATGGTGGAAGGAGAATAACTGCACACTATTAAGAGACTCCCTGAACATCAGGAAAATCAATCAACTTGCATCTCTCTAAATAGTGTGTTTGGCGTATACCCATATGCTTTACTCTTAGAGTTATCTGCATGCCCACTATTCAATAATGATAAAGTTAAATATGATGATGGCAGAGCTGCACTGCTTCTTTTCGAGAGAGAGAATATGATATGGAAATAAAGCACTGGAATGTTTTCACTTATCAGCATTTCTTGTTTGACAGCCATTTTGTGTTGCAGGATTTAAAACGTCAGACACGCCTGTGGTATAAGCTCATTAAACATTACAAGAATCAATGAGACTGCGATACTTAACAAACGTAGAATTTGTGATTTGTCAGAGCAGTCACCGTAGCAACCAACAGTAATGATGTACCAGAATACCTTCTACACTTGAATAAACCCCCTGCCTCTCCCCATCCCTGCTTCCTCTCTCCAAGATCCCACAGATCAGCTATGCGTCAACGGCCCCTGAGCTGAGTGATGACAGGCGCTATGACTTCTTCTCGCGGGTGGTTCCTCCAGATTCGTTTCAGGCCCAGGCCATGGTGGACATCATCCAAGCCCTGGGCTGGAGCTACGTCTCCACCATCGCCTCAGAGGGTAGCTATGGGGAGAAGGGAGTGGAGGCCTTCACACAGCTCTCCAAAGAAGCAGGTAAGGAATTGTGATCCGCGAAGGGGACTGAACAGAAATGTGATGTTGTTTCCATCATGCACTTAAAATACTTTCATGGTGAGATCACCCAAACGAGGATCAGTTTTGCAACTTGATTCGTTTTAGCTGAATTAATTATTGCTGTGGATGGATTAATTTTTGATCTGTTTGGCAACGTCTGCTTTAGTGCCCTGGTAAGCAGCGGAGAGTGACAGGAAAGGTGGAGAGAGAGAGATGACATGTGGAGAGAATGACATAACACAGTCACAAGCTTTGCCTGCACTTAGAACGCTGTAGCCATCATAGCAACTCTTTTCTGTGTCCACGCCCACAAGAGGAACTGTTTGAAAACGTCTAGTCTTGTTCTCTTCAGCCGTCAGAAAGCCGAGGGATTGGTCTGTCAGGTGTTCATTTGGGAGACACACGTTTTGTTTTACAATATGCCTTTTCAATGTCACGTTACAACATTTCTAGAAAGAGAAGCCTGCAGTGGCTGCTACCGTGGTAATGCCAGATAAAAGAATGATAGGTTTCTACAATACCTGGTACTGTATGTCTCTGGACAAACATGTTTGAAGATTGCAGGAAGCTTTTTCCTGCAAAAAAGTGCTGGCAATTACTGTGTGTGGAGAACTCTCTGTTCCATTTCCATCATCGTGACAGTTTAAGTATTGCCTTGTTTCATCACCTGGGCTGGGAAATGACCCTCCATAACCCATGATAGCACATTCATGCAGCTCCTCCGTCAATAATGGTACACTAACAGACCCAAGGCTCCTTCCTGATTCTCACCTTGACCTCTATAGATCCCGATCCATTTCCTGTAAATCCGCAGTGGCTGACTATCTCTGTCTCCTCCAGTAGACCGATGTGGGAAAACCTTTTAAATGAAGAAAGCTCATGATAGCCCACAGGCGCTGATCAGAAGTCCAGCGGACATGAATATTTGATCTGTGTGCGTTTATGTCCAGTTTGATCATTCATTAAAACTTCCAGAAGCTGTTTGTGGCTGCGTACTTTGTGTTGGGAGAGAACAGCTGTAGCCTGTCTAAGAATGAAAGGGAATTGGGAAAAGTCCTGATTTAAGGCTTATTTTTGAGCTTTCAATTCAGCTTGTTATATCCTCTGATGCACACAGTGTCTCTGCTGCAACCAGCTTGTTTACTGAGATGCATTTTCTACTGATGTTTTTTTCCTTGGCAAAGAACATTAAACCTAACACTGATATTATTACGACTTTAGAGCAACTGCAGATGAGGGAGTATGAAATTATAGGACATTGTTGTTGGTGACTCATCCTTTGCTACCGAGCTGCAGTCACTGAGCAATATTTTGCATTCGTATACAAATCAAATGGGAATTATTTCATCCAGAGAAAAGCTCCAGCACCCAAGGCATTATATCTTTAATAAAAGCAGTCATTATGTAATAGCATAAATGTACATTTACAGCATCAAAGGCACTGGTTCTGCACCACAACTGACTGCAATGGATTGAACTGAATAAAAAAGCAAAGAGCATCTGTGGTGTGAGCTAATACTGCACATGCAATACTTCATAGAAGAAAAATAAATAGCAAAATCATAGAAACATCAATATGGTTGCTTAGATGTAGGCACAGTTTGCCTTGCAAGTTGATCCATGAGGCCTTGAGATGGTTTTTTGTGGCTGCCCTGTTTGGTTGCAGTGAAATGTCAGATGCATTAGTAGGATTCTCGCTTCGCCACTTCAAGGAGAATCATCCAACGGCTAATGCAATATGGCTGCCCATTACCCCAAGCTGAGACTGGACTGATGGTCAGCTAGTATCGATCTCTTCTGTTTTTTTTCTCTTCTCTCTCTCTCTCCCTTGTTTAGGTCTTCCATTGTGCACCTTTATTCTGGCTTCAAGTGAAATTGGCAAAGATTCATCTTGTTTGTATTTTTCTGTGTCTGTCTGGATTCAGGCCAGAGCAATGGTTTTCTCTTTTGATAAAAGACTCATGCAAGCGCATTTGAGGAAAAACTCCCACAAAACATCACTCTGAAATTGATTGCAGCAAGTTGCCAACACCATGCTTTCTTATATCGCGTGTGAGCTGTGAAAAAAACGGACAAAATATAGCACATATATTTAGTAATAGGAGTGGATTTGGGAAAACGCCTGATGCATCTGCTTTTGTACAACCACAGTAAAGTGAGTGCCAAGCTAGCAGTGGAATGGCATGTAGGATATGGAAGGGCATACACAGCTAGAATAGGAATGTCACTCCATTGTGTAGGAGGAAAGTGGAGGGGTCTGGTCTACCTTTCCTCTCTAGAGGTGATAACTATAATTGGAGCATTATGGAACCCCTGGAGGCTTGGGTGTGGAGGGTGTTGGGGGCGGCGGGGGGGAGTCCATCAAGAGCCACTCTAATTTCAAGGGAGTTGTCGTACCTATTTGACCAAGCAAAATGGCAACACTGGATCTCTTGCGCTGAAGTGCATTTGCAGAACCTTGGGCATTGGGGATGAATAAATGAAGTAGGTAATGCAGCGCAGGACTTAGACTGATCAGCAGAGAACTTCTCAGAGCCTGATGAATGTCATCATCATCATCATCATTACATTATATGTGATATATTAATCAAACAGAGAAATGTGGAGCGGAGGGTTAGGGGGTCAGGTTGCACATAGTGTAGATATTATGCTCTGGGTTCATAATGACATGAATGACATGTGGCTTCAAATTTTAGTGTCATAAAGCAGCACACCATTTACTTTGTAAGTGAAAGTTATACGTGTTAAGTGGTTCTATAAATATATGAGCTCTTTACCCTCTGGACTGTAAGTGCCATATTATTGTACAATCCTCTTTCCTGGATATAAAGACAGAAAGAGTAGGACTGAGGTCCTGGCATTTATCTTTCTCACATCACATTTTTTGACTGAGACAGACATGCACACCTCCTCTTTAAACCCACTGTTTGAGCAGAGAACTCCTTAATGTCTGCAGAAGGCCTCCCAGTGACAGGTGAAGGCACTCCGACCCACAGCATAGTACTCTGGAAGTACAGATATGGCACTGGCATTTTCATCTTGTCTGCCAGTCTGACTTCTGACTGACTGACTGACTGAATGCCGAGGTATTCTGCAGGCATTCAATAATTTAGCCTCCACTGCACAACCAGTCTGCAGCCTTTAGGGCAGCCTTGTCCTCGCAGCATGTTCAGCTCTGGTGCTCTCTCTCCGAGGATGGGTGCTGCTCCAAATGCTTCTTATCTTCATCAGTGGCTCCTGTGGTCTCTGTCTGTATGATTGACTGCTGTGACCTACAGTGCGTCTCTATCCATGTCTCTTATACCATTATATCTCCCCACACAAGCCCACGACGCTTTTATTATAAAGAAGGAAATGCATTTTCATGAGACTTAAGTTCTCAGCGTCTCAACGTGGATTTTTTTTCTGGAATTAATATCCAGCTCTGATACCTGCAAACAGTTAGACGTACTGGCCCTGGAGCTGAAAGGTGCTGCTAATACCCCATTCAGAATTAGACATTGTACAGTATTACCGTTTCCCAAAACAGCAGTTTTCTCAAGCCCTAAAGATCTCTGTGCTGAAACAGAGATTTAATGTTCCTAGGACAACCACAACCACACTAACAGCGTCAGGTATGTTTTGAGTATCAGCTAGGCCACTGCAGGATCTCTGTTCTTATTTTTGGTCTATATAATATAATAACATATAATAATTCTAATATATACTATGGATTGTTAGACGGAGGTTCAGCACCAATTTTCTATCTGCTGCAACAGTAAACTGGAGCTGGAGATGTGTGATCTGCCAGCTAAAAGCTGTTTATATCAAAGTAAAGAGTCGGAGGAGACTGGCAATTAGGAGATTCCTTCCATTTCTCTGTCTACTCTGGGAAACTCAAACTGAAAGGTTATCAAGTATTAAAATGCTTGAGTGGGAGAAGTTTTAATTGATTTAGGTAGAGCATTGCTTCTGACTCAGTACAGAGGCTTCTGCTTCAGCCGAGGCCTAGTTCAGATGTGCTTTGGCACAGGTGATCACATCATCCATTAAAGGTTAGGTTGTCCTTTGTCCCTTCATTTACTACACTGGAGTGAACCTAACATTTTTTTTCCCTTTGCTTCTCTATTCAGAGACAAACTCTATTCAGAAACAAACTATTGAATGTGACATGATAACATATCTATCAAATCACTAGAGGCCAATTTGATATTATTATACCTGTATTCCTCTCAGACCAACCATGTTTATCTTAGGTCAGGTTATGATATTTGATAGTATCAAAGCATAACCTTAAAGACTCAACAGCTGAGAATTAGGTGATATTACAGGCTCTTATTTTTAAATTCAGATAACTATGGACTCACAGACAACGTTCGGACTGTCACAGGCTGCTTGCCAAATATCTAACAACTATTTAGCAATGCACGGAAGCAATCAGTACCCTTCATCCTGCAAACCCATTAGTGGTGACCTGTCTGGGAATGATTTATTGTCAATATTAATATCCTCTTTGTTTGTATTGCCGGTCTTGCTATCTGATTGGTTCAGTGACCAACAAGAGATGTTTGATAATGACTTTAACCGAGAAGTCAATGGCAGAGTGTTGGATCCTCTACTGTCTATGGCCTCAGAATATGAAAGCTGTAGCTTATGTCCCTGTTGGTGTGGATTATTGGATTTGTTTAACAGTCGTGCTTTTAACTCTCCCGCTCTGTATAACGGTTCTGCTGTTCAATTGGAAGGAACAGTTTGAGGGCTGCATTACAAAGCTAAAGTGGCTTACAGATTGTAGCTAAAATGTAAATGTATATGAGGGATATGATCTCATCATTTCCATATCGGTGTTATTTCCATAAGAAAAGAGCAGTTATTGTGACCTCAGGCTTTTTTATGTGTGTGTGTGTGTGTGTGCGTGAAAATGAGAATGAGTGAGAACATCCCGGAGGCCTTATCATCTCTCACTCGCTCTCCATTAAAAGGTGGAATCTGCATCGCTCAGTCTTTGAAAATTCCCCACAACCCCAAGCTGGAGGATTATGACAAAGCCATCCAACAACTGCTGGAAACGCAGCACTCCCGGGCAGTCATCATCTTCGCCAGTGAAGAAGACATACGGTGAGGGGCGCAGTACATGTTGTTCAGGGGGCGCTGATGACTTGCCATGTTGAGGTCTTTAATGTCCAAGGAGCAGCTCCTGAAGACAGGCTAGAGGCACTGGCAGATTTACCGTGCATGCAGGATGGCTGTTACACAAACATGCCTCCAACAACACAAACACAAACATGCCTCGGAGGAGAACTGGGAATACAGATCACAACAAAGGAACAGACATATTGCTTCATTTATAATGCCCGGTGGGAAATGTCTGTGTAAAGAAACACAAAATCAAACATTTAATGTTGGTAAATTCAGAATGATCGCTCTGCATACAGAGACGAACGGTACGATGCAAAAGAAAGTGATGAGGAGGGAGAGAGAAGATGGAGATTAATGACTGCAGCTCCCTCTGTGTGTTGGGTACAAATAACATGTTACGCTTTGCTTAACACAATACTACTCACTAATACTCTCAGATGCATCTTTCTTGTGTCCTTGTGCCCATTTCGCCTCTCATAAGGAGAACTGAAGAAGTATAGATGTCAGTGCTGTAATGACCAAACACTGTAATAACACCAGTCGATACAGTTTACATCCTCATAGTTAGCTGCTCCTCTCTAACAGATATTGGATTGCATGCACCCCCCCCTGTGCTCTCTCCTGATTCACACATGGATGCCCTTGCAGGGGTGTTCTCAATGCCACCAAGAGGGCCAATCAGGTGGGCCATTTCCTGTGGATTGGATCTGACAGCTGGGGGGCCAAGAGCAGCCCAATCCACCAACTAGAGGATGTAGCAGTCGGAGCAGTCACTATACTGCCCAAACGCTCCTCCATAAAAGGTATGCATTCACTGATACACAGATAGACACACACCTCTGACTGGATGGATGAGACTTACAACTCAAAAAGGTTGACTAGCAGCTGTATAGTGCATTGTAAGACAAAGCAAGGGAGAAAACAAGGCAAATACGCCAAGCCTACTGTTGCATTTGACATGGCATTCACAAACTCAATAGAATAGGATATTCTCAGCATGCACAGTCGCTTAAACTTTCTGCCCAGTGTCACTGTGATAATAATCACTCTTCATTACAATCGAGGGACTTTGAGAGTCTGAGTTTTATTAAGCTTTCTTTAATTAGGGGGGGTGTAGTCAGGACAATGCACGCTCTGTGTGAGCAGCAAGGAGGCAGCAAGAATATTATTAATCCTCCATGTATCATTGATGGTCTTTACAAAAGAAAATCAGCTGAGTCATTCAGCTCTGATTAGCCATTATCACCTCTCCCCATGATTCAGATGATATGACTAGATAACAGAGTGCGAGACAGAGACGCAGTGGGATGGGGGGGGGCGGGGGCTTCAAAATGTAAAGATCACTGCGAGGATAAGTCACTTCTCAACAGACAGAAAATAGTGTTTGCAAATTCCAAAGAGAACTATATCTTAGTTGCAAGGTAAAAATACTTCATTCAAGAATTCCCACAACTCAGTTAGTTTTATGTGGTTTCAACTCAATTTCCTGACCCACATTGAGTTGGAACAAAGCTTTGTGGGAGCCAGATTCAGTGTACAGGCTTTCTTTTTCCTTTGTTGCAGTAAAGTCACCTCTCCTCAAGCTAACACTTCATACAGCCAACACAGCTCTGCTCTAATGAATAAAGGGAGGTGGAGGACAAGTCTTCAGTACCTACAGGATCTAGCAGCCTGAGGCAACAGGCTGAGGAGCCACTTACAGTCCCCTGTTATTCATTATGCATCCTGTTTTTTAATTAACGTAATTTCCTAGAAGAAACAACTGATTAAAGTTCCATGGGCCTTGACAGGAAGAGGAAACCACAGTGGTCTTTTGATGAAGAAGTAGTGCTAGCTGGTTGGCTTCCCACACCTAGCGGCCAGCGCCACACCGCGCCACACCGCACAAGCCTCGGCTCATTAGATAACTGATGTGGAACTGAGCCATTCTCTTCTTTCCGCTATTCCCAGGATTTGATGAATACTTCACAGCGCTCACCCTGGAGAACAACCGCAGGAATGTGTGGTTTGCAGAGTTTTGGGAGGAAAACTTTGACTGCAGGCTCCTCAGCTCCTCCAAGAGGGAGGACACCAGCCGTAAATGCACAGGTAACACGACTGCTGACATGAACAAATGTGGAACACTTGGTGTAATGCTTATCCGCATCCTCCCGTGTCAGGTTGTTGTGAACATGACCTTTTGTTCACATCAGAAGAAGCAGATGGACTGCTGGGGCTATATTCAACCCCTCTTGTCCGCGACACAGACAGAAAACCTCACACCAGGTGTTTCTACCCAGCGGGCTCAGGGCAGAGTTTATTATTAGAATTATAATGGACCACATGTCTTAGTCATACTAAGGTTACAGGCTGTGTGCTCCTGTGGCCAATGTCCTACGATTCTTAGTTAAACTCCCCTATTCCACCCTTCACCCAGTCACCTTGACAGCTCATTGCATGTTTACTAAGTGCAGAGAGTTCAGCACGTCTTATTTGGGTTGGAAATTGCAGGGAAAAGATGAACGAAAGCAACTTCATGCAGAGTTACCCAATATTCATGCCCCCAGGTTGCTTTATTACCGTCTTTGTGTTAGCATAATAGTGTTGTTGCAAACAGAGATGCATTGTATTACCTCTGCCAGCCCTGTACAGGCAGGGATCTGCACTGCATTTATTATCTAGATGGATGATGCCTGTGATGTAGGAACTTGTGTTAGTCTTGTATACATGATGACAGTAATGACAGTATGACACAAATTACAGTTTCCTGAATGATTTTGTTTCTTTATACTTTTCCTGTTTGGTGCCTTTCATCATGCTTAATATGTCAAATACTGTAGATGCTTGTCCACTTAGTCAGCCCCACAAACCTTAGCTTCTGTGAGAAGACTTCTAAATGTCTTTCATGATAATAATTTCCTACAGTTCCACTGAAAATGGCTTTCTATGTTATAACTGTGAACTGTTTCTTATCAAACCAAGCTGATCTATATTTATGAATGTCAGGTGCTAAGGGGAGGCTTTTGCATTCAATGTTTTTGGAATGATAAAGGTTGTGCGTGGGCTAAAATGTATGTCGAGGCCTGAGAAATGGGCTGAAATGTCAACATGGATTGCTTTGACCTCCCTCAAGTCTCCCACACTCATGTATGTGTCATATTAGCATCCTCTGCCCCCTCATGTGAACTGTGAACCGCTATCACCATGTAGAAAATCTTCTGCAAGTATTTATTTATTTACTGGTTATTTACTTGATAATGTGTCTTTGTTAATTGGGTTATTGATCATTTCATTCACTCTTTGAAATAGTTAATTCAATTTTCATTTACCAAGATTAATGATAGAATCTGTTCACAATAGCAATTTCAAAATGTGAAAAAAAAACATCCAACAGAGGTTGTACATTATACATTCAAGAAGTGTATCAGTGGCATCAGGCAAAACCTTTTAAGGCAGCCCATAGTGAAAGGGCAGGGTACTGAAAGGAGGATATGAAAGATCATGAAGCCATTGTAGCAGAGTATTATACTAAAGTTCATTGTGATCTTCATCACCTTGCAGATGCGACAAATGAGTTCCATTTGTCAGCTGTAGTGGCATGACAGTAGTATGACTTTATAATGCGCCACACTAATCCAATCTGGGTCTATCTGTCAAAAGCACTTTGTCTCACAGCTCAGCCTGATGATATTTTCCCCTTTTCACTAGAGAAATTAGATAAGTGTCCCTCTATTTTCGATGTCATATCATCCCCTTGAGTACAATTCCAACAAAATCACAAATGAACTAAATGGTAGCAAGTGGTAATTGGAGAAATCTAAATGAAGCTGGAGACGTGTAGATGGTAGTGACTGCTGCTTAGACAATGTAATAAGTAACTTATGGTCCGTCTGGCTGTTTGTCTTCTTGCTCCGCCGTCCTTTTACCGTTTCCTCCCTCAGGCCAGGAGCGCATCGGTATTGACTCGAAGTACGAGCAGGAGGGGAAGGTGCAGTTTGTGATTGATGCAGTGTACGCCATGGCTCACGCTCTACACAACATGCAGAGAGACTTGTGTCCTGATCATCCTGGCATTTGCCAAGAAATGGAGTCTGCTGAGGGACAGACACTGCTGAAGTACATACGTAACACCAGCTTCAACGGTGAGTGACAGGTTGCATTTTAAATGTTGTCTGTTTTCTAGATTTATTTTTTCAGGGAAAGCAAGCTCTACTGCCGGTCCCCTTAAGATGTTTTTCTTTTCCTTCTTCTTCTTCTTCTTCTCCTTCTTATCTTCCTCTTCCTCCTCCAATGTAGCACACAGTTCATGAAAATGTCTGTAATGGTGCAGTCACTGTTCTAGCTCAATAAATGTTGAATATCCATGATAATAAATTACAACATTCCAGTCTTTGCAGATAAAGTCTGCCAAATGTCAGAATCTTAACTCAAAGAAATAATGTTTGACAAATGCTGCCCTCATGCAAACAATTAAAACATTCACTCTTGTTCATACTGTGAAACAACCACTAGTCCTCCCACTTCTCAGCTGGCTCAATGAATTCATGTCTTGCTATTGGCACCAAAGGTTGTGAGACTGAAGCCAGGGTGGTGCTGAAGAAACATGACACAATCTCATGCACCAGTGCTAGCTGTGATTTGGGCAAATATGATATTTCAAGGTGTTGATTATATACTGTATTTATTATGGCACATACAATGTGACTTGTCCCGAATGACTTCAATGCCTGGACCCCTAGGAAGTGCTTGCTTGTAACTGTATTTCTTCTTTTTTTTTTCCACCATCTTTCATATTATTTCTCCTAACTCTTCTTTTTCTTCTTACAGTATATCAGGCTGCCCGGTTCATAACTGCTTCCAGTCCTAGTGTCTCCTGAGGCTGAATGATATATTATCAGTCTACCAATACTTAAACCTCTATATAATTCACCCTGTGTGCACTGCGAGCTATAAATGACAACTGTTCTGAAATGCAGCAGAGTAAGAGAGAGCACAATGGGTTAAAACAGTAGAGAGCCTGATCCTTACAGATGTGCTGGCAGGCTTTCAGCCAATTGGAAGCTCCCTGATCCACCATAGTGCAGCCAAATATACTGTACATCACTAGTATTTATAACATAGAAATTAATCAAATGCCTTCTATGTTTTCCAGGTATTGGGCATCATTATTAATTTTCTATTAGTGACCTACGTTTTGAAATGGACCCCTGATCTTTGTCTCTTCATATATCATGTTTGATTTACTTGATCGGTATTAGAATTACACTGTATTGTAGTTAATCTTTACCAGTGATTTACAAAAGATCCCGGTGTTATGAATGGAGGTAATAATCTGGTTTAAGCTTTTTTCACTTGAATGCATACAATATTGAAAGATGAGCAAACTGCAGCCAGCGCTCAGAGATCATCAATCCACGCTGTTTTCCTTGCGCTTGCAGGACATCTACAGCACCATTAGTCTTTCCTACACATTTTCGCTGCCATGAGTTGGGCTCTGTAGACTAATGTAGTTGTTGTAGCTTTGGCGTGACACTGACAAAGCGGGCAGTTCAGTTCACCTGAGCCGGTACCAAAATAAGACTGTAGCCTTCTTCCCCCTGTGATGCTATATATTCTCAAACCTTTTTAGTGGTAAGCGCAAGTTGGTTCTCTTGTGGCTCTGGCAGCCATATCTCTGTTCCTAATTGCATTTAGGCTGAAACCATGCACATTAGCCTGTGTATGTGCCACTGCTAATGTATGTTTGAGAGTGAAGGAGTGTAAGCCTTCTTTGTTGATCTCCCCGCTGTGCTGGAGACACAGAGCTGAAGAGAGAGAGAGAGACAGAAAAAGGGAGAGAATAATGATGCGGGAGAAGCACAGCAGGATCCCCAATCCACCCACACTGCTCAGCATAGCACAGCAGCAGTGCACTTTTGTTATGTCTTAGTTCAGAGCCCCATGCAAACATATGAATCTTTCATCTTATACAGTGCTCTCAATAAGCAGTCTACACTACAAAGATCATTTTGTTCACTGGGACATATCAGGCAATGGGAAATAGAATGACATTTGTAATGGCTTTTTATCTGCAGAGACAGAAACACCGCTCAATTATTTGCTCCAGAGAGAGACAAGTGCCCAATAATTTATTTGAATGACTGTGTGTGTGTGTGTGTGTGTGTGTGTGTGTGCGCGTGCGTGAGCGTGCATGTGCACGTGTGCATGTTTTGCCATGGGTGTGGAATAAGTAGTGTAGCCTTGTCATAGTTTTTGCTCACAGGAGTCAACACCTTGTCAGCGTCTCTGTACACTATGTCGACAATTCTTCTGTCTGTTTGGTGGAAGCAGAAGTGACAGGTTGTTGACTACCACCCCCTGAGTTTTATTTTTGTTTCATATTGAGAGAGAAGGCTTTGCTGCAATATCCTTATGGGTTTCACAGGTACACTTAAATTAATTCTGCACACCCTTTCTGCTTAATTTTCTGACGATACTGGATACCTGGGAATTATCTGCCGCCTTTTCAGTAGACAGATCTATGGCTGAAATCTATGGCTCTATGGCTCAACGATACGGTTTCTATATGTTAACAATGTGGAGTATGCATGCACCATGGCAGTACAAGAAAAATACTTGATTCTAACATCGTATAACAGCAGACAATGAGGGATTTGTAGCCCTCACCAACATAGGAATAGTTACTTAGTCTTTGTAAAGACAAATTGACATGTGTACCTTACCATTAAGTCAGAACAAGGTTTTCACAAAGTCAAAAAGTAACTTTTGGGGCACTTCCACAGTATTTTATTAAAACGGCTTCCTGTGCTGTCAGTTTGAAATGAGCCTTTTTCTTGCTACCTCTGCTTTTCTTGTTTTACTAGAGTCTTTGGCCTGGCACTTTTGTAGAATGTTCAATGACAAATGCCCTTGGAAAAAACTAGAGGGAGTTGAAATTCCCTCCTGGCCCCAAACTAAGGGAAAGGTGTTCTGACCTTCCATCCAAAAGCCAGGAGCTCTGTTCTAAATACAAAACACAACATGGCCCCAAAAGCATTTTGGACATATGCTGCTGGTCCTTTCTCTACACTTTTTATAGCCAGGGCTATTAAGGTAGTTAATTCCCATGCCAAATGTCATCCGACTACCCCCCCCCCCGCTTGCCCCATTTCAAAAATGGTATGTCCACTCGTGCTTTTGAGTTATTGTATGCAGTGCCAAGGTGAATAGACTGGTGAAATGAAGTAGTCTTTCACTCTCTGTGAAAAATGACTTCATGAACTATTCAGACATCATGTATAAAATAAAGTACAACCATTGTTACCATTAAGTGCCAGTCAATATTTGTTGCTCTGAGTCAGATCTGATCCTGATGTACACACAGTCGACGGGCGCAAGTACAAATCTATTTCTCAAGCACAATGTTTCAGGTGTCCAGAGTTTTCACTGAGCTAATTAGTGAAATCTGCAGGGCTCTGCTTGAGACAGCCTGCTACAAACTGAGACCAGATGGAGACCGTATGATGCTTTGGCTGACCTATTTATCCTCCATACTTCTTCTGTTCATTGTCCACTGTCTGATTGAAATGTATTGCTTTTGACCTGAGGAAGTGTGCATTCACCTTAAATAGCAGTCATGTTATGATATCGGAGCACAGATCTGAGAGTACACAGCTGCTCTTCAGATCTTAGTCCACATATCTAATGATGTTGTGAATGTGAATTTATTTCTCTAGTGGCCCTCTGCAGCCTTGATGATACATAGGAAGCAGGTGAGGTAGTGCTATCTTGGTCAGTGGGGAGCTAGCTTGCCTGCCCACGATTATCATGGAAGTGCAAGATATAGGTCATAGTCTTTATGTATAGCGAGGAACACACACACACACACACACACACACACACACACACACACACACACACACACACAACTGTGGCCCTCTGTCCATATAGGCCACCAGGATCAAGTGGACAGTAAGTGGCAATGATAAAAAGTTAATGTTTGTTCTTTGTCCCCTGCAACACCATCACCAACATCTAACACTTTAACATTTTGTTTTCCCTATCCTGCATTGTCTCTCCCCTCTCCTTTACAGGCAGTGCTGGCACCTCTGTTGTGTTTAACAAAAATGGCGATGCCCCGGGACGCTATGACCTGTTCCAGTTCCAGGTGACCAACTCCTCCACCCCAGAGTACACGGTGGTAGGACAGTGGGTGGAGTCCCTCCAACTCAAGGTATGACGATACGACCTACTGAGTATGATCTACGTATTGATACAGATACAGTTCAAGTCTGACACACAATGTCAAATCCTTTTTTTTTTATACGCAATACATTGCATGTAAATCGGACAGTTGAGCATGGTGCTACTGAACACTTGTGTGGGTGTTCAGACTTTTTGCAAAGATGGAAGACTCTTATGTAATTATGAGGAGCACAAACATTATTTGCATCTAAAATAAGGAAGCAGCTGGGTTGCAGACATATTATGATTTTAACTTAATTGATATATATTTTGAGGTGTCAGATAACTCCATTTGCACAATTTACTAAGACAGAAAGTGTTATGTTGCACATCCTATTCAATGGCTAGAGAAAGAAAGTCTTGCATGCTCTACATTGCATTGCACAGAGCCTATGACTATGACTGAGGAGAGAAAATAAAATATCAAGATGAAGAAAATATCTTGATCTTTCTCTTTTCCCAGTGGATAAATATTTAAAATTGATTCAGTTTAGTATTTAGCAATAAACAGGACAATGTCTCCACACAGACATTTCAGTAGATATTTCATTTCAGAGATATTGCCCACTATAGTATCAAGCGTAAAGAAAATGTATTCTATAGTCCTACTTTAAGTTATTTGTAGGCTTTATTAAAATGGAAAATATTTACTTCAGTCATTGAAACTGAGGACATTCCATATTCTGATTTAAAAAAATATTGATGAAATAACCCAAGTTTTGCTTTTCAGAAGAAAAAAAACACAGTTGAGCTGACAAAAAAATAAATTGTATAAACAAATGTATGAAGGGGAAGAAAAGGAGGTTCGTTTTGGTCTGTCACATTAGTTATGCTATTAAACAACTTTCAATTTACCTACAAAAAATATTGTCAAATTATCAGAATTAGGTGCAGGTGAAATATGGATTATAGCTGATGGAAATTGTATTTTATATTAAGAGTAAACATGTTGAAATTCTGTCTGTACAGTAAAATGAAACTTAAGCTGAAGCTGAATCTAATGTTTATGTAAGGCTGATGAAAACATGACAGTTACGTACAAATGAGCGAACATTAATCTAATGGCCGGCAGAGCGCTCTCTGGATCATGGGAATCAAATTCAACTGAATAGCTTCTGATAGTACAGGTGGTGCAAGGTCTGTTGTTATCACTTCGAGGCTTCATTCAATTTTATTGTGATTACAAACCACTTGCTGTTGCAATGCAATTATATTCCAATCAAAAGGGTACTACTTTGTTGAATTACACATAGAAAGAGCAATCTAATTTAAATTCCAGTTTGGAATGAGCACCCTGATAGATTTTGTGATCATCGATAAAGACGTTTGCTGTGGCTGCAGCATCTCACAAAAGCACAAATTAACTGTAGAATCAACAACTAACAGAACACAATTGAAAACTATGGCAGCCATATGAGTCCAAGGTGAACATTCTTGCTTCTGGTCTCCATAGCAACAATGCTGTTGGTCTCATTACTGTTTCCACACAGTGTGTAATCGGGAGGCTTTCCAGAGAGCACCATTCATTGTCCAAATAACAAATGCCCCCAGATAAATGGCAGATGATAATCTACCCAGACACCACAGAAACAACACATTTGTCATACGGGTACACATGACAGAAACACACTGTAGATATTCTGTGTGCGTGTGTGTGTGCGTGTGAGTGTGAGTGTGTGTGTGAGTGAGTGTAGTAACCCGGTGCTGTGCTCACACTGTTTTTTTCTAATGAAATAAAAACCTAAGTAAAATGAAAAAAGAAAGATGACTTGTGAAGACACATTTCAAGCCATAATGGCATGGTGCACACACATAACTATGATAATGATCACTAAAATTAATTTGAGTGAATTTTCAATGTCGCTTTTTGCTATGCCATTTAGACTTCAGTGCAGTTAGTTCCACACTCATTCCCTCAAAGCACCCTTTAATTCCACAATGTCAGGGTAGTTGGAGAGACATTGAAAATAATTACAGTTTTATAATCCTACAATTTAAAGCACTTTTTATTGTTGTCAAGGAATGTGTGCTGTTTGTCTCTTTAATCTTCCAGTGCCTATTGCCATGCTATGAATCAGTATGCTTTCTCTATATATCAAAATATCAGGCCAGAGCAATATCAAAGCAATTTTAAAGCCCTACCAAAACATGTGAGGGCCGTTCGTGATTCCATTTATTAATGGCTTTGTATGACTGAGTTGACTTTCACTTACTTTCAAGTACTGGAAAAGAGACAGGTGTTGTAAGAGACAGGTGAGATTTTGTAGTATATTAGGTTATTCACAGAGTATCTTTTTTCAAAGATTAGAAACTGCCCTTGTATTTTCTGCTGTAAGAGAGAATGTAACAGCATAATGCATTCAGGAAATATTAATCAATGGCTTACCAATTTGTTTGTGTTGGAACAGTAAACATGAACGTTATGTTCAACCTGCAGCCCTTTGCCACTAGGAACATCAACGCACTTCATCATTGCCGGCATGGTTTCTTATCTGCGGTGCTACCTCTCTCTTATGTCTCTCTTATCTCTTTTTCTCTCCCTCTCTCCCCTTCTTTTCCTACATCCTCTGTCATCTGTCTCTTTCAGCTGGAGGAGCTTCAGTGGCCAGATGGGGAGCAGGAGGTCCCCATCTCTGTGTGCAGTCTGCCCTGTAAGACTGGTGAGAGGAAGAAGAGGGTAAAGGGCATGCCGTGCTGCTGGCACTGTGAGCTATGTGATGGCTACCAGTACCAGTACGACGAGACCTCCTGCAGACTGTGTGCCTACAACATGAGGCCCAACCCCAACAGAACAGCCTGCCAGCCCATCCCCATTGTCAAGCTGGAGTGGCACTCCCCTTGGGCAATTATCCCCGTCTTCCTGGCCATGCTTGGTATCATCGCCACTATCTTCGTAATGGCAACCTTTGTGCGCTACAATGACACACCCATTGTGCGGGCGTCGGGCCGTGAGCTGAGCTATGTGCTGCTAACAGGCATCTTTTTGTGTTACATCATCACCTTCCTCATGATTGGCAAGCCTGATGTCGGCGTGTGCGCCTTCAGGAGGATCTTCCTGGGCCTGGGCATGTGCATCAGCTACGCCGCACTGCTCACTAAGACCAACCGCATCTACCGCATCTTTGAGCAGGGCAAGCAGACAGTCACGGCCCCACGCTTCATCAGTCCCACCTCCCAGATCGCTATCACTTCCAGCCTGATCTGTGTGCAACTGCTGGGGGTGCTGGTGTGGTTTTCTGTGGACCCACCCAACACCATCATCGACTATGATGAGCAGAAGACCATAAACCCTATGCTGGCACGTGGCGTGCTGAAGTGTGACATCACAGACCTACAGATCATCTGCTCATTGGGCTACAGCATCCTGTTGATGGTTACCTGCACCATCTACGCCATCAAGACAAGGGATGTACCTGAAGACTTCAACGAGGCCAAGCCCATCGGCTTCACTATGTACACCACCTGCATAGTGTGGCTGGCCTTCATCCCCATCTTCTTTGGCACGGCCCAGTCTGCAGAGAAGGTGAGTCATCTCTTTCTCTTTTGCTCTGTCTCTCACCACCACTTGTCTTTCTCTATGCTTCTTTCTCTCCTTCTTCTCACACCTTTTCCTTTCATTCCTTCTACCCTGATTTTATCTTGTCCAAATACAGACACGAATATATGTGCAAACACAAATTGCAAACACATAAACACAGACATATAAATACAGTACACAAAGAAAGCACACACACACACACACACACACATATACATACATGCACCGAACATATAAGTTATAGGCTCATTTTCTTTTGATTTCAAATTCATTTGGCTCAGATGTGCATAAAAACACAAGGACCACCAGAGACAAAAAATAGGCATTTTACAGAAGGAGGAGGGGTGGTTGTTAAGCAGAATCCTGTGAAATGCCTGGGGAGTGCTTGGGATGGGGGTGCAGGCAGTTCCTGATGCCATTATCTTAGCTCTCATGCCTAGAGCTCAACATAGACTATTATGCCTCATTCTGGAGAGGGAGACAAGAGGGTTGAGGAGGTGGTGAAAGAGGAGGAGGAGGAGCTGGGGGAAGAGGAAAGCAAGGAGAAAGGGTAGGGGGGAGGATGAATAGAAGCTTAATTCAAGACATTTCTTGACAACTGCGCTGTAGAATATGCTTGACATCGAGAGCTGTTGATTGAGAATGTGACATTTTGCCCCTCTGTGGTAGTCATTGCTTATCTGACCAGTATCGGGCAGACGCATTCATCTGCTCTACTCATTACTTGCTGTGATGCTTGGCAGGCCGTGTGTACATGATGGAGCAGAGGGGAAGTTTTCCGCTGGCAGAATATCGATGCTGACAGGAAAGTGTTACTCCTAACCTTTTGAGAGGCGCACCGTTCAATATCCTTCCTGCTAAGCTACCACATGAGATGGATCAGAAACTGATTTTCCTCATCTCAATTTGCTGCTGATTTCATAGATGAATTACACCCTCAGCAGCGATTAGGAGTTCATTATGTTACTCGCGGCGGCTAGCAAGCCAGTAATGTGTTTATCTTTCCTCTTTATGCTGTTAACTCTTTCTGAACACTGGCTCTTGCCTTACACTCACCTCTAGTTCACAACGTAGCATCCTGATCTAATGGTCTGTGTGGGTCCATTTCTGTTGGCTCTCTAGCCACCACTAGTGAGAAGAGCCTGTATATGATAGCATCATTTTGTGGTTAAGGTGCAGTGAAACCATCTTATCATTTTAGCCCGAGACCCCCCCTCCCCCCCTCTCCCTCTCTTTTCCTGATAAAACTACACACAATGTTCTTCCTGTGACCACTGGGATCGTCTTAATGTAGGATACCTCCATGACTATTTTAGATATAAGAGGACAATGTCATATAATAGGAGAAACAACTTGGGGTCATGAGCTGATAGATGAGGCGAATTTTGGGTCCCTGTGGTGAAACATTGGTGTAATGTGGTGTGTGCATGTGTGCAAGGGTGTGTGTGTGTGTGTGTGTGTGTGTGTGTGTGTGTGTGTGTGTGTGTGTGTGTGTGTACCTGCATTTCCATGCACATTCAGAATGTAGGAGGCTATGTGTGTTGCACAGGGACAAATCAGTGTATTTGACTAGGTTATTATTTTACTAATACTCTACTGCATGTGTTTGTGTGTATGTGGCTCCATCCACTCAGAAAGATATGAATAATCTTCCCCATTCAGGGGCGTCTATTATCAAAATATTTCTGAAAACATTGTGATCGTGTGAAGCCAGGCAGCTGCCACTTCCAGTCCTAAGATTCAGCCATCCATCTGACCTCATGTTATTATAGCCCAAAATGTGACTGCACTTAGTGAATTTTCTTTAACTCAGTGCTGTTTAGATGCCCTTATTTTCCACACCTGTGACTCCCTCCCCCCCTCCCTCCGATTCACCCATCCAAACTGATGTGGAGGGAAGCCATGCGCAAATGGTAACAAAAGATCACAGAGCATCCCGCGCCTCCTCTGCACCTGCAACTCAGTCAACTACTCAACACACTCAAGTTAATGACTGTGACAATCACCAGCATCTCAATTCAGCTCTCCTCATGCCTGGAGATTAATTGACTTTTGAAACATAACTCCAGGCCCGCGTATCCTGCTGGGGTGGGCTATTCAAGCAATCTTGAAATGACACTGTACAGAAACAACATTATTATAATGACAATTTATGTCACAACAGCAGACTCCTACTTGACTCCAAATGTAATTTTCTGATAAAAGAAACCCAGCAATTAGGCTGAACAGATGCTGTCACATTTACACCAACATTTACAAACACAGCTTGGATGGGTAGCATGGTTGCGATACACACAATGACATTTTTTCCCCAAGGCACAGAAACTTTGTAAAACATCCTCAACAGTTAACCATGCTTAGAAAATAATGCACACCACACAAACGTCCATACCTGTGTCTTAAAACCACTTAGGCTCTTGTAAGATGTCTGATATACACACATGAACCTCTTGAATACAGACAGGGCTGCCAAGTTACATCAGCATTGACTAAGGACGCTTGGCAAACTTTTCTCATTCAATTTTTAGCAGGCAAAAGGAATTTGTCCCTGAAATTGCAACTTCTAATCCCCCTGTCTCTCTGCAAACAGCTGTATTTGACTGATATGTCAAGATAATCTAGCTGCCTCGTTTTTTTTTTTATGTTTGGAGCCTTGGAGCCGATTGTACCAGAGGCAGACTGCAGGCAAAAAGCTCAAACTGGTCAAGTATGATAGAAATAATGTGAGGGTACTGAGAATAGAGGGACATTTTTAACAGCTGACCAGGTGAGGAAGGTACTGTAACCAAAATGGCACAATGAACATACACCATAATGTCAACAAAAATAGTAACAAGCGTTATTCTCTTGTTGGGGAAACATCACCAACATCATCAGTTTCTGCCGCAGATCCTTTTGATGGTTAATTGCACACTCTTACACATGCAAAGCAGTCATTCTACTTTTGTAAATCTCCAGAAACGCAGTATTAGAAATCTCATAAAGAGTGACAGCCCATCAAGAGTGTGGATGTGGACACCATTCACAAGTAGCGCTTTCTGGCTGGCAGCCAGGCAGAGTTATTCATGATGTGAGTCAGGCTAGAAAGTAGGCCACCCAAAACAACAAGAGACATCCAGGTAGTTGAGAGGAGACTGCAAATCCCCTGGATCCATTATTGAAGGCATTCTCTAACGGGGCAGAGAGCATTCTAATTGTCACTTACTGAATCAAGTCCTTGTCTCTGTGTGCATTTATAGTACTCAGCTATACCACACTAAGTTGCATTTGCAGTAAATATATCCCTGGTGGGTATATTTATGAGAATTCTCAAGAGTTTTGTTTCTAAATGGAAGACATGCCATTTGCTGTGGCTGGATGTTGTCATTTGGCTCGTCAATGAGATGTAAAATTCACAGGCAATCGTTTGATTCCTGATGAGGATGTTAATAAATCATTACTGCAGCTATAAATAGAGAGTTGCCAAGCAGTTGTGAAATTGACTTCATGTATTTATTTATGTTAAAGCAACAGGCATTAATTTTGAATGTTCTGTGACAAGCTAAACATTCGTATGGTGGGTGAGAATTTGGGTCAAGCTCCTACAGAAGCACATTGAAAAACTCAGTGCTAATGATGTGGATTGATTGGTTTTGTGTGTGTGTGTGTTTCGCTGTGTATGGTTTCGCTTATGTGGGATGAATATGAGCAAGAACCTCATCTCTGTTGTTTGCCTGCTCCCAAATGGTCAACAAATCAGTTCTGATATGGCCAGCATTGCAGTGTATAAGAATAAGAATAAGAATCTCATTTAAACACTTATTCCAGTGGTGTTTCAGTTGCTTGCACCAAACTCTGTAGTGTTGCTATGGATACCAGTTACCAACTAACATGGAAACATACCAAAGGGTGGAGATTCTCTGGTGATTAGATATGACAGAGCAGGATTTGATCGGTTGCCCCAATATCTAATCACGAAACAGTGTAAATTGACAGCACCAATATCTAGAACAGCAACATATCTAGACACAACAACTCCATTCTCTGACACAGAACAGAGTGCGCCAAGAGCCGCTTGATAGGAGCATGGTGATATTCATCCGGTTATTAATGCATGGTGCGCCAGCCAGATCACTGCCTCTGATGTCGCTCCACAGAGAGCAAAAATAAAGGGGAGTGGGTAGAGAGGGGAAGAAAGAGTAGACGGAGAGAGAGAGAGAAGCAATTGAGGGTGTTGGCAAGTTGATGATATTGGGTATTTGAATGGATGATGGAGATCAGAAGACAAAGGCATGACTGGCATGTTAATGACTCCATCTTGTATGAAAGAAATCACCATCACTGGTGCTATTTACCAAGAAAAACTCTATGCAAATGGTGACATTTCTTCCTCTCACCGACTCAGTGAGCCTTTCACTGCTCTGCAGATATACAGTAGTAGCTAATGTGTTTACAATTGTATCCTCTCCCCATCCAGTAGTGGTTGACTGGAAAGTATATAAGTGTCATTTGCTGCTTTCAAGTACAATCGATTAGTAAGGTAGATTTGGTGGTCTGCTCTTGAAACAGCACTGTCCCCTTTACTAGCGGCTCTCTCTCCTCCAAGACCCTTGAATGAAACGAGAGCCTCTTGTAGGTATGTTGAATTACTGGCTTGAAAAATCATTGCCTTTTTAGAATGGCATTATAAAAAATCCAGACAAACCTAAATTCTAGCATGATCAAAGGTTATGTAAGCTCGGACGTGTTAACCTAACAATGCGAAAGGTGTTATGTAACTTATGAAAAAGAATGTCGTGGAGAAAGCACTTACCAGAATGTACCTGCCAATGGCTCACATGAATGACAGGCTTAAACCACTTATCACAGTGAGAGCCTTTTATGGGCTGCACTCAACCGCTGGCAGAGCTCTGGCAGAGACTGTCTCTAAAAGTCTCTTGTATACTGTACATGTAGTGCTTTTAATCCCTCTTCATCTACTGTACTGTAGGTGGGCTTTGCATTGAGGAAGCTACATGTACATCAATAATAGTAGCCCAGAGCCGGTAGATTGGTATGATGAATGCTTGAGTGGGTAGAGGAAACCACTGATATGAAGGGACAGTAAAGGTGACTGCAACATATGACAGACAGGGCCTCCCTAGACAGTGTAGTGAGTGTATCAATCTAGTCAAGGGTCCTAATGGAAAGACAGGAAGAAAAGAGACGTGTGAGGACATTTGGATAAAGCCTTGGTGCTGCTACTGCAGTTGTCATTAATACGCATGAACCCTCTTTGACTTGGCTGAGTAGCTGCAGGTCAGGATTTAATAAACGCTGTTGGATTATATTACCATATACATGACTGCTTCCTTCCCCACAGCTACACATAATAAATATCCAGGCCACCTATGGATAAATGTCTGATAATGCTGTTAAATGATCCACAAAATGCATTTTCCCATTCTCCGCTATTCAACTTTCCAGTCATCTGAAGTTATACATATCAGTAGACAAATAAACATATCCTAGTGTAGGAGTTTTGACCAGGAGCTTTGTCTACACTCCAGGATTGACCAAAGGACACTTACCAAAGAACGTTAGTTGGCCACAAATGTGAAGCCATCACAGCTCAGAATTGTTCCCCCTGATTTCCTCCAGATAATGATAAATGCTACTCCAGCCTCGGTCTGCCTTCCTCATCTGCCTTACTGAGCTGACAAATCAGAGTTTCTATGTCTTCATTGTTATTTCAATCTGTATTATAAATCACCTTTTACCTGTCTGTTCCCTTGCAGCTGTACATCCAGACCACCACCCTGACCATCTCCATGAACCTCAGTGCCTCAGTAGCACTAGGCATGCTCTACATGCCCAAGGTGTACATCATTATCTTCCACCCAGAGCTCAATGTACAGAAGAGGAAGCGTAGCTTCAAGGCTGTGGTCACGGCTGCCACAATGTCATCACGTCTGTCCCAGAAGCCCAGCGAGAGGCCCAACGGAGAGGCCAAAACTGAGCTGTGTGAGAATCCCTCCACTGACCCCATGAGTAAGTAACTCTGCTAAATAAGGAGAGAACCACAAAACCTCAGAGCCTAATGAAATGAAATGTGAGAGCCCTTTTACATCAGTTTTGATTCAATAATTAATAGTTCAAACAACATCATTTATAAACTATTATGTAATCTAAAGCTCTGAATGCAAAAATAGGTAATCTTGAAAAACACAATGTGCATGCTTTTCTATGTTGGGTCACATATTTTCTCGATCTATCTCTATCCATTAGACAATGATTGATCCAAGTTATGCCTCAGAGTTACTTGGTCACATTGGCCAAGATGAGGTCTGAGAAAGCCACCATCATATGCATTGATTTGTGAGTCACACCACATTAGGCCCAGTGACGGCCTGTTTTAAAGAGGGATTATATAGAGATTAGGGCCATGACACAGACCAGGAAGAGGACCAAGGAGCTGAGAGACGCATACATTTCTGTGCAGTGGAAGTTTTAATTTGGTCTTAAATATCTATCTATGTTTTTCGAAGAATCTTGGGGTGAATTGCACATATTTCGAATCCTTCCTATATTTCCTTTATCTTCCCAGAGAATTCCATTCCAGTGGTTTAATTGTGTGACATCTTGGGTAAAGATTATGGAGGATGTGCTATATAAGGGACCCTGTTATCTGCTTCCCTGATATATGGTTAGACCTTTAGCCCAAGTGAATAGCAGTAAGCATTGGAGAACGTGGGGGGCTTGTTCTCTGAAGAGATTTTAAGTGGGGCTGTAGAGATAATCTGTCTCTGTAACTGTGTGTTACTCATACCACCCTTCTTCTGAAACAGTAGGCATGATCCTGTTAGCAAAGGGAATTATTACTAGAGTGGGGAATGCACTATATAGTTGGGTAATATATTTTGTGTTTTGGCTGACAAACACCAACAGTAGGAAGGATTTCCGAAAAACCTGATAAGTTAGGTGGATTTCAGACCATGTTGCCATAGAAGCTTTGTGCGCTCTTAGTTGTCAGGATGAAGACAAAGATGATTGACAGCTCATGCAAAACACGCATCACAGACTCCAAAAACCTCTTCTCCCGCATCGCTCCTAATCACATAGCTTGATCACGGCACTAACAGGTGCACCACTGAACCCCTCTTTGAATTATGACGACGAGATGACAGGCTTTCATGGGAATTTCCCCAAACACCCAGCAATTGTCACACTCATCTGTCATGAGCTGCACAAGCTTGTGTGTGCATATGTATGTGTGTGCGCATGTGTGTGCATATGTATGTATGTGCACGTGTTTGAAAGTGCGTATTGAGTGTGTGACTGTGTGGGTGCACACTCATGCACACATAAGTGAGAGAGCTGATGTAAGTGTACCGTGTGCCAGTCACACATGTGGCTCATCCAGTGAACACACACTGCATAGAGGGCGAAACCTCAACAGCTGTCGCAGCAGCACATCAAAAGTCCCCAAACAGGGCACGCATGGCCCTGACGGGCCTGGTCTCCGAGAGGCCCTCCCAGAAGTGCGCTGTGTCATCTGTTCTGGGTGTCTCTCACCTTCTGTCTTTTCTACACGAATGTCTTCTCGCCTTGTCTCCCCTCCTTGTCACCCTCTCTCCTCCTCTTGCCCTTCTATTTTAGCGGCAGTGGAAGTGACATTTATTAATGGCGAATTTATGTGCATGACCGCCCCGAAACCTGAACTGTGGCTCCACCATCCCTGGAGACTGTCCGTCAACTCCTGTAACCATCAGAGCGCCAAATACCTCCTTTTCAGGGCCCGTCAGCCTTGTATGAGATGACGCACGATGATTTATCGGATTAAGAGCATTAGCAGCACTGCAGATTTACATTGGTATTGATATGGCCTAATATCTTCATGATTATGCCACTCAGAGAAGAGAGGATTTACCCTGTAATTCAGAGATATTGAAAATGCCTTACTGTCCCTGTAGTAATTAAACTGACATAAATGAACCAAAACAGCCATGTGTGGATGACTTAATGCTTTTTAGATCAATTTCAGTTCATGATCAATTCATATTGTAATAGAAATATAGTACTTCACAAACTGCAAGACAAGGGAAATTTAAAAAAAATATCATACTGGATTTAATAATAGAATAGAACAATAGACAATAGAATAAAGGATAGAATATGAATATCAGCTATTGATATGGAAAGTTAAGATGATAGTGTATGTAGATGTCTGCATCCCATACAAGACACTCTCTCTCACTCTCTACATTTACATATGTTTTATTCATCGTGGTTGCTGGCCAAGACAGCAAAATGAGGCTGTAAAGAACGGTAGGACTTTAATTGCATAGCCCATGGGAGTTGGTCACCATGGCAACATTAAAGCAGTAGATTGAATTTATAGCAATGTCTGTGCTTAAGAAAACACACTGTACATCCTCCTCCTCCTTCTCCACTAGACAGGAGGGATAATGCTACATAGGTGCAGTACACACACACAAACACACAAACATACACACACACACACACACACACACAGAAGGTACCTAGGCACTCAGCCACATTCTGATATGTTTCCATGGCAATCCAGACTGGGATCACATTGGATGCCCTAGCATTTGTTCGGTGCCCACTTGTGTGGTGTTTGTGTTTTCTATCGCTAGTTAGCATCTGAAAATAGAAACCAAGGTTTGACACAGGGGCGTTAGTGATTTGAAATGATACACTAGGCCAGAAAATGTTGCTACTGATTGCACACAGCTGGTAATAAGAATGCATGGCACAGTATGCAGAGTGTACCGGGCTGATGCTGTTCCCCTGCCTGTGCTGGTGAATTGAAAGGTGTTTAGCAATGCTAAGAGTAAACCGGAATCCTGTCTCTGTTCACAGGTCAAGCAACCAAGAAAACATATGTGAGTTACAACAACCTCAGGATCTGATCTGCTTGAATTGAATGCTTTTTGTCCTTGATCTGTGACGGCAAAGGGAAATGGAGCACCAGAAAAGAAAGACACAGAGAAATGGAGAAAGACAGTGAGACAGGAGAGAGGACAGGCAGCCCAGGCACTACCTACTTATGCACTCCAGGACTGTGGATAGCATCAAACCTTCATCAAGACATAATACATGAGTCCTGACAGAGACAAGCACAGCTGTAGGCCAGTGTGACTGGGTTGACCTCTAGAACCAACTGTAGGTTCAAGCATTTCTCCTGTGATGTGGTGGCGTCCTTCTCTCTGACACAGAACAACCTGCCTGCTAAAGGGGACATTCTGAATGAGGACAGTAGATCTGTTTTCAAGATGTTTTCTTTTGAAATGTCATTAAAGCCATATTCTCTTGGAGTTCCCATTATCTGATTTATGTTTTGGATTGTTTATAAGTGGTTTCTTCTGTGCCTCTTTTTTTCTTTCAGTGAATAGCTGAGGTTGATTTAATCATGTTGAATAGCTCTGCCACTTATTTTGTTTTAATGAAATCAACTCAAATAAGTTATTTTAACCCAGATAATTATGTTAGAGTGATGGGCATTGTAACTATATTTTTTGTAAATATTTGAGAGTATTTTCATGTTTGGAGTACAAAAATAGATATCCAGTCTTTGTTCAATTGGCTTTGGGTGGTAATGAAAAGCACCAAAAAGTGTTCACATTGCATGTGCCAATGTATGTCTGTTCTATTTGATGTAAACAAAAAAAGAGAAATAAATTCTGAAGATGATAATAAGCTTAAGCATCATTCTGCGGTTTATTTGTTTCTTTACCAGAACTAAACTTCATTCATGACAGAATATGGCTTTAATCTGTTGTTAAATTGACCCCTCTGTATCTGCAAGCATGTTTGTTTTATATAGTTTCGTACTGGGTACATTATGCCTAATTATCAATGGTGTGGAAAACATTAATATCAGAACAATCATGCAAGTATGTTGTGATGTCTGTCGAATTATCAATGTGTAATAAAACCATTTTGTTATCTTTTCTACAA